>ONZH01007953.1:0-145918 GCA_900303285.1 Rhinella marina | reverse complement strand
GTAAACTTCTGACAGATGGGATCACATGCACCTGTGCAGTCAATGACTGACCTCGGCGGTGACATGTGTAACACCCCAGAGTAGTGTTACAACTCTGCGTAATCAGCTCCTATCTGAGTGCTACTGTGAAAATGTAATTCCGTGCATTGATGTCAACACCAGCATTAATATGTATTGTATTCAATGTTATGCAACTGTTTCCCATGTAATGTACCTGGTGTACCAGCAGGTGTCAGTAAATACTATGGCAGATTCAGATGTAGTTTTACCAGAATGGTACAGTCCTTAGTCCATTCTAACCCCCTCTGCTGGAGAGAAGTTAAGCTCTTCCAACTTCCGGCAGTGAGAGGAAATGACAGTTAAGACAGTTTTGTGTTTTAGTCATGGAGTTGTCCCCTGTACCATGATCAGGGAGGACATGTGCAGGACAGTGGAGCATCTTCAGCTCTGCTGCGCCCTAAAGACAGAGTAATATAGCCTGCAATAAGGCACTACAATACTCTCAAGGGAAGCCAGACTTAAGAGGTAGCCTCAGCTTAGAACAGGAAGCCTGAAACCTGAGTTTCCAAGCATCTGCCAAGTATAAGTAATAGCTGCACTTGCTGGACACCAAGTTGAGGAATGAAACTAGTTATCTGCCTACCAAGATAAAGTTAATAAAACTACTTTGGACCATTCATACAAGTCTGCGCATCATTCCCACCGGACGACCCTCAATTATTACTCCTAGTAAATTTATTGCAGCCGGAGCCACCGCCTGGGGCCTGTTCGTCTCATGAGGTAGGAACACCGTGACAACACCACTAAAGACTTGAGTGGCCTAATACCCCTGGCACTCCTACCACTGGGACATAAAGGGAAATCACCTTAGAGGGCCCTGGAGGGGGAAAGGGTCGCCCCCCATAGCAACCTAGGCACCCCGGTCACTGCAAAAATTGGCGTCACGAACAGGATGAGTCTGACGTGCCTATACCGTTAAGGCCACAGTTCAGCCATCCCTCAAACAGACTTTAAGCTAAATGCCTTTTATCAACAAGGCCAGGAAATTTGACAAATGTTCCCTGAAAAATGACTTTGCTACAGTTACTGCGGTGCAGACGCCGCAAAACGCTGCGCGCCGGCACCAGAAGGGTTAATAACGCCATTTTTTCGTTAGTGGCGCAGCTTCTTCATGCAGAAGAAAAGAAACCGCCCCCTCAAGAGCGGGAAAACCATGGCACGCCCCCCTGTAGCGCGGGAAAATCCAATCCAGCCCGCCGGGAATTTACTGTGGGGAGCATGGAGAGAGAAGACTCCACCCCCTTTACTCCGCCTCCCGCTCGAGATCCAGGCAGCGCGAGAGAGGACGCAAGGAAGATGGCGACTCGCCAACGTGGCCCTGACTGGGGCGGAATGATTTGGGGCACTGACCCCTATGAGCTTAAAGAGAAGCCCGAGGAAATATACTGGGCACAGTGGAACCGAGACTCCCAGCCCAAGAAGCCTCAAGAAACACCCGCCGCGCCGGCTGGTGCGGTGGAGGCGGCTGCAGCTCCCGCTCCGCCGCCCCGGAAGAGAGATTACTCGCTACGGCAAAACCTCATGGTGCCTCAAAGCAGAGAAAGAGAAGGCCCCAGCGTACCGGGACCAAGACCCCCGACCAGCGAGCCGGAGCCTCTCATCCCTGGGTTGCCTACCCCACCAGCGTTCCAGGTGGGTCAAATTACAGCCAGCAAATTTATATTTAATCCCCTGGCCACCTATCACCTGATGCAGGAGGCACCAGCAGCTGCTGCAGCTATATGCATCATGCCTCTACCTACTGCCTTAATGGGGTCAGAGAAGGACTGCCCTCTGGCCATTGTCACTAGAGACTTTCAACTGCGGCAGCAACAGCGAAGAAGACTTCCAGTCCCTCCATTAGGGAGCACCGCGCCATCTGCCAGGCGACTGCTACCACCGTTGCCCCTGACTACTCAAGTAGCAGAGCCAGAAAAGAACCAGTCTGTGGCCATTATCACTGCCACTATCGAAATCTCCAGGCCTACTACTTCTGCTGCTGTACAGCTTGAACCCACCACACAGGAGCACTGTCCTGTGGTGTGCGTAAATGAGGAGTCCAGTGATACTGCTCCATGCACTCCGGAACCATCGCCAAATGCGGAGCTCCTTGCTATGAAAGACCAAGGGTCTATCCTTTATTGCTGTCTCAAGAATTTGTCCCCTACAAGGAAAAAGCCAAGGCTTGCAGAGGATCCTCCAGAAGACAGTGATCCTTCAATTCCAAGTTCTGCCACAGAAGGCCACCAGGAGATCGCCGATGATGTTTCTGCCAGAGTTACAGCTGCAGAGAGCACCAGAGCTAGCAGTCACAGAGATGAGGATGTTGCACAGCTTAAAGAAGGACTTTTGCGCCCTCAAGTATGGGACCCAGGAGGAATACAACCTATTTGAGTTGTCTTCTACCTCATTTGGATTACAAATGACTTTTTCTTCAGTTGTTCCAGTTCCAAGCCAAAGAAGAAGAAAAGATGGACTTGAATGTAACCCCAGATATCCTATATTATGCCTTTAATATATTTGCACTTAAATGTTTGCACTAATATTTTACCTTTCAGCAACGTTCAAGAATATTGCCCATTGTGTGTGTTTCTTTGCAGGTGCCACAATGTGTCCTCCAATGCACTTTAATGTATGGTCATGCACTTAGCCAGATAGTCAGCACCTTACTTGTCTCTACCTCAGATATACATGCTGCCTCTGAGGGCGTTTCACACTAGCGGTTCATGGTAACCAGGTGTCAGAGCCACAAGCAGTTGTTTTCTCTTATTCCTTCAGGGTTATCCTCGCTGCTATAGATGTGTCTTATATGTGTCAGGAGAGAATAGTCTCTCACTAGAACTGCGGCAGGACGGGCAGGATCCCTCCTCCTAGTTCACTATGTCCTGAGGCCTCGTGCACCGCCTCCAGGAAAAAATAACTTGCAGCTACTGATAGACATCAAGGTGACAAAGCGTAAAGCATTATCAGACTTTGGTGCTTGGAAGGGATTACAGGATGAAGCCACCCTTCTGTTTGTGGGCGTATCATTTCACAATGGCGGGATTACAGAGTGAAGACACCCCCATGCTTTCTTTGGTATTTTATGGCCGAAATATTCAGAGTCAGTCAGAAATGGTTGCTTAGTGCTGTTTACATAGGTTGTTCGTCTGCTGAGAGGGGATAACAGAGATCGGACACCTACTCACAAGGCAGGAACGTACCAGCATAGTAGCTCAATTGTCTATATATGTATGTAATGTAATTTATATGTATCTATTTTGTGCAGCACATGGTACTTATTGGATTCCCTGTAAGCTTTTCTATATCCTAATCCTGTATGCTAATCCTAAGCACAAGCCGAGGACGGCTTGACTTTAAGTAAGGGGGAATGTAACACCCCAGAGTAGTGTTACAACTCTGCGTAATCAGCTCCTATCTGAGTGCTACTGTGAAAATGTAATTCCGTGCATTGATGTCAACACCAGCATTAATATGTATTGTATTCAATGTTATGCAACTGTTTCCCATGTAATGTACCTGGTGTACCAGCAGGTGTCAGTAAATACTATGGCAGATTCAGATGTAGTTTTACCAGAATGGTACAGTCCTTAGTCCATTCTGACCCCCTCTGCTGGAGAGAAGTTAAGCTCTTCCAACTTCCGGCAGTGAGAGGAAATGACAGTTAAGACAGTTTTGTGTTTTAGTCATGGAGTTGTCCCCTGTACCATGATCAGGGAGGACATGTGCAGGACAGTGGAGCATCTTCAGCTCTGCTGCGCCCTAAAGACAGAGTAATATAGCCTGCAATAAGGCACTACAATACTCTCAAGGGAAGCCAGACTTAAGAGGTAGCCTCAGCTTAGAACAGGAAGCCTGAAAGCTGAGTTTCCAAGCATCTGCCAAGTATAAATAATAGCTGCACTTGCTGGACACCAAGTTGAGGAATGAAACTAGTTATCTGCCTACCAAGATAAGTTAATAAAACTACGTTGGACCATTCATACAAGTCTGCGCATCATTCCCACCGGACGACCCTCAATTATTACTCCTAGTAAATTTATTGCAGCCGGAGCCACCGCCTGGGGCCTGTTCGTCTCATGAGGTAGGAACACCGTGACAACACCACTAAAGACTTGAGTGGCCTAATACCCCTGGCACTCCTACCACTGGGACATAAAGGGAAATCACCTTAGAGGGCCCTGGAGGGGGAAAGGGTCGCCCCCGTAGCAACCTAGGCACCCCGGTCACTGCACATGTCCTATACAGTACCACTTGAGGACAGGTCAACACTGAAGCCAGTTATTGCCTCTGCATTTGTGACTTCGTCTGTCTGGAAGGAACTTTACAGATGGGGAGCAGAGGCCAGTGAAGGGAGCTGGAAGGCAGCTACAGGTAGCAGGTCAGTATGGCCTTTTCCACATTTGAAAGTTAAAGTAAAAAAAAAAATCTTGACAAGGAAGAACAATTCTGATTTTAGCTTCGAAACCTGCAGCCAAAAGTCCCAAAACTGCACCAAGAACTGAGTGCTTCATCCCAGACTTATGCCAGGCTTTGGCCCCACCTACAGAGAAGTGGGGGTCTGCCCCTGAGGAACTCAGATGATCACATTCTGGATTTTCCCAGCAGAGAAAGGTTCCTACTGATCTGCAAATGGTGGCATAGCCTTGTGTCTCAAATCTTCAACTCAGCCCCATTTATGTAAATGATAACAGTAGTGTGCAACCCCCTGGAAGACCATGGCACTGTGCAGGGAGAAACTTAGAAGGATCCATTGTGCCTCAGGTGGGTGTCCCATCGGACCGCCATCAATCGGCGAGTAGTGGCGTATCCTGGAGATGCTGCATGCCATCGCTTGCAATGGCTGAAATACTCCTTTAGCATGTACAGTATGTATCCATTACTCCACCGTCTTTTTGATACCATTCATACTGGAATTATTGGAAGATGACTGTATATCTGTGAGCACTGGTATGAGTTACTATTTAAGATACATGTTTTTTGAGCTTAATCCAATCTGCCTTGTGTCAGGTGTGCGTTTTGCATATAGTCAATAGCTCAACATCAACATTTCACGAAAACATGACATAAACCCAATATAAACCCCCTAAATTTGCTGGAAGCGAAACTATATATATAAACCCACAGGTGTTGTGCCCATCTGTGCTGAGATGTTGTGCAATGATTCAGTATTGTGCCTTCTAAAAATGGGACTGTAGAGTCAGCAGGGGAACAATGATTCAACCAGAACGCGTTAGCCTAATGCAAACACTAAATCAAGGCAATAAGATTGGACTTTAGGAGATGTCACTTACATGCAGCGTATGGAGCCACACTAGCAAATACTCAGATCAAACCCTTATCTTACCCCGGAGTCTCTAGGATGTTACTCCAGCCTTTACCATGTAGTCATATTTTTAGATCTATTCTAGATCTTGGTGGCTACTTACGCATCACTAACAGATGGCAGCAGTGGACGGCATAGTGTGCATTTTGTTTTTCTGTGCCAGATGGAGCCCTTAAGAAACATCTCAGAATTCTTTATTTACCTTCATATTTGATATATTTGTTATGTGAAGAAAATATTTCTTATTTATTAGTTGGCTCTCGAAATGCGTTGTGATACTAAACTTAAAATGCGCTAATCATATACATGCCAAATCAACAGGAATATCTGGTAGACTCTCAAAAATGAAAGAGACAATGCTAACATCATGAAATTGTCTGTAGTTGACCCCAGGAGTTAAGAGGTCTAGGTCTGGTCTAGGGTCTGTATTAGTTTAGGGAATCTGATCTAGTCTCTGTATTTGTGTAGAGAGCCTGGTCTGGGGTTTGTATTTGTTTAACGGTCTGTTCTGGTGTCTTTATCTGTTTAGGGGGTATTGGGTCTTTATTTGTTTGCTCCCTTATGTGTTTAGAGCACCTGGTCTTAGATCTGCACCTTGTCTAGGAACTTAGGTCTGGAGCTGTGTTCCTGGAGTATTTGTTTAGGGGTTCTAGTCTGGGGTCTATATTTGTTTGGGGACTCTATGTCAGGTGGCTGGTCTGGGGTCTTTATTTGTTCTGGTCTAAGATTTGAATTTATTTAGGAGTTCTGGTCTGTTTTCTATATTTGTTCAGAGGTCTTGATCTGGGCTCTGTATTTGTTTAGGGGTTCTGGTCTTTGGACTATATTTATTTAGGGGTTCTGGTCTGAGGTCCGTATTTGTTTCAGGGTTCTTGTCTGTGGTCTGCATTTGTTTCAGCGTTCTTGTCTGGGGTCTGTATGTGTTTAGGGGTTCTGGTCTGGGCTCTGTATTTGTTTTGGAGCTCTATGTCAGGCGGCTGGTCTAGGGTCTATATTTGTTTAGGAGTTCTGGTCTGTATGTGCTTTGGGGTTCTGGTCTGGGGTCTGTATTAGTTTAGATGTCTGCTGTGGCGCCCTTATTTAGAGCTCCTTGGTCTAAGATCTGAATTTGTTTAGGAGCTATGGTCTGTTGTCTATATTTGTTCAGGGGTTCTGATCTGGGCTTTGTATCTGTTTAGAGGTTCTGGTCTGTGGTCTATATTTGTTTAGGGGTTCTGGTCTTAGGTCTGTATTTGTTTAGGCGCTTTGATCTGTTGTCAATATTCGTTCAGGGGTTCCGATCTGGGCTCTGTATTTGTTTAAGGGTTCTGGTCTGAGGTCTGTACTTGTTTGTTGTTTGAAGTCTGTATTTGTTTAGGGGTTCTGGTCTGGGGTATGTATTTGTTTAGGAGCTCTATGTCAGGCGGCTGGTCCAGGGTCTATATTTGTTTAGGAGTTCTGGTCTGTATGTGCTTTGGGATTCTGGTCTGGGGTCTGTATTAGTTTAGGTGTCTGCAGTGGGGCCCTGGTCTAAGATCTGTATTTATTTAGGAGATCTGGTCTGGGGTCTGTATTTGTTTAGGAGCTCTACGCTCTGTATTAGTTTAGGAGTCTGCTCTGGGGTCCTTATTTATTTAGAGTGTCTGGTCTAAATTCTGTATTTGATGAAGGCTTCTAGTCGGGGATCTGTATTTATATAGTGATTTGATCTGGAGTCTGTATATGTTTAGGGGGTCTGGCCTATGTTAATTTAGAGATCTGAAGAAAGGGGTCATAGGTAAACAGGTGAAGGATATGTTAAGGAATATTTGCACAATGACCATCACCACTTAATTCATCACTTCTCGTATGAGTAAACTGTGCGCGTGTGGGAAGTCGGGATGACTTTGCTCAAGGTCCACATAAACCCGTTGCCAGCTCTGATATCAACCACTACCCAAGTAAAAAAAATGTCCGTACTTCCTTCAGATGCTGGAAAGTGAAACCCTTTCTTCTGGAGAACTTGAAGTGCCAACACTTTCCATGCATTCGCCATTACAGCACGTGATTTCATTATGTCTTTTCATTACCTGGTTTCTTCCAGGACAGGACAGAAAAGGCGTGAAGGCGGCACTGACAACATTGTGTGAGTTATGGCCACATTCAATAGGCAATAGTATGTGGAGAACTGAGATTTGATTACTGTTGTACTCTGCTATTTGTACGCTATGTACACCCATGCAACCGTTATTTTTATTATTGCTCGAATGCATCTACAATGAAGCAACTCAGCAAATCGCCTCCATTAAAAATACCCTGCCGTATTGTGTATGCGGCTACAGAAGATGCATTAAATAGTTTACATTTTAGATGCAAAATTAGATTTATTGAACACATCAGAGGAAAATAACTCTGAATGATGACGGTATGGATATAGTGGCGCCACGGGCTGTTATATAGTGTTTACTATGCAGGTTGTATACGGTGACAGATGCTGTTTGAGTCCATTCCAGCTCATTTTCTATGCTATCTCCACCACGAGAAGCCCGGTGCGCCGCATGTGTGTTATTACTGTGCGATAGGGAGAAGACGGATGCTCGCTGTGATTGTTGGCGAGCCACGTGGGGAGGCAGAGTAATTGTAATATAGTCCAATTACTGCACAAACAGTCAATGTAAATGTCATGTTCTGCATGCAGTGAAACGCAGAGGAAATACAAATGAGGGGACCCTGCAAATCCATGCCGCCCTGGCTTCTCGCTCCCATGATAGCCGCACATTGCCTTATAAACCCTGTATAATGCCCACTATCCCAGCAGTTATGCCCTTCAATGAACTCATTGCTAGCCATAGTGCCCTCTTCTGTGACCTCTGTCCTTCAGAGTTTAGTGACGACAGGCTTTACATCACTGTAGCTGATGCTTGACATTGTGCATGGTGACCTTAGACTCGTGCAGGGGTGCACCACCAGTGAGGCCAGGTGAGGCAATTGCCTCAGGCAGCAGCAGGTAGGGGCAAGAGAGGGGCAGCCGAAGTGCCATTGGGCTGAAGGGAAGGGGTTAGGTTAAGAAATTTGTATTGGGAAGGAGGGGTGCTGTTTCAGTTTTCGCCTCAGGCAGCAGAAAGGCTCGGTGCAGCTGTTTGACCATGGAAGCACATTTTATGATATGTGGTGACTGCAGACATTCTGTAGGTACAACAGATAGGAGGTCATGTGTCAGCCCAACCCACAGTACTATCAATGTTTTTGCATGGAGATTTGCAATTGTCTGCAGTGGGTGTATCTGAACACTTTGCATTTAATTAAGAGGAGTGTCCAGATGCTTTTGGCCATATAGTCAGTGGTGTACCTACCCTAGAAGAAAGCTACACAATTGCTATGGAGTTCTGGGGGGATGGGGAGAGGGGTGGTCGCTGGCCAGTGCTGAACTGCTTCACCTGTTTCCAACATAAATTCACTGTATTTTCCAGCAGCCACCACTAGGGGAAGGAGAGTGCAAACAAATGATTTACAGCTTCCATTGATCTCAATGGTAAAGGGGCTCTCCGGGATTTACATATTGATGACCTATCCTTAGAATAGCTCATCAATATGAAGTCGGTGAGTGTCCAAATCCTGGCACCCTCACTGATCAACTGTTTTGAGGAAGCTGCTGCGTTCACCGGAGCTCCAGTGAGCGTTGTAGTCTCCTAGCAGCTTGCCAAGCACCGTGTCATCCATTTGATAGCGGCTATGCTTTGTTTTTCAGCTCAAACCTCTTCACTTGTATGGGGCTGAGCTGCGCCTAGGCCATGTTATGTCACTGGCCTAGGAAGAGGTCTAAGTGCTCATGGGACTCTGGCCCGTGGCCTCTTCATACAGCTGATTGGAAGGAGTCCCAGTAATTGGACCCTTGTCGATCTCATATTGATGACCTATCTTGATGATAGGCCATCAACACATAAATCCCAGAAAATCCCTTTAAACTGAATACATTCCTGTGCATTGAGCTCCCCCTAGTGGTTGCTCCAGGCAGCCAGTTTTATAATATACTGTGTGAAGGGAAGCAGGAGATTTATTTATTATGCCAGTTGTCTGCTGTAAATACATTGAGAAATATGCTGCTTAGACTGAGAAATTATTACAATTTTTTTTTATCATTTAAAAATTCTACTTATTGAAAAAAATTGTAACATTTCTCAGAAATCTGGGTAATAATACTTGACATTAGCTTTTTCTGGGAGTGTTTAATGTATATACCGTATTTTTTGGCTTATAAGACGCACCTCTGTTTACTAAAATACAAGGAAAGAGTTACCGTATATAACTACTGTATTTGTAAGAATTATTTTCTCCAGGCACCTAGTGATGAGCTAGTAAGGGGTTAAGCAGATGACTATGCTGATGCCTTGCAGATATGCTAATAAGACTGAAATAATCGTGTTGTACGAAGACAAAGCAGATCACATATTCTAACGCGCTCGCTGACACTGCGCCATAAAGTCATCACGCATGTGGGAATAGCTGATGGCGTTCAAATTTCTAATCTACATTACTGTGGCCAAACAGCACCGAACGATCCCGTGCGCTTCAGGGAATATTGGATACATTTATTAACCAGAGCATGTCGTTTGGTGCTTGTTAATTGAATTACAACCGCACTGACAGATCTGCTGGCATCTTGTCATCCTCCGCCTTCACGAGGATGGCTCCTGCCCTAAGCTGATAAATTCAGAGGGAAAAATACAAAACAAAAAGTTGATATTTCGATCTTGTGCTCTTTTACGGTGCACTCATATTACACATACGTAGCGACGTACCGTACAAAATTACAGTGTAAAATGTTGCAAAACATAAGGCCCTCCTATTTATATAGAGCATACCCCGATCCTGAGGCATCCCACCCTAATATGAATACAGGGTCCAGACCCCTAAACTAATACAGAGCAGACCCTCTAAATAAGTGCAGACCCCCTACTAATCCAGAACTCAGACCAGACTCTGTAGGCACTCACTGCTCTTCACTCCTAATGCTGTCTTATTTTAATGCAATGTAGAACAGTCGGCACTCCGGTGTTTGATGGTGCATGTGTCCTAGGGCTGGTGTCCCGTGTCGCTTATCGCTGTCTTATTTTAAGTCCATGGCAGATAACTTCCTGATGCTGGCCCCAGTGATCTGATTATGGCTCCTGGCAGGCACCAGGACTGAAGACAGAGAGCACCAGGAAGACGTGTCTGCTCTTCAGAGAAAACACTTACAAATTTGAGGATCTTAAATTGTGTGAACCCATCTGTCAACGACAAGGTGACCTCATACAGTTGGGAGCCTACGCAAACCCCCTACTAATCCAGAACTCAGACCAGAGTCTGTAGATACTCACTGCTCTTCACTCCTGACACTTGCTGTTTTATTTTATTCTGAAGTCCATGGCAGATAACTTCCTGATGTTGGCCCCAGTGGTCTGATTATGGACTCATGGGAGGCACCAGGACTGAAGACAGAGGGCACCAGGAAGACTTGCCTGCTCTTCAGAAAAAACACTTAGAAATTTGAGGATCTTAAATTGTTGTGTGAACCCATCTGTCAACGACAAGGTGACCTCATACAGTTGAGACCCTACGCAGACTCCCTACTAATCCAGAACTCAGACCAGAGTCTGTAGATACTCACTGCTCTTCACTCCTGACACTTGCTGCCTTATTTTATCCTGAAGTCCATGGCAGATAACTTCCTGATGCTGATCCCGGTGGTCTGTTATGGACTCATGGGAGGCACCAGGACTAAAGACAGAGGGCACCAGGAAGATTTAATTGCTCTTCAGAAAAACCACTTAGAAATTTGAGGATCTTAAATTGTTGTGTGAACCCATCTGTCAACGACAAGGTGACCTCATACAGTTGGGACCCTACACTAAACAGACTCACGTCTCTCTCTGGCCTTGGCTTTCAAACTGAACTCAGGTCAGGTAGGATCCAGCTACGTCCTGGTCTAATTTCTAATATTACAAAAGGCATACAGAGAATATGTCACAAAGACACCATATAGCAGCCAATGGAAAAGCTAAGTCATTGTTTACCCAGACACAGCGACTGGTTCATACACGTGGTTGTGCCCGGTACTAAAGCTCAGCTTGAATGGGGCAGAGGTGCAGGACTAGGCTCATCCACTTGTATGAAGGAGTCGCTGTGCTTAGATAAATATTGAGAGGGGCACAGCACTCGCTTCAAACTGATGGTCATTTCCCATGCCAATATTGATAGTTTATTCTTAGGATCAATGTTTTTTTCACCCTTGGAAACTACCCTAATTACTACTATACCTCATACTTGCCTATTCTACCAGATCAGGAAAATGTTTTGGGTGCTGCATTTTTTTAAAAAATTTGACTTCTCCAATTCTTGCGCTCTTCTTCATTCACTCCTGCCACTTACTTGCTTTAGTGTGAGGACGGTGTCTGTGGTAGTGGCCGGGACTGAATGAGGTGAGTACCCGCATGTCTTGTATGAGGTCTGTAGAAATAAGGGGTCTGGTCTGAGGTCTGCATTATTGGAGGGTCTGGGGTCTGTATATATGGGGGGGGGGGTCTGGTCTGGAAGTATTTAGAAATGAACGGTTTGGTTTGAGGTCTGTGGACATGAGGGGTCTAGTAAGAGGTCTGATTAAAAGGGGGTCTGTTCTAAGGTCTGTAGAAATGAAGGGTCTGGTTTGGGCTCTGTATAAATAGGGAGGTCTAGTCTGATGTCTCAATAAATGGGGGGAGGAGGTCTGGTCTGAGGTCTGGAGAAAAAATGGTCTGGTCTGAGGCTTAGTGAAATGAAGGGTCTCTATTAATGAGGGGTCTAGTCTGAGGTCTGTAGAAATTAAGATTCTGGTTTGAGGTCTGTAAAAATGAAGGGTCTGGTCTGAGGTCTGTCTAATTAGAGAGTCTGGTGGTCTGTGGTCTGTATAGAGGTTGACTAGTCTAAGTTATTAAGGGTGTCTATATTATAGGGATCTATTCAGTTGTTGATAGAAGTGAGGGTCTGCATTTCTTTAGGGGCTCTTGATTGGGATCGATATTTCACAGTACACAATGCAGTGGACCAAGATATATTTGCAGTTCCTTTAAGAAAAGTTTCCTACGGATCCTGACCAGAAACAGTCCCGTCCCCCTCCCCCATGATGTTCTGCTCTTCTGTCACCCACAATAGACTTGCACAGTGTTCAATATCGGCAGCCGCTCTAATGCTACAACAACTCTCTCTCTCCGTGTAATAGGCAGCCAAAGAGTGACAAGAAAAGTAATGTCCTTGACATGTTCTGTGATTTATACAGCGGCGCAGCGCGTGCAATGGCTGCCCGTCACTTATTATTGGAAGACAAGATGACAGCTTTGAGAAATGGAGAGAGGAGACCCACGGTATGCAATCAATCTTGGACCACAGTTTGATGGCTGGCATTTTTGTATTCTTCTGTCTCTCCCTATAGTGTAGATGACACTGCCATGTTCATTAGGAAAGCCTTTATTGTATCCCTCAGAAACAGGCTGCAGGATTGCAATCTTCCCACTGTCGGCCGTAGTATGGATCTCATGATAACTACCTCTGATATCAATACTGTCAATCAGAATATGACCATAATATAGTCTCTGCTGGTCTACATGCACTTACTATTTGCACCACAAGGGGTCGCTCGCAGGAGTATTGTTTTTGTAGTATTTATCTTTCCCTGCTTTAGGGTAACCAATTCATGTAAGGCAGGAGCGTAGCTATAGGGGGTGCAGAGGTAGCAGTCGCTACCGGGCCCAGGAGCCTGAGGGGGCCCAAAGACCCTTGTGCTGTATAAGAAGACACATACAGCACTGAGGAAAGAGGGGCCCAAGATGAACTCTTGCACCAGGGCCCATGAGCAGTTAGCTACGCTCCTGATGTAAGGTAATGTCAAGGCGTTGGCACCGGGTAGTCCTTTGCAGATGTCAGAACCCACTGGGCTTGTGAGGCATAAGGTGATCATTCGCGTTATAAATTCTGCTATAGGGTTTCTGTTATAACAGAGTTATAAAGGAATATAATGGAATTTTAGGACAGAATGCAAAACTTAAACCTTCAAGAGGCTTTCTGTTTTGCTCCGTCTTAATACATGTCTAATAGTTCAGGTTTTTTCCGTTATTCAAGATGAGAAAAAAAGTCCTGCATGTACTGTCCCTGCCCATAAGAGCTGAATTGCAGGGAGCAGCCCACGCTGTCCACCGTATAAGGCAGGCTTTTTGGGAAAAATAATGCCAGCTAGGAATCTTCGAGAGAGGCTGAGGACATGCCATTAGCTTCCTAAAGGGAGCAACTAAGTGGTACAGCAGCAACTGCACCGCCAGCAACTTGGACAGGTGGGAATAAGGCTTGCACACTGTCGGACTGGTGGGCGCATAGAGTTGTTTCCTGGCCACGTATTCCGTTATCAATGGCTGATAAATGAGCAGAGGAGGAGTCTGAGCAGGAGAAGAGGAAAGGGATGATGACCTTTATGCTGGTTTAATTTAATTAAATTGAACAAGTTCCAAAAAAACATTTAAATTCCAACCGTGTGGAAATAGAATTCATGGAAACTGACAGTTGAGGCCTGGTGCACAATATTTTTAACACTAGAACAGCTGAAAATCTGACATTCCTAGAACAGCGGGAAGGGCTCATTTTGACCCTCATAAGAAATACACTAAAAACTTACAAATTGGAATTACATTTTAATAAACTTTTTATTTCACATTATCTTTCTATCAACCGAACCGACTAAAGACATTTTTTACACACAATTTGCACTTTTCTTGTACATTACCCACAGACAACTTTGTGACACTTCTCGCAGAAATCACTTGTCTTATTGCCTTTGCAGAGACCAATTTGGCACTTCTTCCATTTATTAGATGGTCCTGCAGCTTCTTCTACTTGACACTGCCCTTCCTCTTGCTCTTTGCTTCTCTTCAGTTCATTAGCCAGTTGAAGAATGAACTTCTTTCTTTTCATCTTTTTGTTCCGTACCGGATTATAGATGACCCAGGCATTGATTGCCACCAAATCCAAGATGTTGTAAAAGACATGCATCGGCCATCTCCTGCATGCAGCCTTAGTGGTGTATTTTCGTGTCATTTGGTCAACCACGTCGACTCCATACTTTGTGGAGTTATAGAAGGTTACAGTTTCTGGTTTCTTCTTTCCTTCTTTGCTCACTGCTACATCAGAATGCAGTGTACTGAGAAGAATGACATTCTTCTTTTTCTTCCCTTGGTACACAGTCAAGGTGCATTCTGCATTTCCAGTTGGTCGTCAGCATTGCCCTTCTTCAACTCAACAGGAATTTGTTTATTGTCCCCACCAATTATGTTTTATTCTCTTGGAGCTTCTTGGCAAGTTGAAGAGATGTGAAGAAGTTGTCTGTCGTCACGTTCCTTCCTTGGTTTAGAAATGGCTCCATGAGGCAGAGAACAACGTACTCTCCCAGTGGCTGATTGTTTGGGCGGGCATCGTCTTTCCCGAGAAGGCATTGCAGACATACTTTGTTTCTACATCTGCAGCCATCCAGAATTTGAGTCCATATTTGTCTGGCTTGTTTGCCATAAATTGAGTAAATTTGCATCTTGCTTTGCTTGGAAGTAATTGTTCATCAATAGTTATGTTTTCACCTGGGCGGTAACAACAAAGGCAGTTTTCCACAAACGTTTCCAAATTTCAGAGACAAGTGCAAACTTGTCAGTTGACAGGCGTGATGTACGAGTTGATTTCTCATCAAAACGGAGGAATCTTAGAAGCTTGTGAAATCTGTCCCTCAGCATCATGTCCTTGATGAATTTTGGTCCCCAAGAATGAGACCAAAGATCATCCAGAGACATACAGTATTCTTTGCACAAAAAGTACCCCGGGCGTACATGATGCCGATCGCTGTCTCCAACTCCTCGAGTGGCACAGTCCATTTGTTGTTGCTTAGTTCTTTCCGAGCATTTAACTCTGTGTGTCTTTTCATGAGGACGAAGCATTGATTCATCAAAAAGCAGACGGAATGCACTAATGACAGAATCATCCACTCGGTGACAGGCGTATGTAGTAGGACCTCCTCTCTCTTTTAGGACATTCACAGCAGATCTCCTTCCAGACAGTGATGAGTTGGCATCTATGATCTCCCATTCAGTTCCATCTTTTGCAACCATCTTTACAGATGAGGTATTTGACTGAGCCTGCTGAGATGGGTGAGGCAAAGATTGTGGTAGATCAGGATTTACATTCATTTCTGTAGACAACTCCTCCTCACTTGCACCTTCATCCTCACTTGTTTCTGGCACAAAATCACCATCTGAATCAGATACATCACTTTCTGATTCAACATCCGAATTTTCTAGAAAAGATAAAATCTTTTCCCTAGAGATAACAAGTTGATGAGACATGATTGTAATCTGGCCTTGACAGACATCTACAAAGTCTAAATGATAAACTGAACACAATGAGAGCTAACTGAGGCTACTTTCACACTAGCGGCAGTCCTGATCCGGCAGGATCCGGACTGCCGCAGGGACATGTGTGACAGACATACATACATACACACACATACACACAAACACATACATACTTACATACTCCAGGCAGGCAGGCAGGCCGCACATCTTCACGCCCAGTAGGCGCGCAGCTATGACGATTCCCCACAGCTCCCTCTGCTGGGCACTGTAGGGAATCGTCATAGCGGCGCGCCTCCTGGGCGTGAAGACGTGCGCCTGCGCCTGATGGTAAGTATGTATGTTTGTGTATGTGTTTGTATGTATGTATGTATGTATGTCTGTCTGTCTTGTGGTGACGGATCCGTCCTGAACTCCATCGAAAGTCAATGGACGGCGGATCCGTTTATCATTGTGGTCACACCAAACAGATCCGTCCCCATTGACTTGCATTGCGGGTCATTCCGGATCCGTCTTGGTGCGGATGCGTGGACCGGAGAGAAAAACGCAGCATGCTGCGGTTTGTTCTCCGGTCTGAAAATGTAACGGAATGCTTTCAGGAGCATTCAGTTGTCTTCAGTTCAGTTTTGTCCCCATTGACAATGAATGGGGACAAAACGGAAGCGTTTTTTTCCGGTATTGAGACCCTATGACGGAACTCAATACCGGAATTTAAAATGCTAGTGTGAAAGTAGCCTAAGACAAGTTTAGACCTACCACAACAAGTATCAACATGCCTCTGCTGTCTGAAAGAACCTACAGTAACATTCAAAGGAGAAATTTCACTGGGGTCAAATTGACCCCTTCAGCTGTTCTAGGTATGTTACACGAAAAGTAATGAAAAAAAACTATTTTGGAGATTGCAATACATATTGAAAAGAGAACCAAAAAATAAATAAAAGTCAAAGAATTTGGAGAAAAATAGTAAAAAACTGAATAAATTATAGAAGAAAAAATAAAGGCAAGGGGTCATTTTGACCCCTTCCACAGTTCTAGTGTTAATACACACAGGTAGATTGCTTCTATACCTTGTGTCTTGTAGAAATCACATATATTTGCTGGTTGAATTACATTTAACAATGCCAAAAAACATTAAATTGCCTTTGGAAACTGGAAATACGTAAATGGACAATTGAGGCGTGACGCTCAATTTCAACTTAACACAGATGGGTAGATTGCTGCCACACTGCGGGTATTGCTGCAGTAATCATGTATATATGCTGCTTAATTAAATTAAAACCACCACCCCCCCAACAAAAAAAAGAAAAAAAAGAAATTGTGACTGTGTGGAAACTAAAAATAGGGAAAAGGATGATTGAAACGTGATGCTCAATTTCAACTTAATACACACAGGAAGATTGCTGCCACGCAATGGGTATTGCTCTCGCTCTCTTGACTACCTAAGATCGATTTTCTGGCAGACACTGTCACACACAACCACCCTCATTCACAGCCCAGAACAAAATGGCATTCTGCTTGTTCCGCTAGGCCACCTCCCTGCCTGCTGCCACACTGATTGGCTCATTTAGGCTGTCCGTCAGCCTGGGAGCCAATCAGGGCAAGCCCCCTCCCACATCCTCTTAGGGTCAAGTGAGATCCGTTCTTCTTCCTTTCTAGTGCTTATTCTGCTGCTCCTGTTCCATTGCTTCCAGTTGGTGACTACTTCCTGATCCCTCTTTACCTAGAAATGTGACTAGGAATAGTCACATTTCCTGTGTCAAGAAGTAGAGATCGGCAGGGAACCCAGAAAGTGTCAGAACAGGAATGGCAGGGCATCTTTTTTTTTTTTTTTTTTTTTACTTTTTTAAGCCATTCTGTCCTTTTTTAAAAAATTTTTTTTCAATCTGGACAACCCCTTTAAAATATAGTAGTATAACACAGTATAGATGCAGAAATGTGGCGTTTGCCATTTGCCACAGCTCATGGGGTTGTCAGTATTCCTTATATTTTCACAGAACTGAAGGTAAGGGCTCACGTACACAACCGTATGTATTTTGCAGTTCGCGAAAAACGGATCCACAAAAAATACAGATGACGTCCGTGTGCATTCTATATTTTACGGAACAGCTGGCCTCTAATAGAACAGTACTATCCTTGTCCGTAATGTGGACAATAATAGGACATGTTCTATGTTTTTGTGGAATGGACATACGGAAACAGAATGCACACTGAGTAATTTCCGTTTGTTTTTGTTTTTTTTGCGGACCTGTTGAAATCAATGGTTCCGCATACGGTCCTGAAAAAAACGGAAAGGACACGGAAAGAAAATACGTTCATATGCATGAGCCCTCATTCTGCAAGTGTAGAAATGTGAGTAGAACTGAACCACGTGTTGACTAATTCAGCTCTGCTATACCTGTATAACAGAAAAAGCAAATGCATTAATAACCCACGTGTTAATTGAGCTGATTAGATCACATTTTTACGTCTTATTGGGAATCTTTGTTTTATTTGAACATATCACATTTGGTCTCGGAACAAGTCCACATTAAATATCCAGAGAATGGTGGATTGAGGTGCTTCGGCATGCTCTGCAATTATCGGCACATTTAATGCACGGCCGTGTCTAGACTGGGATTTGTCATTTAAATATTTATAACCTACAAAAACGAGTGACTGTAATATAAATGATAATGTTAAGAGAAAAATGCCTGTAAACAAAAAAATCCCAATCAGGAGGTGAAAACAACATCAATTTTGATAAGTTTCAAACTTTTAATGATTTACAACCTTTTTATATTTAAAGCGTACCTGAGTTTTTCACAAAAAAAAGTTTGCGTAATGGCTGTGCTTCTTTGTACAATCATAACTGTGAAGGAATAGGTGTTTTTTGGCTTCCCTAATATCTTTTTCAGCCTAATCATCCCCATCTTCAGCTACACAGCTAGATGCATTTCTCTCACAAGCAGGGGGCATCTCCTTTCTCTGGAATATGTCAGCACGGTACTGCTCTGACATCCTTTCCCTTACTTTCCACTATGCTTGTTTTCAGAGTTTGTCGGAGCTCACAGAATAAATAAAGAGGGGGAGATCAAGCCAAGACATTCCTATGAATTCAGAAGCACTGTAGAAGCAGTTCTTTACCAGGCTCAGGATCTCAGCTAGCTCTGACACGCCCCCACTTCCTCTCTTCTGAGTCTCCATTATAGAGACAGATATTCCCAGACAACAGGCAGTTGACTGCAAATTAGGTGGAAGTGAGACCCCTAGTGGTCATGACTTCAAAAAAATCCTTTAAAAAGCAGGTGTCAGCAAGATCAACCCTACTGAACCAAATGTAATGTCTGAAAGGGTCTATCCTGCTGATTTTAAACATACCATAAAAACTTTTTATGCAAATGAGCACTTAAGTGCACCCTCTCTGCACCCTTGCACCTCCTGCTTCCTCTGTCATCCCCTCCCTCCCCTTCTTGATTGACAGGTACAGGTTCCTCCACAGTCATCTCACCTGGTCCTGTCAATCAAGAAGAGGGTGAAGCTGGCAGAGAAAGCAGGAGGAGCAAAGGTGCACAGAGTGGCTTGGGCCCGCCCTCCGTGCCCTTAACTGCTCATTTGAATATGGATTAAAAGTACTTTTTTCTACAAAATGAAGCAACCGATCTGCATAACCGATCTGCTCTTAATCAGCAGGAGCAACTCTACCAATCATTGCCCATCCTGTTTAATATGGTTAATCCTGCTGACAGATGTGCTTCCAAAATTAGACGTTCACTGTTCCTTCTATTACAAGATGATCACGGTGACAAGTTGTGGTCACATGCCAGCATTTACTAAAAATTAAGCCTAATTCCAGTTCAGTTTTCTTTGCAGAAATCCTTCTTGTATTTATGTGTACATTGTAATGGTTTCTGTTGCCTAGCAACCACCTAATTTCTAACTGGGTGACCACTGTTTCAGTACATTTACTGAAGTAGCCACTGGATGTTCTGATTGCTATTAGTGAGACTCATGCTATGTAGACTTGTTCCAACCGCTATATAGAGGCTTCTTTTTCATGCTGTGTACCGTAGACTCTTTATTGCATGCAGTATCCAACTTTTTAACTTTTGATATTACAAAATGTCATTCTGGTAGACAGTCCAGACTCCAGGGTGAGCTCTTTGCCAGCTGGTTGTATCTTTGAACTTAGCTTTTCGATTTTCTTGTGTCTCTCCAGCCTTACGGAGCAGCTACTCCTGTAACACCTGCAACATGGTCCTCAATTCAGTGGAGCAGTATCATGCACACCTGAAGGGCGCACGACACCAGAACAAGTAAGTGAGAACCCCATGTATCTAAAAGACTGTGCGGGAGGTTTCACAAAAACTGGTGCAAAGGAATCGTCTATAACAACCAATCATTTCAAAGCAGCCTTTGTACCATGAGATGTGGAATGTGAATACGGTATCTTCTACAGCATGGCTATGGCGGTGCACAGGCAGCATTTGCTCCCATACCTACTGTAGTGTCTGAGAAGGTCCCTTATACACAAGCAAATGATGCGTGATAAATGTGGGCCTGCTAATGATTTTGCTTTTGGTCCTGGAGCTTTAAGCTATTCTCTGCTTGAATTTCACTAAATGATCTTCTTATGGGGGCACCAGACGCTCATTGGCCTCCATAAGGATCAGTCTGGTCTGCATTAGACTGATATTGAGCTGTTATTAGGCAGGTCGTACCAGTCTTGGTGCTTGTGCAACATGCCGCCCCCAGGGCCCATCATGTCCCAGGTTTATAGGATGCCAAATGTTATGGTGCAGCCTTAATAGTCTGTGTGTGTGTGTCACGGTGCTCCTACCTGGATACTGTCGCTCCCTAAGCTTTGGCTCCAAAGCAATTAAAGGGATGAGTAATGGTGGAAATAAAGTTCAACAGCCTTACTTGAGTCAACTTGCATCCAGACAGTATTCAAGCTTTCTCTTGGTTCCAGCAGGTTTTGGCATAAACTGGCAGGCAATCTTGAGTACTCTGCTCTATCTCTCTGCTTTGCTAAACTCCGCTTTAGTCTGGTCGTTGGACTTTAGAGCTGTTCTGGCACCTTTGGAGTGGGGTGCCTTTGGCTGTTAACCCTGTCGCAATATTTTGTCTGTAAATCTGTAAGGAGTCAGGGTGCTCTATGAGCTGCTTCCCTCTGGAGAGACTGCTGGTGCAGGAGGGGAAACTTTCCCCTCGCTGCTACATCTTGGCACATTTTTTTCAGCTCCACTGTCTAGACTAGACTGGAATAAACTAGAACTGCGACCCCTCCCTTTGGTAGGAAACAGGACTGGCCCACTTATACCCAAAAGGGTGAGAATGGAGTGGTAAGTCCCATTATATCTAAGGATCTCTCTCTCTGCCAGATATGCACCGCCATCTGCGGGACAACCAGGATCATTACATGAACATAACAGTTTCAGAGCAATTTTATGAATGTGAAGGACCTGGAATAAATACAAGGATAAAATTATTGTTAGCAATCAAAGACAGCAGCAGGATGAAGAAATAGTAGTACCACTCTGGGGTATTACACTCGTAAATCCCTTGCCCATTTAATTTAGCTATGTATAAGGAAAAGGACACAAAGGGCACTTTTATATGGATTTTGGATTAGGAGAATTATTTAGGGTTAACATTCATACAAATGCCCATTCCTAATAATCTCACCAAGTAAAGGTGCCTAATTTGGCTTCATGTGCCATCTGTCTGCAGCACTTTGCCCTGTGTATCCAGGGATGTGCTGCCAACAAACAATGAATCTGTATGGAGATGAATGATCACGGTAGTGATCATTCATCCTAGTCACTGCCCTGTACTCATTCCATGTAAATTTACCCTAGGCTGACACCCAGATCAACGATTGTCAACAAACCGTTCATTCTCAATCATGTCCAGCTAACTCAGTTGCATTTACATGTAGCATCGGGGATGAATGATCGTTACTGCGATTGTTTGTCCCCATACACATTCATTGTTTGTCGGCAGCACATCCCTGATCAGAATGTGCTGCTGTCAAATGATGATTTTATGTGATATAAAAGATGCAGTCCCTCAAGGAATGACTTGTCAGGGAGTCAACAGCACCTTTACATGGGGCAATTATTACCCTAATCTTTGGCCCCTGTACAAGGTACCCCTGGCTAGGTCTATGCAGCCCAATAGTGTTGAGCAAATCGAAGCATTCAAAGCGGAATTTGGCCCGAAGAGAAAGGTCCATAGAGATAGGTATTAAATAGAGTAGGTTCCCGTCTGGATTGAGGTCACCTTGCCGCGGTGGGTGGGCACAGATATTTTTTTGCTCATATTTGCTAAGAACCTCATGTCAAATGGGATATCAGTTCATATATAGATTTTGAATTTGGTGCTTTGTGAGTGCTCTTACGTTCTGTTTTCTTCTAGCACGATGTTACAATCATACACGCTGGGAGTGCAGGGAAAATTTTCCATTAACGATCCGAGTGACTGATTGTAATTTCTCCCATTATCGTTAATGTGAACCCTGAGCCCAAACATAATATGGAAACCATAAGATCTGCAGAGGAAACAGAATCCCGCATGCTATTATAGCAAATCACAATCCACATATAAAGCTTTTATCACAAAGCCTAATACACGTCTCCGTGCAGAGTTTTATTTAAAGAGATAAAACCATAATGGGATTCCTTACAACTTGATGTCCTCCTAAATACCAAACTCCTTACACAATGAGGAGCAGAACATTCAGGAAATTATATTTGATTGGATGCGCAGTGTTGGCGAATGTGAACGGGTCATCCCTGACATCACTAAGGCTACTTTCACACTTGTGGCGGGAGAACAGCCTGCCGGATCCGTGCTACCGCTAGTCCACCGTGCCGCCGGAAGTCCGCTCCGGTTCCATTTACTATAATGGGGGCGGGCCAGAGGTCCAGCCGCAGCGCGGTAAACATGCCAAGAGACGGCCGGACAAAAATGACAACATAAACTACACTGAGTTTGTTTGTAGTCTGTAGCCATGGAGACACATTGGGTCAAATTTACTATTAAAAAAATGTGCCATGTTTTGGATCACATTTACCAACTGTTTTCCACACTTTTATAAACTTTTTACGCCTCGCCCAAAAAGGAGGCATGGCTCCACGAGAAAAGGTGTGGCTTGGAATGGGCGTGGGCTCAATGCAAGATTTTGGTGCATTTTTGGAGTAAATTGACACCAACTTATAGGTGGTGTAAATTTAAACTAGACAGTTTTTTTTGGCGACATTTTTTTGGTGCATGAATGGACTTTTTGGCGCACACAAAAAGTTTTGAACGTATGGTCAGAATTCCAGTGTAAATCTTCTGAAGCATTTATGGTACTCCAAATTTATAAAGGTCCAAGTGCCAGAATGGTAAATTTGTCTAACATTAAGGGTGCATTCACATGACCGTAGTTTTGGGTCCGCATCCGTTCCGCAATTTTGCGGAACGGGTGCGGACCCATTCATTTCAATGGAGCCGCAAAAGATGTGGACGCCACACAATGTGCTGTCCGCATCCGTAGGTCCAATCCGCGGCCCTGCAAAAAAGATAGAGCATGTCCTATTCTTGTCCGCAATCGCGGACAAGAATAGGCAGTTATATCATAGGGCCTGCTACATTCACACAGCCGGTATCTGTGTTTTGCGGATCCGCAATTTGCGGACCGCAAAACACATACGGTCGTGTGAATGCAGCCTTAGATTGTGATTCGTATTCCTAGACAGTGCAAAGGGTGACATTGTTTCATTTTTTATTTTTTCATTTTAGATTTTTTCATTGATGCAACAGAAATGGTCTATGGACACCTTCGGGTGAATTTTTTTTAAAATTGCATTTTACTCATTTTGGGCTAAAATTATTTTTTTTCAATTTGCCTTTTTAAAAAAATTTTCAGCAGTTTTTGTTAAACATGCCGTTAAAAATATGTCTATTTGCAGACTGTCCCTTTAAAGTCCTGTCAGCTGACCGCTCATGTGCAGTCTTATCTGTGATCTCCTGACCAAGCACTCATTATAGCTAAACTCTTACACCTGCAGATGAAGCAGCCAATTGTCGGGAGGAAAGCGTTCCTTCCTGACAATTGCCTGATCACTAGCGGAGGAGACCGCTGCTTTTACAGCTATCTCCTCCTCAGTATGAGGAGAAGTGATCCCTAATGCCATTGTTCGTCTCCATACTGAATCACTGTTTGCCAGCAGCAGATCATGATTACATGGCACGATCTGCCGCCGACAAACCGGGATTTTTAAACCTACTAAAAGATTCCGATTACCCGATGAATAAATGTTTGCTTGTTCATAGGGTAATCGGCAGTAGTATTACACTGCCAGATATTCGCTAACTAGTGTTCATACGAACGCTTGTTAGCGATAATCTGGACGATTATCTTCAGGTGTAATAGGACCCTAAGGCTTAAATGAGCGTTTATAAAGTTTAAAAAGTTTATAAAGTAGATCTGAGATAAGGCCTCACATGAGCCGTCAGCTGACGAGACTAAGGAGTGACAGTCTGCAAATAGACTGATTTTTAACCGCATGTATCACAAAAACTGCTGAAAATTCTTAAAGACCAATTAAAAAATGATTTTTAGCCCAAAATGAGTAAAATATAATCCTAAAAGCCTTTAACTATATGCAGATGGAGCAGGTTTAAAGTGATTAATTTTTACCTAGCTCCCCATATTTGACACCTATGCTGCATACAAATGGCGTTCTGGTTTTAACAGGCCTCCGCACAGTTGGTTTCGGCATTGATAACACAATGTCCCAGATTTTACACAAAAGAGAAGTGTCTCTCCAGCGCATTGCACCCTTCCTCTTACTTGTTAATTCTCAATTCACAAGTTAACACTTCTGCAAATCTAGGCCAATGTATTCACAGGCTTCATGGTCTAACCCACTGTACTTTACACCACGGCTGTCACGTTTTTGCTCCCTCAATATCCGGACAGCTACAGTCCCCTCATATTACGGTATCCTGACAAGTTTCCAGAATGAATTATTCAGAAAAAAAAACCTTTTTGTCAGACGTACCAGACGCTCGACGTGACAGCGCAGAAATAATAAGGCAATGAATAGGGCGTTCTGGTATTTTTGATTCCAAGAATAGCAATGGCTGCAGTGATAGTTTTTTATTGCTTTGAAGGCAAGAATAGTCCTGCATGTGGCGGTATTCTTGCTGCCAAATGAGACGGAACCGGAGACAGAGTCAGTGGGATTTATTAAAAAACAAATCGATTATATTATGGCTGTATTGCAAACAGTAGCCATGTGGAAGAGTTATCTTCCTTAAAGGGGTTGTCCCATATAACATAAATGTCTGGCGAGTGTTGCTCCCACCTCTAGGACCCTTTCCTATCTCAAGAACGATAACCTGCAAGCCCCACTTGTGTGGCCACCACACCCTTCGCTACTTTCGGACTTCCAAATGCTCCCGTTCAGCTATTTTTGGAAGTCTTATAGCAGTGAATAGAAGGTTGGCTGCGCATGCGCGGCTTGCTCTCCACTCACTGTTATGGGTCTTCATAAGTCTGCACATTTGCAGCTTGCTCTTTGTTTACAGCGGGGCCCCATTTTTAGGAGAGGAGCAGGTCCCAGAAGTGAGACTTGCATCTGTTAGACCAAATCCCTCCATCAACTTACCGAAGGAGAATGAGGCAACAACTTCCTTCCTCTCCGAACTACCCTCTAACACTAGACTCACTAGAGCAAGGGGTGGATCCAGCCACCACTTAGCAACCGGCAAGGGCAGAGCCAGGCTTATTAACCCAGGGTGTGCCATGCATACATAACTACAGTGGTTGCAATTAGAGATGAGCGAATTTCGATAAGAAATGTGATTAGTTTCTAATTAATTTGTCACAAATTGATATAAATCTGGTATACCCAGCCCAATCTAAGACTAATCATATCTATCCCACTTGGTGGGCCAATCTCGGTGTGAAGGCTTGGTACTTAAACTTCTGGGAGAGTTCAGAGAGAGTGTAGGAGACTGCTAAAATTTATCGCCATGTACATAATTGTGCAGTGCACCAATATTCAATTATCGGGGAGGGTGGCAGCAGCAGCAGTGGCAGTAAGTGGCAATAGTGGCCCCATAGCACAGGTGGCAGCTGCGCGTGGCCAGAAGTAACAGCCCATTTTGCCCAATATTGCACACTACAATATGATCATTAGTGGCAGAATGATCTATTCTGTTGAATCAGGCACAGGTGTCGGAAAATCCTGGCTGATCCATGCCTCCAGCCATCCTTGACGCACAGCACAAAAAAATGTTGTTCCCATTATCAGTAACCATGGTTCGTATCTCCAGTTGGCGAGGAGACAGCCAGTGTTCGATTTATTTATTGATAACGCCGGCGTGGCTCTGTTTGTCAAGGTTGACCAGGTGCAGAACCACGTGACAATGTCTAGCTTTGCATAGGTAGCACTCCGAATTGTCCCTGCAGTTAAGGATGAGGAGGCGGCAGAGGACATTAGCGTAGGACTCACAGCTTGAGAACGTGGAGGCCACACCATCACCTGGAACCACATTTACCCAGTGGGCCGTAAAGTACATATATTGTCCTTTCCCATAGTTACAGCACCACACTGCCGTGAACTTTAGCAGACACCGACAGGCTCAAAGACTGGCCCACTTTCTGTTCAACAAACGTGTGCAGGGCTGGTACCGCCTTTTTGGAGAAGTAATGACAGCTTGGGACTCTCCACCTTGGCTCGGCACAAGCCATCAGTCTCTGAAAGGTGCAGAGTCCTCCACATGGAAAGGGAGGGACTGCAGCACCAGCAACTTGGCCTGGTGCACGTTCAGCTTCTGTGCCGTTGGATTTGTGCACGCATACTGCTGTCTTTTTGAAATTGCCTCGGTGATCGATTGCTGTCAAAACAATTGATGAGGAGCATCAGGAGCAATAGATGACATTGAAGTTTATGGGAAGGAATGACAGCTTCCTTCTGCTGACATTGACGAGCCCTGACTGATAGGGGGTCAGTGGGAGGGCCAGTTGCTGCATCAGGCTATAAGACTAAATCCAACATTAGCACCCTGGCCGCGCCTCACCTTCTGCCCACATATCCTGCATACCGCCACGCTAATGTTTCCCAGTGATTTGGTGAAAAATTCCCACACTGCCGAGTATGGCTTTTCCCTCCACCACTGTGTGATGCCTGCCGCTGCTGCTTTTATGAATCTGTGCACCACTAGTGTGTTCTTTCCAGGTAGCAGACAGTATATCCCTCCAGATCTCCCACTGCTTCCAACCTGCTGTCTCACGGACATGCTGCCACCCTCGCCCCCTGATGATGACGATGCCCCCCTCTTCACCCGGCTCTTACATGCAATTGGCTACATCATCTTTTACATGTGTTTGCTTGTCACTTGTCACCCTCACCTATCTCTTGCGCACGTCCCTAACATGTGCTCCCACCCGACTGTTATCCTCAGTAGTTGCATACCTAAAGGAGTCCGCAGTGGACCTCTCTTCTGAGTCTTGGCTGGCCTGTAACTGCTGACTGTCCTCACAAAGCTCATCGTCCCTGAAACATGACTGCTGGATGACACTGACAGCTCTGGCCTGTTGCTGCGGCTGCTGCTACCACCCCACCCTCTTCTGCTGCTACTTGTGACGGCTGCAGCAACATTTTTGCCACTGCCCGCTCCTTTGGAGAGCACTGGCACCTGTCTGTTGGCCATAGTGTACAGTAACTGTATCAGTAATGTAACAGATTGTTATGAATGTTGATGCACTAGAAATTGATGCACATGGCAATATATGACACCTGCCTTTAATACTGAGGTACACTAATTTTATCACTAAAATAACAGATTAACTCTGAATGTCGGTGCACTAGAACGGAATACATTCTCTCTGCAGTCTGCCTGTACTCCCCTTCTATTTAATTATTTTATGCACTTATATTCCTCTCCAATATTCTTCTATTTATCATTTTCAGCAACAATGTCCCTGCAGTCTCCCTGCACTGTCCCCTCACTCTCCCTCTTCAATATTCTTCTATTTATCATTTTCTGCAACACTGTCCCTGCAGTCTCCCTGCACTGTCCTCTCACTCTCCCTCTTCAATATTCTTCTATTTATCATTTTCTGCAACACTGTCCCTACAGTTTCCCTGCACTGTCCCCTCACTCTCCCTCTTCAATATTCTTCTATTTATTTATTTATTTAATCTATTTTCAGCAACACTGTGCCTAGCACGTGAGCACTTCACACGTCTCTCCTGACACTGAGCTCACATTCGAATAGCGGTTGAGGCTTTTATATGGCTATGACATCTGCGGATTGGCTGGCTGCATGGCATTATGGGTGATCTCATGTTCCCTGGCTTATAACTTTGACTTTGTAACACGTGCAGCCCCCATGTTAGAAAAAACAAATTTGTTACCATGAAGCTCAAAGAAATTTGGATTCATTGCGAATCAAAGTTTTCCTAAACTTCAGACTGAATTCCTCTTTGAATGCTTCCCTTCCTCAACACTCTGGGGTTGTGCACAGTTGTATAAGAAAAGCTGGCAATACACTTTCATTAGTTGTCGACTGATGACAAACTCCCCGTATACATACAGTATGCACACTGTCGACCGAGACAACTCTGGAGTTGGCTTATCTCCCATGTGAACAAAGGATGGGACATGTTGGAATTCAACATGTCTGATCCCATCTTCCCTCAACCAATGCCAAACAAATGTCGGCTGAGAATTTCATATCCTTTAGCTGGTTGCGCAGTCCTGCTAAAGTCGTCGGGTTTTCATGACCTACAGCAAGTCTAATGTGTATGGCCACCTTCTTCATTAAGGGCTCTATAAAAAGTGGACTAGTCCAGGAGAAATGTGTGTTAGACCCCCTCCCCGACCCTTGACATCCGTCTTGCTTCAGATTCTTGTACTGATAATATATTCAGCTACGGAGACGCCATGTGTCATGTTCGTTATGAGTCGTCTACTGGCAGGTGCTTTACCTTCTAGCTCTGGAATAAAGCACTGCCGGGAACATGATATTTAAATAGCAGTGATTGATAGCTTTGTCAAAGCCCGGGACGTAACCAAGGGCTGGAGACTGTGTGATGGATGCTAGAAAGAGATTATTTAAGAGCAGGACATGGGAAATCTCATGTAGTGTCATCTCAGATCCATCTCGTGCAAGCAGCAGATATTTCCAGAACAGGAGCGAAAACCTATGGAGAGCAAGGTGTATCCGACAAATGCATCATCCATGCGCGCCATTCTGATAAATGTGGTCCTAACCTGATGTATCCCATGACAGGCGTGATGAATCACCCTCATAGATTTCACAGACAAGGGGTCCCTGATCAGGACCACCCTCAATTAAGTCAATTAGTGGGGTTGTCTAAGACAATTGGGGGTTGTCTAAGATTTTGATATTGTTGGCCAATCCTTGGGATAGGTCATCAATATATAATCAGTGGGGGTCCGGCACCCTCGCCAACCGACTGTTTGAAGAGGCTGTGGCGCTTTCTTGTGTCATGTTTTAATAAAAAAATCAGTTTTAGAATATGTTACTGCTGGTGCAGCATTGGGCATAAAGCAATCTTTAGTTTCTTCACATACCACTGTTTTCCTTGAGTTTATCCCTTAGATACGGCTAGAATATGAGGATCTTCTCAAGATGGCTCCTCTGCCAGTTCTCTGAGGCCAAAACTGCCTTCCCTCACCTCACATACACACTTCCTTTATCCAGCAGCTTCCTGCCAGCCAATCAGATTGAATTACTGAGGGCACGCCCCTAACTGCACCCACTATAAGCTAATCTCACCCAGTCCCCTTACTGCACGGGGATAATAAACACAGTGATGTCACCGTACAGGGATAATAAGCACAGTGATGTCACAGTACAGGGAAAATAAACACAGTGATGTCACAGTACAGGGATAATAAACACAGTGATGTCACAGTACAGGGATAAATAAACACAGCGATGTCACCGTACAGGGATAATAAACACAGCGATGTCACAGTACAGGGATAATAAACACAGTGATGTCACCGTACAGGTATAATAAACACAGTGATGTCACAGTACAGGATAATAAACACAGTGATGTCACAGTACAGGAATAATAAACACAGTGATGTCACAGTACAGGAATAAAAAACACAGTGATGTCACAGTAACAGGGATAATAAAACACAGTGATGTCACAGTACAGGGATAATAAACACAGTGATGTCACAGTACAGGATAATAAACACAATTATGTCACAGTACAGGATAATAAACACAGTGATGTCACAGTACAGGGATAATAAACACAGTGATGTCACAGTACAGGATAATAAACACATGATAAGTCACAGTACGATAATAAACACAATTATGTCACAGTACAGGAATAATAAACACAGTGATGTCACAGTACAGAGATAATAAACACAGTGATGTCAGTACAGAGATAATAAACAGTGATGTGACAGTACAGGATAATAAACACAGTGATGTCACAGTACAGGGATAATAAACAAGTGATGTCACAGTACAGGATAATAAAACACAGTGATGTCACAGTACAGGGATAATAAACACAGTGATGTCACAGTACAGGGATTAATAAACACAGTGATGTCACCGTACAGGATAATAAACACAGTGATGTCACAGTACAGGGATAATAAAACACAGTGATGTCACAGTACAGGGATAATAACACAGTGATTCACAGTACAGGATAATAAACACAGTGATGTCACAGTACAGGGATAATAAACACAGTGATGTCACAGTACAGGGATAATAAACACAGTGATGTCACAGTACAGGGATAATAAACACAATTATGTCACAGTACAGGAATAATAAACACAGTGATGTCACCGTACAGGATAATAAACACAGTGATGTCACAGTACAGGGATAATAAACACGGTGATGTCACCGTACAGGGATAAATAAACACAGTGATGTCACAGTACAGGGATAATAAACACAGTGATATAACAGTACAGGGATAATAAACACAGTGATGTCCCCTCACAGAAAGTAAAAAAAAAAATAAAAACCTTACTTACCTTTTTCCTAGCAGAAGAATCACCAGCAGGAGTTCTTCTGCTCTTGTCTAGAGGGGGCGGAGCCTATGCTGACTGATGGCCAGCCCCGCCCAGACATGAGGCAGAAGGTACGGAGAGAACTGCACGGGGTACGGGGGGAGGATCGATTCCGGCTGTCTGCTTCCTCTTGCAACAGGCAACTGTCTCTGCGTCCTAGCTGCCAGAGACCGGGACATACCTCCCCCGTACCGGGACAGCGGGACCGCCACTGCAATCCGGGACTGTCGTGCAATTCTTATTCTGGCCACTAGATGGCAGGCCAGGATAAGAAATGAGCAATTCATCGATTTCTGATTCTAGAAAATCCTTGATTGCTCATAAAGAAAAAAAAAAAAAGCCACAATATATAAGCCATATATGAGCTTTCAAATAGTAAAACAAAAATTTAAAAAAAAATGTTAAAAAATATATAAAAAATAAAAAAGATATAAAAGTTCAAATCACCCCCCTTTCCGTATAAGTAAAAAATAAATACCTAAATAACACTAAATATAGACATCTTGGGAATCACCGTGACCGAAAACGCCCGTACTTTTAAAATATAAAAAAAAAATCCAATACGGCGAATTGTGTGGCGGAAAAAAGCGTCCAAATGGCGATTTGCAGTTTTTTTAATAAATAAAAAGTGATCAAAAAGTCATACACACCCGCAGAATGGTATCAATAAAATCTTCAGATTGTCCCGCAAAAAATGAGCCCCCATACAGCTCTGTACACATAAATACCAAAAGTTATAGGGGTCAAGATATGACAAGGAAAAAAAAAAAAAAAAAAGGGCAACTTTCTAATTATTTTTCAAAACGAAGGAAAAAACTATACATATTAGGTATTGCTGGATTCGTACTGACCAGTAGAATGAAAGTAACGGTGTAACTGTTTAAATACTAAGGGATGACCGGAAGACAGGCCATAAACGAAAAGCAACGAAAAAACTCCTTTAAGGACAGGGGACACCAATGAAAGCTGTTATTGTAAGGTAATTATTAGGGATGAGTGAACCGAACTGTAACGAACCAGAATTGTTACGAACTTTCCCAAAAGTTCGGTTCGTCATCGAACCGAATTTTCAGAAAGTTCGTAACGAATCTGGTTAAAATAACGGCGACGCAAAATATATGCATATTTATTGAGAATGTACGCTAATGCGTACATATTCAGTTAAGTGGCGTAACTTTGACAACACTAGATTATATGTTCGTTACTTGAGTAGGAATGTTCGCAGACGCAGTGTATGCGTACGCTAATGCGTACATATTCAGTTAAGTGGCGTACCTTTGACAACGCTACACTGTATGTTCGTTACTTGAGTAGGAATGTTCACAGACGCAGTGTATGCGTACGCTAATGCGTACATATTCAGTTAAGTAGCGTACCTTTGACAACGCTACACTGTATGTTCGTTATTTGTGCGGGAATGTTCGCATTAGCGTACGCATTAGTGTAAATTCTCAAATATGCGTATATTTTGCGTCGCCGTTGTTGAAGTCACTTGGATTTTTTCCACTTTTTTCATTGTAATAGCAACTGCAAGTAAACGAAACTGTACCCTACCAGACTCCCATTATTGTAGCAGCAATTATTCAGCCGTTATAGCAAGGTTCGTTTTAGGTTCAGTTGGTACGAATCCGAACTTCACTAAAGTTCGCCGAAGCGAACGAACCAAACTTTTCAAAAGTTCGCTCATCCCTAGTAATTAGATCTTTTGACAATCATTGACTGACTAACTCAGGTATACATGCCTAGCTCTAATAACGTAGCAAATAAAAAAAAATAGGACATTTACACTTTAAGCACTTCGGACTCTTCATAGGCCACTGGGGTCACGTTCACGGGTCTCATGGCCTAGGTGCAGCTCAGCTCCTTTCATTTGAATGGGGATGAACTGCAATAAAAATCACGGCCACTATACAATGTATGGCACCGTTCTTCTGTGAGGGGCTTCTTCAAACAGCTGCTTGGTGTGGGTCTCAGGAAACGAACCCCCACCAATAAACTATCCTAGATCCTGAATATCAAAATGTCAGACATATATACTATGTAACTGATAGTGATGATCAAGCACCCAGGTACTCGGGGTGCTCGAGTGCTCGGCCGAACACCCGAGCATAATTAAAGTCAATGGGACTAAACCAGGAACCCCCTGCTCGGAAGAGCGGAGGGTGTCTGGTTTACACGGGTCCCCAAAAAAAAAAAAAAAAAAAAACATGACACAGACACTGAGGGGGGAGGGGTTAAACTTACCTTTCCCAGCAGCTCCCGACCTGTCCCAGCAGGAAGACGGCGCGCACAGTGATAAGTTTCACCACAGCGCTACCTGCTGGAGGGAGGAGAGAGCTGCTGGGAATGGTAAGGTGACGGATCCGTTTACTATTGTGTTACACCGAACGGATCAGTCCCCATTGACTTGCATTGGGGGTTATGACGGATCCATCTTGGTGCGGGGAGGGGACTCGAGCATGGCATGCTCGCTCATCACTAGTAACTGACCAAATCATCTCTGCTACATCTGAAGCATCATACCCAAGAAGTTTTTTCCTGCATAAATAGTTAATGTCCCTTTATTAAGCTGGAGTGACATGAGGACTATGCAGGGGTGCACCACCAATGAGGCCAGGTGAGGCAATTGCCTCAGGCAGCACCAGGTAGGGGCAAGAGGGGGGCAGCTGAATGGCCACGGGCAATGAGTGCTTTCATTGTGGCAAAGGGATTAGATTAAGAAATTGGGGGATGGGGGGGTGTTTCAGTTTTCGCCTTAGGCAGCACAAAGGCTAGGTGCACCCCTGGAACTATGATAGCTGTCCGCTGCCGGGACGCCATGCACTGCGCACAGTCATGTTAATAATAATGCCCCATATAATACAGAGCCTTCCAGTACACACCACATAATCACAATGGACTTCCAGCGGCGGAGCCTCCATTCACCTCCGTCCTTTGCTTTGTGCCTCATTGGGTAAATGCTCGTTACGAATATTAATGTGCAATCCAAGACTCAATTACATCAGCGCCATAAACCGCTAATTCCAAACTGGTTAATTAGAGTACTTACAGTATATCTACATCCCAGTTAATGCTCCTCAGTGGGTCTCTAACCTGTAGCTCACCAGCTGTTTCAAAACTACAACTCCCAGCATGCTCAGACAGTCGCAGGTGGTGCATGTTTTTACCATGCATATTCCCCGAGAATATGTTTTAGCAGAACATTTTGCAGAGCTCCCTCTGTCGGTGGAGGTCTGTAATGACACACTAATGTCAGCACAGTATGGCGCTATAATGCTGCCGTCACAAGCAATTTACAAGTAGGTCTGGGTCTTGCTGTAACTCAGACCTGGTTTATGTTTGCAGGTGATACAATTCTTACAATAGCTGGGTTTTATTGTGAAATAACTGCAGAGCGCTCTGTAACATGACAGCAGGTTGGCAGGGGGCGACGGCAGAAATATATTCCCTAGTTTTATTGGGGTGAGATACTAAAGGTAAAAGACTTTGTATTGATTTTTCTTTATAATGGTATAAATTGATGATGCCGTGAGAAACACAGGATCACATTTTCTCCTCATATTGATTCTATAATCTGAGCGGCAGCCAGAAAACGTACCGCCTGGGCCACGCGCATATTTCAGCTTCATATTCTCTCGCCTGTGGCTCCGTCTTTCGTTATTTCTCTGTCAGCTTCGCTCAAGTTGTTCAAAATTATATTCAACTCTTTGTAACTTGTGTCTGTGCCTGGTAAAGTTGGGTGATGACCGGTGTGGGTGCCATTACAGCTCACACATGGGTTTCCATGCAGAATAGCACGACAGTATCCAAATAATAATTTCATACAATGTTGAGCAAATAATATAACCAGACAATACCTTAATAATAACTCTATACAGTATACAAAGAAAATTCTCATTCAGTGTCCAAATAATACTGCCACACAGGGCCTAATTAATACCTCATACAGTATAAACTGTAAATTAGGAGCCTCAGTTTTAGGGGAAAGCATACTTCCCAACCGTCCCGGATTGCAGTGGCTGTCCCGGTACAGGGAGGTATGTCCATAGGACACAGAGACAGTTGCCTGTTATATGAAGAAGCAGACAGCCAACACTGGCTGGCTGCTTCTTCCATCCTCCCTCCCGTCCCCCCGGCAGGCTCTCCATACCTCTGGTCTGGGCGGGGGACAGGCCCGCCGGCAGTCAGCCTTGGCTCCACCCCCTCCAGACTAGACCAGGCAATGTCCTGATGCTGCTAGGAAGAAGGTAAGTATATGGTGTTTATTTTTTTAACTTTCTGTGAGGGGCACAATGTGGGCATATTACTGGGGGGGGGGGCACAATGTGGGCATATTACAGGGGGGCACAATGTGGGCATGTTACTGGGGCACAACATATTACTGGGGCACAACATATTACTAGGGGGCACATTGTGGGCATATTACAGGGAGGCACAATGTCGGCATATTACTGTGGGGCACAGCTGGTCATATTACTGGGGACACAGCTGGGCATATTCAATAGGGGGCACATAACAGGGCATATTACTGGGGCACAGCGGGGCATATTCCTAGGGGGCACATAACAGGGCATATTACTGGGGGCACAGCAGGGCATATTACTGGGGGCACATAACAGGGCATATTACTGGGGGCACATAACAGGGCATATTAACTGGGGCACAATAACAGGGCATATACTGGAGGACAGCAGGGCATATTACTGGGGGCACATAACAGGGCATATTACTGGGGGCACATAACAGGGCATATTACTGGGGGCACATAACAGGGCATATTACTGGGGGCACATAACAGGGCATATTACTGGGGGCACAGCTAGGCATATTAATGGGGGCAGTAAGGGGACTGGGTGGGATTAGGTGTATAGTTTTGTTTTGGGCAGAGTTAGGGGAGTTGCTTAGTGCTAAATAAAATTTGCCGTGGCCACGATGTGTCCCTCTTTGTCTCTTTATAAAGTTGGGGGGTATGGAAAAGCACACAGGCAGGCCTCTCCTTAGACCCTGCAGCTCTGCTCCTGCCCCGAGACGTGTCATGTGACCGGCGGAAGAGGAAGGAAGAGAGGAAGGAACAGCTTGTCCGCTTCTTGCTCTCCCTCTCTGCGCTGGTGCAGAGCTTTCCTGCCGCACCGGAGAAGGCAAGAGAGGTAATAAACTGCTCAGTTCTTCTCCTCACGGTCCCCGCTGTGTCTGACAGCAAGGACCCGACCTGCTTCTGCTAGATTGCAGCACTGTACAGTTCCAGGATTAAAGCGCTGCCTGACCATTTATATAAGTGCTATCTGCGCTGGGTACTGTATGTGCAGTTGTATATAGTCGTATATAATCAATGAGCAGTCAGGAAGGGGTTAATGAAAAAAGACTATACAGTACGATCTTCATTATTAAATGATAGGCAGCTGCGGGCTAATTGGCCATGCGGGTCTTCACGCTCTGTGTGGCAGAGTGGCCCGAGTATATCTGATTTATAGAGATTCGTAACAAATTAATTTGTTACAAATCAAATTTCTTGGGGAACTTTGGTGAAGCTGCCGAATCTAATTTTTCAAAACTTTGCTCATCTCTAGTCTACATCCTAAACGTCATTTGCTGAAGTGACACAACCACTTTAAAGGTAAAGTCCCTGGATACATAGTGATATAGTGATCCCTTAGTTCAGTATTACAGCATTGTGTCCGTATATAGTTCCTTTAGTTTTGCGGTGTTTCAGTACTCTTTATCTGTGGATACAAATATAGATCTTTAATATTAAAGCCATAAAGTCGTAATACGAATCCAGATTTTTCGGCCTCTATTGACTTCTAGGAAACATGCTGCGCATTAAACACTATGCAATATGCACACTTGACTACAATCTACATTGCAGACTGTTATCTGCCATTTAAAGGCGTTGTCTCATCATGGACAATGGGTGCATATTGCTAGGATTTGCCCCCATTGTCTTATAGGTGCAGGTCCCACCGCTGGAACCGGCACCTATATCGAGAACAGAGCCCTGCAAGGTGGTGGCCGGAGGACTCCAGTCCGGGCACCACCAAGCCGGCCCCCCATAGAAGTGAATAGGAGCGTACTGCACATGACCGACCACTGCTCCTATTCATTTCTATGGGGCTGACGGAAATAGCCGAGCCATTTTCTATTTTCACCAGCCCCATAGAAAATGAATTGAGGGCGGCTGCGCATGCACAGTGTGCCCTCCTTCACTTTCGGGGCTCCGTTTTGGATATAGGTGCGGGTCCCAGAGGTGGAACCCATATCTATAAGACAATGGGGGCATATCCTAGCGATCTTCCCCCATTGTCCATGATGACACAAACCCTTTAAAGGGATTGTACGAGTTATTTTTTTGTCCTTTGTATGTTTCTAACTAGTCAAATACAACAGCTTTTTCATACACTTTCTGCTTCTAAAGCTGCTGGTTTCTCAGGTTTCACTCAGGGTCACATGACCTGTGATGTCAGCTTATCTCCCTTCTAATCTTATATTCGTGCACAGAGCCTGTACACGAGACGTCACTGTGCTGGACACGCCCCCCTGCACTGCTGCTGCTATCTGCTCTCTCCCTGGATTCTTTCAGATAAAACATTAACCCCTTCAGCCAGAACACACTGAAGGCTTTACAACAGCAGCTGCAGATGTAAAGAGACACAGGATCTGCCCTCCTCACCCTACAGACACAGAGCTGATACTGGAGCTGATCTGGAGGAGATGCAAAGTACAAGTGCAGGTGGGGGGGAGATCCTGTGTGTATCAGCAGTGTCATTGTACAGCTGGGACTTGTAGTCCTACACACACAACATGCTGCTGAGTATTCCAACAGACATGTCACTCAGGCCAGCTCTTGTATTCACTGCCTTTGCAGAGCAGGAAGGGGGAGGGGCAAATATTGTTATTACTGCAGGTAAACAAAGGCCAAAAGAGAACCAGGGAAATGAGGAAATATAGATTTTTTTTGCCTAAAACTTGCTTAACTTAGTTATATATTGCTGCCCATAAGATTTGCAGTACTATACATTTTTTTCATAACTCGGACAACCCCTTTAAGGCTAGAGAAATAAATGCATATAGCATGCATAGAAGGGAAGGCGAGGTGTTCTTCTACTGAATCCCGTGGTGACCGTGTTCTGGTTTTTAGTTCTATAATTTAACATCCCGCCGACAGATGTGTCCATAATGAAGCGTTTTCCAGGTTATCCCTGGAGTCACAGAGCGCGACATCTGCACAAATATTTCATGTCCCCAGATGTTCCTTCTCCCCACGTCTTTCCCTAAGGGATCACACAGACTGATTTTGAGCATATGAGGTCTAGGTACAGTGTTCAGTTCGTTAGGATTTATGGAGTAACCTTAAATATACGACAACTGCTGTAAGTAGGAAATATGCTCGGTATAGTTGTCACTTCTCTGCCCCCATGAAGAAGATGAAGAAGGCTGAAGTTTGTGTTTGAAGGTCTATAGCAGGGATCAGCAACCGGCACTCCAGCTATTGTGAAACTACAATTCCCAGCATGCTTCATTGATTTCTATGAGAGTTCTTAGAAGAGCAGGGCAAGTATGCATGCTGGGAGTTGTAGTTTCACAACAGATGGAGTGCCGGAGGTTGCCTACCCCTGGTCTGTAGGATCTGACTAGTGCAGGGCTGGAGGGGGCAGACTTGGGAGACCCAAGATAATCATAGTGAATGTGCTCTATGGTTGTCAAGACAAGAGGACATGAATGGGACTGAGCTGCGCCTAGGCCATGTGACCGATGAACGTGGCATCTAGTGTTGAGCAACTCAAAGTGGACTTCGATCCGAATTTCAAGGAAAATTTGATTAGCTGTGAAGCTGAATTTCCTTGCGCTTTGTGGTAACAAATCAATTTTCCCTGAAATGACGAAAAAAAACAACAAAAAAAACTTACCCACCTTGGCCATCTTGATTAAAGATACAGCGCAAAATCTCTCGCATTTTGACGTGTGACATCACCACGCTGGCCAGCGTGATGACGTCATCATGTCACCATTCGAGATTTCGCGTGGGGTCTTTAATCAAGATGGTCACGGTGGCTTCAAATGGATAAGATTAACCCCTGAAAGCCCTCAATGGTAATCTAAGAGGCGCTATCGCTGTTCCCCCGTCATTGAAATGGCTACATACAAAGAAATGCGCTTCGTGACTAAGTAACTCATCACGAAGCGTTTTTCTTTGCGAAATTCGGCGAAGCAGCCAAATCGAATTTTCCATACCTAATCTCTAGTGATATCACTCGCCTACACAAAATGTAGTTGTTGTGATGATGGATCTAGCCTTTAATCTGATGAACAGCTACATATGGAACTAACCATCCTGCTAGACTTAAAGGGGTTGTCCAAGTAATTTTTTTGTCCTTTGTATGTTTCTAACTAGGCAAATGTAATGGTTTTTCATTGCACTTACTTTAACTTCAGGTCCTTTCTCAAGAGTTCACTGAGGGTCACATGACCTGTGATGTCAACTTCTCTCCCTGCTCTGCTGATGTTTGGGGCACAGCCCTGAGAGATCAGATAAGAGTCTGTAGAGGTCACTGTGCTGGCCACGCCCCGTGCACTGCTGTCTGCTCTGTGTCTCCTTCTCCCTGGATTCATTAGCAAACATTAACCCCTTCAGCCAGCACAAACTCAGGGCTGAAGGCTTTACTGAGTAGCTGCCGGCAGTGAGGAGACAAATGCTAGGCACAGGAGCTGACAGAGGAGTTCTTCACAGCATTGCACAGGTAGGGGGAAGATCCTGTGTGTATCAGCAGTGTCATTGTACAGCTCGGAATTCAAGTCCTACACATACAACATGCTGATGAGTATCCCAGCAGGCAGACATGTCACTCAGGGCAGCACTTGTATTCACTCCCTTTGCAGAGCAAGGGGAGGGGCAGAGATTGTTGTTATTGCAGGTAAACAAAGGCCAGAAGAGAACCAGGAAATATAGATTTTTTTTGCCTAAAACTTACTTAACGGAGTTATATATTGCTGCACATCAGATTTACAGTGCTATATAATTCAGTTGATGGCTACAGGTCCAACTGCTGGGACCCTGGCAATTAGTGGTCTTCACTAGGGAAAAGATAGGACCATCATGCAACCACCGTAGTCCCCCAAAGTGGAGGCTGCTCTCTGCTCTGACTAATAATAGGGCAGTAAAAATTACCATATTGTTTATAGTTCACTGATCCTCCCCTTGAAAACCCTAATGCCCCTTTCACACGAGCGGAGACTCGCATGTCTCCCGCAACGCATCTACAGGGCTGGACTCGGCACTGACAGGGATCGCATATAATGCTATGAGATCCCTGTCAGTGCTGAGTCCAGCCCTGTAGATGCGTTGCGGGAGACATGCGAGTCTCCCGCTCGTGTGAAAGGGGCATAATAGTGGAGGTATACCTTCTTAAATTTCACAGTGCATGTGGATGTTCATCCCATATATCACCAAAACATCATTTTTATATTTTCAATAAGTCTTATATTTACTGTATTTATCCTTCTGTAATGTTCTCCAGCAGTTGTTCCCCTAATTGACTACAATGTAAAAGTATATATTAGATTTTAATGCAACGCAATCAAGATTGCGGATTTTGCTGTGTATTTGTTGAAGATTTGGCATGGTGAAATATGTAGCGAAAATGATCCACTATGTATTAATTTAGCCTTAAGGGCTCATGCACACGACCTCTTGTATTTCACAGTCCGCAAAACACAGATCCACAAAAAAACGGATGACATCCGTGTGACGTCCATGTTGCATCCGTTTTTTTTTTTTTTTTGTCAATTCAATGTAACAATGTCTGTCCTTGTCCATAGCCTTCCTAGGACAAGTTTAATTTTTTTGCTGACGTACGGACATGGAACGCACACTGAGTCATTTCCATTTTTTTCAAGCCCCATTGAAATGAATAGTTCCACATATGGAGCTGTTAAAAAAAACGGAATGGGAACGGAAGAAAAATATGTTTGTGTGCATGAGCCCTAAAGTAGAGATTATCCTTTTCACTGTAAAGTCTTAGAAATGTCTAGAAAAACATGTCTGCTTTCTTCAAGAAGCAGCGCCACACCTGTCCAAAGGCTGTGTCTGGTATTGCAGCTCAGCTCCATTGAAGTGAATGCAATGCCGCAAGCAACCTGGCGCCGGAAAAATCAATCCATATTGTACATTTAACCCTTCCTGCATCAGTAACCAGCAACAGGAGCCATTGTGTTTATAAGATTTACTATCCAGATCCTGAATGTTGTATAAATATGACTTGATTTTCAGGATTACCCCTATTCTTCTGCTGCTCAGTGCTGGTGTCAGTCTTCACTGCAGTTCTGGCATTCTATTTATGAACTGCTCAGATTAAGATGAGAAGGGTTATATGACTATACAGGGTGTTGGATGTTGTGCTACGATGCAAGACACAGCAGAAGGATATAAGAATAAAAAAATAATTTGATGTGTTTTTTGTACACTTTTTTGGGGCCCATTCCACAGACAGAAAGCAGCTGAAAACAATCCTTATTTCTGCATTCCCAGCTGCCTGTCGGAAGTACGCGGACTTGAGCATCTTACCCTTGTCTTGAAATATTCCTCAATTATGCACTTCACTTGTCAGTTTTAGGGGAGGTCCTGCAGAGCTCACCTGGATCACAAGCACTGAGCATGCAATCCTGATTTCTGAGAAGATACTTTAATCTCCTTGAGAAGAATTGCTCTGTATGAAGACGATGATTATGTTAATTATCCTTCCAGTTCTAGTAGATTTCTGGAGGAAAACGCTAATGAAGAGCTCTGAGTATGACCACTACACCACTGCAGCTCCGAAATCTTCTAGCTAAGGAGAGTTGTTGTTTTTAGGTGATAACCAAATGGCCTATTTGCCCCACTTTGAAATGTTCAGAGGACTGGAGACAAGTGGAAAGGTCCTGGACTCATGGAGAGTACCAAGATACTTCCCTCGGTTGCCAGTAGGGGGATACAATATTGTGCCACTAGGGGGAGCTCACTGCATACTAAATAATTATTGAGTTTTATGGGAGCTATATAAATCCATGTGTAGTGAGCTCCCTCTAGTGGCAGTTACAGGCACACCGAATTGTATCATTTTAACCCCCTGTTTGCCCAGCTCCAGCAGTGGGAAAAGTAGTTAACTGGAGAGGGACGGCTTCTTTAGATGCTGCTATCTCCTGAATGGTAACAGCTAGAAACATGCAACTGGTCTCGTTTGAAAGCAGAAAGCAGCATTCCAAGCTTTCGGACAATACCATAATAACAGCAATATGTTCAGGACAGGGGAGGATGATGTAAATGCAGCTGAAAGTGAAAGTAAAAACAGGTTTTACCCACGATTATTCCTGACCCGATTTCTAAGAGGGATTTCTCCTCTGTTGCTTGGACTTTAGAGATTTGAAAGCCTGGACTATCAGCTTTTAAACAAGACCAGTTGCATTTTTCTAGCTGCTACCGTTCAGAAGATGGCGGCATCTAAAGCAGCCCCCCCCAGTTAGTTATTTTTCACACTGCCCGAGCTGGACTCGGGCAAAACAGTTAGGTGGTTAAAGGAGATTTTCACTATTCTTTTTATTGATGGGAATCTGAGAATGGGTTAATCGGGGGTTGAAATGTACTACATGCAACAAATTGCCAAAAGTGGGAACCACCAATGGCATTATAACCACTGGCTGTTACTGTTATGAAGGCACTGTGGCTGTAACTGTTATGAGGGCATTGTGCTATCCTGCTGATGACTCACCCTGGAACTTCTGGTTATCTTGTGGATGATGGTACCCAATGTAATGCGGGCTTAGAGTTGGTCTGGCCTGGATTTTATCTGGATGATGGGTGTCTGAACTTTAGTCCCTCACCTGCTGCAGGGTCTGTAAAGCTGGGACTTGCTGGTGACTCTGCTGCCAGTATCACGCTGTAGCTTTTTAGGTTTCCTGGTGTTCTTGCAGTCTCTGTGGAGTACTGGTCTCACAGGAGAATGGGTTCACTTGTGGGTCCCTAAGACCCTTGGAATAGGAGCAATTGGACGTGCTTCCTTCCTCCTTACTGTCCCAGCTAGAACTGACCCTCCTGGCATGAAACAGGACCATCCTATTGCTACCAAGAGGGCAGGAACAGGCTGGTTAACCCTGTCCCTGCCAACCATACCTTTTCATGCTGGTCTACATATATAACAGAACATTTGCAGATATCTGGAGTACTGCAAATGTAGACAAGTATATAATACTCCCCCCCCCCCCCCCCCCCATTACAGCTCTGGCATGCATCATCATAAAGATTTCGCAGGCTTCTGAATAGTAAATCTAACACATTGTACAGTGATATAGGATGTACTGATGTAGCAGAGCCAAGTTGGTCATAGAGATGTGCTCGTTACGAGCACTGTAGCGCTCGGCTCCTCTGCGCAATGCCCGCAGGCATTGCGGCTCCGTCCTCAGCTGCATGTAAGTGAATGGGGACGGATCGGTTTGGTATGACACTCATACCAAACCGATCCGTCCCCATTGACTTTCAGTCGGGTGAGGACGGATCCGCAATGCCTGCGGGCATTCTTTCGCAGTGGAGACAAGCGCTACAGTGCTCGTAACGAGCACGTTTGCTCATCTCTATTTACCACAGAATATGACGACTGCCAAATGACTCACTCAACTCTGCTACGTCTGTATACCCATGGCATGTTTACTGCAAGCCTTGTGGATCTTTCTGCTCATCTTAAGATTTACTGAGGGAAAAGTGACATAAATCGAAATTCATCAGAAATAAAAAATAGTATAAAGAAGAGACACACCAGACAATCTGTTACAGGAATGAACCCCTGCAGGTCCTGCAATAAATTTCCCATCAATCATAGCAGAAGCTATTGGATTATAACTCCCTGGCGTGGATATAAGAAATTCGACCATCACAATATTAATTATGTTGTATTGTTTTTAGATTAGTATGTTGTTGCAACTGTCAACAAGCTGCTGTTGATGGATCTTTTATTGCTATTGTGTCTTTATTTTTTGCTTTGTGGTAAAGTATTTAGAATTTTCATTGAGTCTGAAGTTTCATCCGCAGGTTAAAGGATTCTCCATTTTAGAAAACCCACTTTCCTAATGAGGAATTCTGGGTTAAAGAACTCCCGCAAAAATGTTTATTCTCTGACCTGTTAGAAAGGTGCATGATATAATCCGTAGTGATTGTCATTTTCTTATCAGTGACTGTTTCTGTGAGTAAAAACCTCTCTTCTTATTGTAGCTGGGTCATGTGACCAACTCCCTGACCTCCAACTGACCCAGGACAGGAAGCCAGTAACTGCTCTATTCATTCCTATGGGAGCCTCGCTTTCAGTCTCATAGGAATACATAGAGAATTAGACTTCCTGTCCACACATAAGTCTATGTGTGAGTTGGTGGGTCTAATTGCTGGTCACATGACACAGATAAGAAACTTCAGGATGATAGAAGTCAAAAATTCAGACACTGGTAAGAAAATGACATTCACTACAGATTATATCATGTACATTTCTAGCAGGACATGGAATAAAATTTTTGTCCGGAGTTCTTCTTTAATAGAGGGGAAGTCCTGTGTTCAGGATCCTCATCTCTTGGCCAGAGCAGAGAGCAGTGTTATATAAAGAGCGTCTCTGACTCCAGAATTAGGCTACTTTCACACTAACGTTTCTATTTTCCAGTATTGACATCCGTCAAACGCTTCCGTTTTGTTCCCATTCATTGTCAATGGGGACAAAACGAAACTGAACAGAACGGAATTCTCCAAAAAACATTCTGTTCCATTTGGTTGAGTTCCCATACCGGACAGCAGCCTGCTGTGGTTTCCTTTCCTTCATGGAATGCGGAGCAAAACGGATCCGTCATGACCCACAATGCAAGTCAATGGTGACGGATCCGTTTTAGGCCTAATGTACACGACCGTATGTATTTTGCGATCCGCAAAACACGGATCCGCAAAAAATACAGATGACATCCGTGTGCATTCCGTATTTTGCAGAAAGGAACAGCTGGCCACTAATAGAACAGTCCTATCCTTGTCCGTAATGCAGACAATAATAGGACATGTTCTATTTTTTTGCGGAACGGAAATACTGACATACAGAAACGGAATGCACACTGAGTAACTTCTGTTTTTTTTTGGCGGACCCATTGAATGGTTCCACATACGGTCCGCAAAAAAAACGGAAACGGGCATGGAAGAAAATACGTTTGTGTGCATGAGCCCTTGGAGCTCATGCACACAACTGTATGTATTTTGCGGTCCGCAAAAAAAAAAAAAGGATGACGTCCGTGTGCATTCCGTATTTTGCGCAACAGAACAGCTAATGCACAAGGAGTAACTTCTGTTTTTTTTTTTTTTTTGCGGACACATTGAAGTGAATGGTTCTGCATACGGTCAGCAAAAAAACGGTGCCCTTACTCTGACACAATCTGACACAATAGAAAACGGATCCGTCCCCCATTGACTTCCAATACAGTTCATGACGGACCCGTCTTGGCTATGTTACAGATAATACAACCGGATCCGTTCATAACAGATGCAGACGGTTGTATTATCAGTAACAGAAGCGTTTTTGCAGAACCGTGCCGGATCCAGGAAAAACGCTAGTGTGAAAGTAGCCTTAGACGAATGCCTGATGTTGATGGGTACCGTGTAATGCTTAGTTTCTCCTGTGGTGGCGCTGCAGGGAAAATGAAGGGGTCCATCTTAGGGCAGATTCGCACTGGCGTTAGGGAATTCCGTTATAGGTTCCGTTATAACAGAGTTCTAGAACGGAATGCAAAATGGAAAACTTTAAGAGGTCTTCTGTTTTGCTCTGTCCTAATACATGTCTATGGGGCCAAATAATGGTTCCGTTAATTTATGTTATACAGTACATGACGGGAAAAAAAAAATTCCTGTCGACAGTCCTTTGGCGTCTATCTAATAGTAAATGACCGCCTAGATTTTTTTGGCTTAGCTTCAATCACAACTATGTTTTTTGGACATCTGAAAATAATTCATGAATGCACCGTAATTACCCGTCGACGTCCATCAGCTTTTTTGTCTGTCAGGTATCTCAGGGTCACAAAGTAAAAGCAGCAGAAGAAAAGAAAACAAGACCGCGTATAGATCCCGATTATTCGGCAGCGGTCTCTCGCCTCCTCTAAATTGCGTTCTCCTTTCTTTCCCCGCGCTGTGTTCTGTCCTGTACACTTTCATTACCGGCCCATTTTTCTTGTCTGCTCTGACACTGACGGATACTTCTGCCGCTGCCCACATAGTCTGTGCCCATAAACACGCAGCCGTCACCTCCTGGCAGGCAGCTGGGAGCAGCGCACAATTGCCAGGCTTCTCGGTGACAAGTTACATCTCTCCTTCGTCGCCTGCGCTGTCTTGGACGGTTAGTAATTAACTCAGCCCTCATCTGAAATGGCTTCAAGGTTGATTTCATTTGGATACAAAGTTGCAATTAGCACATAGATAGATACATTACTGCTTAAAGTCAACTTCGTAAGGTCAAATTACCAATCCTTAAAGGGGTTACGCACCTTTGGGCGGCAACTCCCCACCCTCCCCTTTGGCCAGACCTGTGAAGGGAAGCATACTTACCTCCTTCTCTCCTCAGCTGCTGCGCTACCAGGGTGTAAACTTCTGTTTTGGTGCCACTGCAGCCAGAGATTGGCGCCACTGCAGCCAGCCTGACCTGCTGCTCTTGTGTCACGTGACCATTTGACTTGACGCAAGGGGAGCAGCGAGAGAAAAGGAGAGGGGAGCCAGCGCTGAGTATGCTTCCTTTGCAAGGTCTGCCTAAAGGAGGGAGAGTTGCCAACCCCCCCTCCCCCAAAGGTGAACAAACCCTTTAAATGGCAGCTATAGACATCATGCATATGGAATTTGTAATACTGTATGTTCTGTTACATGAATGTATTTTCCGTTAAAAATCTCGCTTCCGGAAGAGCATACATGACCTTACAGAGGCATTACTTGGCAATACGCAGGGCGTACACAGCTCTCATAAGCTCCCATGTAAAAGTTTAGTATGGGCCCCCCTGCAAAGCCAATTTCCCAGTACGTGTGCGTCAAACACTCCAGGGCAATGCAGAATGCAAAGTGCAACACTCCAGGTTTCTGACGAATTTACAATATTTTTCATTAAGCAAGAAATTTTAATAAATAAAAAAAATGTAACTAAAAAAAGGCTGCCCTTGGCCTCATTTACTTTATCCAACTTCAATGTTCGTAAAATGTGTAACTGGTGCTTCAAAGATATCTTCAACACCATGTTTCTCAATGTATTTTATGTATTTAGCATACATACTGTACACGTATAAATCTCCTGCTTCACTTCACATATTACAAACCTGTCTGCCTGCAGTCACCACTAGGGGGAGCTCAGTCTATAGTTACCATTATCTGCAGTGGAAGCTGTAATCGTCTCTTTGCACTGAGCTCTCCCTAGTGGTGGTTGAATGAAAATGCAGTGTTTTCACATGGAGAATAGAAGAATAAGCTCCTCCGTCCCGGCCCCGTAGTGGTTGCGAAGGTTTTTCACTGAGCTCTGTTATATGGTCACCATGAGGCCATACATAATATAGCTAGAGCTATTCCAGGAGCCCGCCCCCTTATATATGGGAGAGTCATATACATATATTAAAAAAAAAAAAAATCTCATTAAAATTCATTCTCATTTCTCCCAGAATTCCCTATGAGTAGACACTATAGCAGTGTTCACCCTGAGCTTATAGGACCGCTATGATATAGTAGGAAAGGTGGATAAAACTCCTAATTCCAACCTGCGCTGATGCTGAAGGGGTTGTTTAATAAAGACAACCTATTTCCGTATCAGGGCATGTACTTGTCAGTGACTTCACCATATCTCAACCTAAAAAAGAGCAACTCTAGCTCCAAACCAGTCCATGGTCATTAACGTGTGAATAAGGCCCCTCGAGCGAGTTTTCTGCACAGGTGCGATGCGTGAAGTGAACGTATAGCACCCGCACTGAATCCTAACCTGTTCATTTCAATGGGTCTGTGTACATGAGCATTTTTTTCACGCACCACTTCTGCGTTGCATGAAAATCGCAGTATGTTCTATATTCTGTGTTTTTCACGCAGCTCTGGCCCCATAGAAGTGACTGGGGCTTCAGTGAAAAGCACATTGCATCCACAATGAAGTGCGGACACAATGCGTTTTTCACTGATGGTTGCTAAAAGATGTTATTTGTAAACATTCAGTTTTTTATCACGCGTGTGAAAAACGCATCAAAACGCATCCCACCCGCGCTGAAAAACTTAACAATTGAACGTAATCGCAAACAAAACTGACTGAACTTGCTTGCAAAATGGTGCGAGTTTCTCTGAATGCACCCTAAACGCATCCGGACCTAATCCGTGACGCTCGTGTGAAAAGGGCCTAAGGCTTTACAGGGAGAGAGCTGCAGCAGAAAGGACACGCCCACAAACCAGGCTGAAGATAACCTAGCAGAGCAATTGGAGCAGTGTATGTTGAGATCTCTGAACCCTTGTGAGGTACAGGGCTGGTTCCGATTTATGTTTTTTACATCAATAATGGGATCACCCCTTTAAGGGCCTAAGAAAGAGTGAAGAGTTATGGAAAGCCCAGTAGCACCTTTTCCCAATGCATTCGAGCTCTCTGGATACAAGTGAATTTGTCTAACTATTGACTAGTTAATCCAACACTTTTGGCTGGAGGCGTCTTTATTCTGTCGAGTGCAGAGGGTCAGCAGATTGTGTTGCAGTTCAGTGATCGGTCCAGGAGACTCAAAATATTTAGCGTGACGAGCTGATATTTCTTCTCTCACCGTTGACCCAGCAGGTTAATCCGGAGAAATGATAAGGCGGTGAAATGTGGTGAAGGATGATATACAAAAATAAGCCGAGAAAAGAGCAAAGTAACAGGAGAGACCTCTGCATCGCTCTCCACCAGGCAGGTTTATCACACTCTCCCAGCCGGGGTGGAGTGCGGTGCCATATATATCCTAAAATGTCATTCTTATTAAAGCCTGTAAATCAGAAGAACATTTATATAAGGTCACCCTGGACGGTGGAGAGGTTAGATAAGTTATCATGGTCTACACAGCTGTTATCAATAGGAAATACACTGTTACCCAGGGGCGTAGCTTTTGGGGGTGCAGAGGTGCTGCATAAAAAAGACTCCAGTATTATAGAAAATGCATGCTGATCAAGGTACATCTATGGTTGGAGGGAAGGATTTAGGTCAAGAATTTGGCATGGGGGGTTGCCAGTTCAATTTTTGCCTCAGGCAGCATGAAGGCCATTTGCCTCCCTGCCCCTGGCCACAAAGCACTGAGGGAAGGAGGGGCCCAAGCTTAACTCTTGCACCAGGGCCCATGAGCCATTAGCTACGCCCCTGCTGTTACCATATCAGTACATTTCCTTCTCATGTAATCTATGTATGCATAGGCCCAAAGGGCAGCTATGTGTACAATATAACATGTGCCGAGGGAGACATTATCATATATTTCATAGTCTGCCTGCTTGTCAAAAGAAAAGGTGACCCTTTGAGCGTAAACTATTATCGCAACCTACTTCGTCACTTAAGGTGTACCTTCCATGGGACATCTGGTACATACACTCTCCAGCAAGTGATAACCAGGTCTAGAACTATTAAAGGGGCTGTCTGGATATGTAAAATGTTGTAAACAATCCTCTGCATGGTGTAAAATAATAATTCAAGACATGCTTATGCAACGCGCTGGCCCCCAGGGCCGATCATGTCCCAGGTTTTTAGGAATGACGAGTGGTGATGCAGCCTTATTAGTTCTCTATGTCATGGTGCTCCTAACTATAAACCATCGCTCCCCAGGGTTAGGCTCCGAAGCAATAAAGGGGAGAGTGATAGTTGGTGGGGTAAGAGTCCAGACTTGGTGAGCCGGGATCCTTTTGGCTGTTGACATCTTCCTAATACTCAGTCCATGAACTGCAAGGAGTCGGGGTGCTTTGCAAGCTGCATCCCCTGGAAGACTCACTGGGCCATGTCTAGTCCCTTTGGACTGTAAAACTCAACTCCCTATACAGATTCCTGCAACCTCTCCCTTGATAGGAAGCATGACTAGCCCACTTCTGTCCAAAAGGGGGTGAATGGAATGGTAAGTTCCATTCTATCTTAAGATACTCTCTCTGCCAGGTACACTGCCACCTGCTGGTAAACCAGGCACTGTGCATGAAATAAAACAAATAACAGTTACATAGCAATACTATTAGGGCATAGTGTAAGAGAACCTGGATTAAATACATAGAAAAAAAAATAATTTTTGTTAGCAATGCAGGCATATACTGTATGAACATGGGACCAACACAGATGTCTTCAGCTGCCAAGTGCACATGTAACAGGTCAGCCAGTGTCATAGGTACAAATCTGCTGACAGATGGCCTTTACCCTAAAAACCCTACAAAGAAGTACTTAGGGAATCCCCAGGTCTCTACACCTGAGGTAGTCACTGTTCGTGGTAACCAAGGCAGCAGGCAGAAAATGTAGACAGATGGGTAGATGCCAGGGCAAGCAGAGTTCAGTCACAACAGTAGACAGGCAGAGGTCAGAACAGACAGAGTACAGGCACTACAGTTGAATGTCAAAAAGGCAAGATGGGCAGTGAATGGGAGGATCAGATTAGAAGACAACCCGGGTCAAAGCCAAAGAATTCAAGGCAGCTTACTTTTACCTAATAGACCTCATTGTCCAAGGTCTGAGGGATCCCTAAAGAGAATCCGTCATCTCCAGCAAGTTCTGCTAAGGACAATAATACATGATGATTATTTCTGCTGCTGACGTCAGATCAGTAATTTGTAGGTCAATAGTCATCTCCGGTCGACAAGAGAGGGACGCAGAGCAGAAGAAGCAATAAGACAGCCTGGAGTGGCAGTATCCTCAGGGTGCACCACCAATGAGACCAGGTGAGGCGATTATCTCAGGCAGCACCAGGTAGGGGCAAGAGAGGGGCAGCGGAAGGGCAATGAGCGCTTTCATTGTGGCAAAGGGGTTAGGTTAAGAAATTGGCGTTAGGGTGGGGCGCTGTTTCAGTTTTCACCTCAGGCAGCAGAAATGCTAGGTGCACCCTGGTGCAACTGGTTTGCCATTAGCAGTGACTGCCTGGTCAGTCACATTACGGGGTTAAGGCAGACCAGGGAGTACAGAGTCAGGAGCTGGGACATGGGAAGTGCCAGAACGGGAGCGGCCAGGGACAGTTTGAAGGAAAAATTTGGAGCTCTGACCCCTATAAAGATACATCAGGACAGGATTTTAGATCTATTTAGATAAATGAGAACAAAATGGTACACACAATACACAAGTCGTCATCATATAGAGAAGGTAATAGGTCAAGCACTCTACAGCGCAGGGGTCAAGGTCACCTTTGAAGCCCCCTATAAATGCTTGATCTCAACCTCACAATGCTCTTTTCATAGAAACACCTGTTTTATCAGCCACCATAAAAAGTCTCCATTGCTGAGCCTACTTTTAACTTTTGTCAGGCCTTTTAGGTTTTATTTTGCTTCTGACCCAGTTCGGGAAACGTTCCACAAGCGATTACAGCCCCCCTATGAAGAGATTTTTTTTTTCTCTTCCAAGCTATTTTGTGTGAACCGTGTAGGAGGAGGTAATAGAGATGTACAGCTGACTTACTTGATGTAAAAAGACCTAACCCCTGAAGCGGGGATATAATCACTCAGCTCCGACTCCTGGGCCATCCCGATAAGAACCTAACAACCCAGGAGAGATTCCGCACATTGTGCTACCGTATGAATGATGGATTTTATTATTTCTTCTTATCACTGTTTGACGGAAGGCTGGATAAATAAGTGAATTAACTTGAGCTGAAGTGAATTAAATAGAAGTCGGAGTTATCTCAGGACTTGAGTACAAGAAATAAGTTTTATTGAGTCTTTCACTGGATAGCCAATGGATAACCTTTACCTTTTCTACATCATGTGCTTCACATCATGGACTATAATGACCATGGTGAATGCTGATGCTGGACGTTGAATAAACTGATGCAATATTTCAAGTGCGACTTATACAAGTGCATTGCTCTAATGGCGCCATCATACAACTTTAACACAGTGGCGGTAAGCAGTCCATATGGGATTAGACCTGAGTTCTTTTAACCCAGTGGAAGATCTGATTATGAGGGACCTCCATCAATTTACATAGAACATGTGCATGTCCACTTTTAATTGTACTGTCAACTTTGTAGCGACCACCGTACACCCGAGACGTATAGTCAGTAAGCTCTAATAGATTATTAGTAAATCAACCATAAGAAATAGCTCTTAGTGGTAAAAGGTTGCTCTAAAGTCACCTCCAAATGGGTTTGTCTTCTGCTGGACCTCTGAGACCCATTGGTATGTCAAAAAGAGGGCCCATTGGACAATATTTTGGTGGGGCAGTTTGACTTTGGGCTCATATATCTTCTATCTGAAGGCACTAAAGCTAGCTGTAAACTTCAGGTAGCTTCAGGAGTGGGGAGAGGGAAGTAAACCATCTGTAGACTTTTCTGGTAGTGGCTTATTTCCCCGGAGAGCAAAAGCATCAGTCATGTTGGAATCCAATAGCTCAATCCTTCTTTTTCCCTTGCATTGGGACAGCGCCATACACAGTGGATGCCCTGGTGGGTTTGGTCGATCAATGTAATATGTATGGCAACCTTATAGGGTTTCCACAGGAGGTGGCTGTGATGTGGTAGCTGCAACCTCACCCTCACACAAGAGTGAAACTTAGAGCACTTGATCACCCCAATGTGCAGAGCTGTATTTGCCTCTTGTAAGTCAATAGAGGCTAAAATATGGATCCATATTGCAAAATGTCTTCCTTTCATGTCTTTCATATGGTATTCATGGCAACTTAATAGGAATATCAGCAATTGCCACTTCAGAATCCAGCAATGATCGCAGATCAGTAGTGATCAGTTCTAAAAACATGTGTTGGTATGTGGTGGTTAGGGTATATTTACATTAGAAGGGGGATTCCGACCTCCAAGGGCACAACCGATACGGAAGGGTTCTAATTCCTGTGCTCAGTCAGTGGGCATCTAGTGTGTAACAACTCGCCATACAATGGAAAACGCCAATTTCATGAGGTGGTCTGCCAGTCTCCATCGTTTGGCTGCTCCTTGGGTTACTTGTTACCTGTCTATATATACTGTTTTTTTTACTCAGTGTCACCACCACAGTAAAGATGTCGTCAATATACCCAGGCTGACATTGAAATTTGGTGCAGCTCACGCCAATATCTTGTTGTGTTATCTGTAGTTGCAGCGACAAATCATAGACAGAAAAAATTCTTTGTTCATGCTACAGTCATGGACTGTAATGTGGATTGTCTCAGTTGCAGTCCACCTGACACTGAGTAGAGTGAGGTATGGAGTCTAAAGCTGGACTTACGCAGCCCCAATATTGGGGCGATTATCAAGAACAAACGTTCCTATGAACGGTCAGTCCTGATAATCTGGCCATCTAAAGGTGCCGCAGAACACCTGATGAACAAATGAAATGCTCAATCATTGGTGAAATGATTGTTGGTGCGGACACCTAAATCATTGTTCCGGTGCAGTAGATCGTGCAGTCTAAACAGAATTCTGCTTCCCAGGAGCAATGATTTTGTATGGGGACGAGCGATAGCAGCAGTAGTCGCTCATCCTCATACTGTGGAAGTGATCACTTAACGAGCAGCCAACTGTCAGGAAGGAAATATTATTTTCCAACAATTGGCTTCTTCTCACCCGGTGTAAATGCACCTTAATAAATCCCTAGTTTTCACCCTTAACCTTTGCAAGACAGCTTGGACTTAGCTGCAGGATCATTCCCAAGTCATAGTCCTCACAATAGTCACAGATTAGCAATGGTAGCAATGGGTCTTCACATGGATATCAAACATAGTTGGGAGAAAGCCAGGAGTCAGAACTGGGTGCAGGGCAACAGGTACCAGACAGACAAACCAAAAGAATACTTGCCAGTTGCCAGCATTTGCATTTCCAAAGTTCCACCCTCCTCTGGGAACACATATTAAAATTATCACTTTTACTGCTAATTTGCTAAGGTATGAAGGAGGTTGGGAACAAAGTCAAGGTCAGGATCAAGCGCAATAGTGAATTGAAATGCACAGGAACAAGAGCCAGGAAAGAAATAGACTTCAACAAAAACAAAGCATAGAAGGACAGTTCCCTTTTAAATATTCTACTAGGCCTGATGTCATCCTTTGACACAGGTTGTCCTAGCAGCCGGATAACACTATGCATCTAGAGCAGTAGAGCCAAGGCATAACTAGTAAGACCATGATGAAGATTTGGAGCCAAGGCAGGAGTGGAGGAAACATCTGGACAAGGACATCATGGTCTGCAGGAGCCATGACCACCTACCTACTGAACAAAATAACAGTCCATTACAGAACCCAATATCTGCATCTCAGGAGAAAAGGTTCTTTAGATAGAAAGATTTAGTTTTGGAGGATTTTCAACAATTTCAGTTGCTCAACCCCCGATGGTAGGAGATGAAGTCAACAGCTCTCCCTCCCCTTAGACCACATGATGCACATGCTCTTGGGGCCCGTTTTTTTTCTTCTGAAGTCTCTTGACAGCAGATGCTAAATAGAACGTTCTACAATTCCAGGCTCCTTGCGATGAGATCTCTCTTATCTTCCCGCTCCAGGCAGGCCACATTGATGATCTGTTTTATCCTCCCTCACGAGAACAAATATGGCCTGCAACTTCATTTTAAAAGTCTACAACCAGGCTGTAAGGGTTACACACGTTTGATCTATTTCACATAGCGGAGAGCAAAGCTAGGAGAGCACTCGTGATCCAAGGCCGAGAGATCTGTCAGTACAACTGACAGCTCATTACAAGCTTGGAGAGGGCATCCCTTGAGGAAGAAAGGTTGGCGATTGATGGTCTCCCTTCTGGCATCCATGCCCTTGAGTGAAACAAAATTCAATAATGGAAGAGAGTGCAATAATCTTTCTCCATTACGTCGACGGCAAGAGCCATCATCACAGGTGCTATTGCAAAACTGAGGAAGAAGAAAGTTACACTGATGTGATAATGATCTCCATGATTAATTTTAATATACTAGATACGGCAATAACACACTGAGCTGTCAGGACAGTTTATAGAACCTGTGGCCGGGAAGACTCGATGTCACTGCCATTGGCATCGGAACGACATTGAGTACTCATTAGGCAGTGAATCATCTTTCTCACTCTTCACACCACATAGAGACTCAGCCTGTATCTAAAGACGCTGGTGAACTAATTAAGAGCTGAGTTCTTTAATCAAATCCCAACTAGGCCAGGATGGATTCTTCTCCTGTCATCTGTCCTTTCATGTAGAGACAGACATACATACTTACCAGTTGTGGACCTACTACCGGTGCTGGCCATGCCCAGTAACTGGACTTAGTCTCCTAATTTTCTCTGTTGTCCACCCAGTAAGAGTCAGTGATCCTGGGCCAAAAGGGTCTATTCACACTGTGCTTCCAGTGTAGGTTGGAGGAACATGATCAGAGGATTTCCCAAAAGATGCCTCCAGCATATGCCACCGTATAGATCTACATTGCCCATAGGTGTTAAAGGGGTGTTCCGGTTACCATAAATGTAACTTATGTTTTAGACTAAGTCATCATAAAATAGTTATCTAATATAATGTCAATTTCACATATTTACCGTTCAGTAGTTAGGGCTCGTTCACATCAGCTCGTTCACGTCATAATAGAAGCCTATGAGAATCATAACGGATCCGTCTGAGTTCCGTTATGCTGAACGGAAAACAAAGTCCTGTCGACAGGACTTTGTTTTCCGTTTTGCATAACGGGAACCAAATGGATCCGTTATGATTCTCATAGGCTTCTATTATGACGGATTAAAACGGAATGCCTCTAAAGGCTTCCGTTTTGACTTCCGTCTTATGATTTCCGTTATTTTCCATTATAACCATGTTATAACGGAAAACACAAACGGAAAGCATAACGCTGATGTGAACGAGCCCTTATAAGGGCTCGTTCACATCACCGTTTGGATTTCCGTTATATTTTAGATCCGTTTCTAATAACGGATCTAAATATAATAACGGAAGGCAAACGGATACAAACGGACAACATATTGTCCGTTATTTTAACGGATAGACCTAACGGATCCGTTATAATAACGGACATAATGCGTCCGTTTATGTCCGTTGTGTTCCGTTATTCCCGTTTTCTAACGGATCCGTTTTTTTTTTCTTTTGAAGACAGAAGACATTTTCATTTGAGCATGCGCAGAAAATAAAACGGATCTTCAAAACGGACGGAATAACGGATCATATTTTAAGCACTCCGTTTCTATCCGTTACTCATTGACTTCAATGCAAATAGTAACGGATCCGTTACATCTCTGTTATTTTAGACGGGAACAAAAGTCCTGCATGTAGGATTTTTTTCTCCGTCTAAAATAGCGGAAAGCGGACGGAATGGAGCCAAACGGAGTACAACTGACACTTTATCAGTTCAATACAAGTGAATGGGATTTTAAACGGATACGTTTCTTTACGATCAATTCATCCTCTGAACGGAGGAATCGAACGGAAAGATGAACGGTGATGTGAACGAGCCCTAAAAGAAGTTTTCTTCCTCTGCTACCCACTGTGTTTCCTCATAAGTTACCATGGCATCGACCTGTAGTTCTGAGCCTCTGTTAGGTCGAGCATGCTCAGTGTGCTATCAGTTCTCTAGCTAAATGTCAGTGTGCTGCTGATTACTGAGTAGAAGGGGTGTGACCAGACTAGAATATCAGGCAGCCAATCAGTAATCATCAAGACGCACAGCAGCAAAGCTAGGGATTGTGGGGATTGTAGTTTTGTGAAGGAAAATCAGGAGCCATGATACTATCAGTGTGTTGCAGGCTTACACAGGAGCTAGACAAATGGATTGTAAGGTAAATTGAAGCTCTGGGTATATGTACAGGTATGGGCTCTGGTTATATGTACAGGTATGGGTTCTGGTTATATGTACAGGTATGGGATCTGGTTATATGTACAGGTATGGGCTCTGGTTATATGTACAGGTATGGGCTCTGGTTATATGTACAGGTATGGGCTCTGGTTATATGTACAGGTATGGGCTCTGGTTATATGTACAGGTATGGGCTCTGGTTATATGTATAGGTATGGGTTCTGGTTATATGTGTAGGGTTATATACAGGGCTCTGGTTATATGTACAGGTATGGGCTCTGGTATATTCTGGTACTAGGTATGGGCTCTGGTTATATATATAGGGATGGGTTCTGGTTATATGTACAGGTATGGGTTCTAGTTATATGTACAGGATGGGCTCTGGTTATATGTACAGGGATGGGTTCTGGTTATAATGTACAGGTATGGGCTCTGGTTATATCTATAGGATGGGTTCTTGGTTACATGTATAGGTATGGGTTCTAGTTATATAGTACACGGTATGGGCTTTTGGTTATATGTACAGGAGATTGGGTTCTGGTATATATGTACAGGTATGGGTTCTGGTTACATCGTTATAGGTATGGGTCTGGCTTACATCTATAGGGATGGGTTCTGGTTATATGTACACGGTATTGGGTTCTAGTTATATGTAGGCAGGTATGGGCTCTGGTTATACTGTACAAGGTATAGGGCTCTGGTTAATATCGTAGCAGGATGGAGTTTCTGGGTTATATCGATAGGGATGGGTTCTGGTATATGTACAGGTATGGGCTCTGGTATACTGTACGAGGTATGTGGTTCTGGCTTATATGTACAGGTATGGGCTCTGGTTAATATGTTACAGGTATGGGTTTGGGATATCATGTACAGGTATGGGTATCTGTATATATGGTACTGGTACTGGTCTGGTTATATGTACAGGTATGGGGTTCTGGTTATATGTACAGGTATAGGCTCTGGTTATATGTACAGGTATGGGCTCTGGTTATATGTACAGGTATGGGCTCTGGTTATATGTACAGGTATGGGCTCTGGTACATATGGTTCTGGTTATATGTACAGGTATGGGTTCTGGTTATATGTAAGGTATAGGTTATATGGGGTGGTTCTGGTTATATGTACAGGTATAGGTTCTGGTTTATGTACAGGTATGGTCTGGTTATATGTACAGGTATGGGCTCTGGTTATATGTACAGGTATGGGTTCTGGTATATGTACAGGTATGGCTCTGGTTATATGTACAGGTATGGGCTCTGGTTATATGTACAGGTATGGGCTCTGTTGTTATATGTACAGGTATGGTTCTGGTTATGGTACTGGGTTATATGTACAGGTATGGGTTCTGGTTATATGTACAGGTATGCGGTTCTGGTTATATGTACAGGGTATGGTTCTGGTTATATGTACAGGTATGGTCTGGTTATATGTACAGGTATGGGTTCTGGTTATACATATGTACAGATGGACTCTGGTTTATATGTACAGGTATGGTTCTGGTTATATGTACAGGTATGGGTTCTGGTTATATGTTGGTATGGATATGACAGGTATAGGTGTACAGGTATGGGTTATATGTACAGGTATGTATGGGTGGGCTCTGGTTATATGTACAGGTATGGGTTCTGGTTATATGTACAGGTATGGGTTCTGGTTATATGTGTATGGGTTCTGGTTATTGTACAGGTATGGGTTCTGGTTATATGTACAGGTATGGGTTCTGGTTATATGTATAGGTATGGGTTCTGGTTATATGTAACAGGTATGGGCTCTGGTTATATGTACAGGTATGGGTTCTGGTATACATATGTATACAGGTATGGGCTCTGGTTATATGTATATATGGGCTCTGGTTATATACAGGGAGGGTTATATGGGCTCTGGTTATATGTACAGGTAGGTATGGGTTCTGGTTATATGTACAGGTATGGGCTCTGGTTATATGTACAGGTATGGGTTCTGGTTATATGTACAGGTATGGGTTCTGGTTATATGTACAGGTATGGGTTCTGGTTATATGTACAGGTATGGGTTCTGGTTATATGTACAGGTATGGGTTCTGGTTATATGTACAGGTATGGTTTCTGGTTATATGTACAGGTATGGGTTCTGGTTATATGTACAGGTATGGGTTCTGGTTATATGTACAGGTAGGTATGGGTTCTGGTTACAGGTATGGGTTCTGGTTATATGGTACAGTTATATGTACAGGTATGGGTTCTGGTTATATGTACAGGGATGGGTTCTGGTTATATGTACAGGTATGGGTTATATGTACAGGTATGGGTTCTGGTTATATGTACAGGTATGGGTTCTGGTTATATGTACAGGTATGGGTTCTGGTTATATGTACAGGTATTGGTTCTGGTTATATGTACAGGTATGGATTCTGGTTATATGTATAGGGATGGGTTCTGGTTATATGTATAGGTATGGGTTCTGGTTGGGTCACAGCTTGCAGCCTTAATGCAGTTTTTCAAAAATTAAGTTACTTTACCGGAATACCCCTTTAAAGGTTTTTTGCTGATTCTTTTATACTGATGACCTATTCTCAAGATAGGTCATCAGTATCTGATTGGTGGGGACCAACACCTGGGGTCTCTGCCAATCAGCTGTTTAAGGAGGCCGCACTGCTTCATTGAGCTCTGCTTTCTCCTCAAAGCTTACCAAGCACAGTGCTGTACATTGTACAGTGGCTGTGCTTATTTTTGCAGCTCAGCCCCATTCACTTGATTGGCCAAGTGACCAATGAATGTGACGTCAGTGGCCTGTGGTAAGCTGCGAGACGGCCGCAGCGCTTAGAGGAGTGCCGCAGCCTTCTCAAACAGCTGATCCGCAGGGGTCCTGGGTATTGGATTCCCACCAATCAGATACTGATAACCCATCTTGAGAATAGATCATCAGTATAAAAAGTCAGAAAACTCCCAGAAAGAAATGTATAGGGCAAGGTATTCCTTTTTTACTGGGTGCCTCTGTACGAACAACAGACTGGGCTATTCCATGCAGTTGAAAGACTTATAAGACCACCCTCGAGAGGTGTAGACCAATTTGCCATAGAGTGGGAAAATGTCCTTCCAGACCCTCTGCTGGTCATCGGATGGACCCCTATATTATCGTATATATTATTACCAGTCCTATCGCCCTGGATAATGTGTTTCTCAAGGCAGTTTTATCTAGAAAGGTCAATGGGACAGATCTACTAAGACCTTGGTGGGACAGATCTATCACAGAGGCTGATAACTGGATGATAACTTGGGTGCTTCTATACACTGTCTAGTCTAAGTTTATTACATCCTTTAGTTGGATTACTTTGTCCCCAAATTGTGCCTCACATGTGGACATGACTCTTGTGGACTCATCATTGCTGAAGCCAGTCATTGGCTGCATCAGAGCAGGTGGTCATGCTCATAAAGAAGCTGGGGACCGCAGAATGGAAACATAAGGCAGGCTGCGGGAATCAGCTAAAAGTTAAAGGGGTATTCTCATCTTAGACAATGGGGGCATATCGCTAGGATATGCCCCCATTGTCTTATAGGTGCGGGTCCCACCGCTGGGACCCGCACCTATAGCCGCGCCGCTCATAGAAATGAATGGGAGCCGGGCCGTGCATGCGCGGTGCGCTCCCATTCATTTCTATGGAGCCGACGGAAGTAGCTGAGCCAGCGCTCGGCTATTTTCGGCGGCCCCATAGAAATGAATGGAGGGCGGCTGCGCATGCGCAGTGCGCCCTCATTCACTTCGGGGGCTCCGTTCTCGATATAGGTGCGGGTCCCAGCGGTGGGACCCGCACCTATAAGACAATGGGGGCATATCCTAGCGATATGCCCCCATTGTCTAAAATGAGAATAACCCTTTAAGCATTTCGAGTAAAACCCCTTTAAGTCATGCCATTTTTCTGCAAGTAACACCACAAGTTGGAAGAGGTAAAAAGATATCAGGCTCCTAAACCTGATAGAAGAACTGCTTCTACACAGCTTTTGAATATTATAGGAGCCTCCTGTGCGTCTAAGTGTGCTCTCCCCCTCCTTATGTGTTCTGTGTACTCAGTAGCTGACAGCGAACATAGTGGGAAGTAAGGGAAGGGCCTTCACAGCAGTACAGTGCTGGCAGATTCCACAGAAAGGAAATGCCCCTGCTTGTGAGAGAAATGCATCTAGCTGTGCAGCTGAAAAGGGGAACAATTAGTCTGGAAAAGACATTAGGGAAGCCCAAACAAGACCTATTCATTCACAGTTATGATTGTACAAAGAAGTATACTTAAAACTTAGGTACGCTTTAAAGGGATTGTCAAGGATTTTGATATTGATGGCCTATTATGAGAATAGCCTATCAATATCTTATCCTTGGTTGAACTTGATGGACTTATGTCTTTTTCAACAGTATTAACTATGTAATAGTGATTCCAACAACCTGCACTCCTGTCAATCAGCTGTTACCTTGTAGCTCCAGTGCTGAAAGTCACTGTCAGAAGAAGACAGCACCGTCCATTGTGTCATGCACTTCCATGGCAGCAGTGCTGCAGTAACCATCTCCATGCTACACTGAGCTGTGCTCTGCTTTTTATGATCTGGCTAGCCTCTCTAGGCCTAGCGGCCCAGTGGACATTTTGACTGCCACATACCCTATAGCTACTCTACGGACTGCTCCCACTAAATGATAAGTCTATATTTGTGCAGGTCGGAGATATTTCAATGGTTCTTTCCTTTATTTCTTAATATTAAGGTATAAATTTCATCACTTTTGCAGTTTTTATGGGTTTTTTTTCCCTTCGCCAAAACAAAATGTCCTTCATTTGCAAGCGTTCTATTGTTTGTGCTTAAAAATAACGCATTGCTTTACGAGCTGAAATCCATAAAGCACATTACACCCTTGATACTTCCAATGAGTATGTAGAACAGGATTTAACCGTTTTATGACATTAATACCATGTATTTTTTTTTGTGTGTTGTTAGTTTAATGAGTTCCTAAGGGAAAGTCTATGAGAATAGATCTTGATTTTCCGTGCTGAAAGTTTCCGTACTTTTCAGGTTTGCAATTTTTCCCCCCTCATATTCGCTCCTCATCAAAGTGATAATTACTGAGAAAAATGAGATTTCGTAGGCCTGTTTAAATCCGAAAAAGCGATCAGAGGGTGGACTTCGCGATAATGTTCTCGGCAGTACAACACACTTTAGATGAAAAGTTTTTTGGAAAGGTGGCGCGTGAAGAAATATCTCCATCTGTTTTTGCTTACAGTCATTAAGAGGCGAGAGGCAGCGAACCTACAACAGTATTTTCAGAGCTTGTCTAATGTCTCTCAATGCATAATCAATTACTTGCACCCTCTGACGACTTGGAGCTGCTGGATGCTTGATAACCAAATGAGTTCTGCCGAGGACTGTAAATGAATTACTGCAAACTTTCAGAATTAAGCAAACAGTTAATTTAGGATTTCTCTGCCTAAGCACATAAAAGGACACGGCCACGAATACAAATCGCTCATTTTAGAAAGTTCAATATCTGGCACAGTTACATCTTTTCCTAATTAAGGTGAGATCACATGACCTACCCATGCCAATCCCAATAATGAATGCCCATGTAACACCTAGATCTAGTCTTTTGTTGGTTTTCAAAGGCTATCATTATTACTACACCTGAGTTAAGTTGGGTACGGTTGCCACCTTTCCCAACAAAAAATACCGGCCAAGTTAAGCCACACCCCAAAGGGGGTGTGGTTTTGGGGGCGTAGCTTAACACAAGGTGTTAAGTCGCTATCATACTGTGGTTCCCAATAATATTAATGCCCCCATTAAAGTTGCCCAGAATTAATAATGCCCCCATTAGTGCACTGCAGTAAAAATAGTGTCTCCATTAGTGCCCCCCAAAATTAATGCCCCCATTTGTGCCCTCAGGAAGAATAATGCCCCCATTAGTGCCCCCAGTAAGAATAATGCCCCACATTTGTGCCCCAAGTTAGAATAATGCCCCCATTAGTGCCCACAGGAAGAATAATGCCTCCATTAGTGCCCCCAGTTAGAATAATGCCCTCCATTCGTGCCCCCTGTAAGAATAATGCCACAGTAAGAATAATGTCCCCATTAGTGTGCTCCAGTAAGAATAATGCCTCCCATTTGTGTCCCAGGAAGAATAATGCCATTAGTGCCCCCAGTTAGAATAATGTCCACATTTGTGCCCCAAGTTAGAATAATGCCCCCATTAATTCCCCCAGTAAGAATAATGCCCCCACTAGTGTGCCCAGTTAGAATAATGCCCCCATTAGTGCCCCCAGTTAGAATAATGCCCTCCATTCGTGCCCCCAGGAAGAATAATGCCCCCAGTAAGAATAATGTCCCCATTAGTGTGCTCCAGTAAGAATAATGCCTCCCATTTGTGTCCCAGGAAGAATAATGCCATTAGTGCCCCCAGTTAGAATAATGTCCACATTTGTGCCCCAAGTTAGAATAATGCCCCCATTAATTCCCCCAGTAAGAATAATGCCCCCACTAGTGTGCCCAGTTAGAATAATGCCCCCATTAGTGCCCCCAGTTAGAATAATGCCCTCCATTCGTGCCCCCAGGAAGAATAATGCCCCCAGTAAGAATAATGTCCCCATTAGTGTGCTCCAGTAAGAATAATGCCCCCCATTTGTTCCTCCAGGAAGAATAATGCCATTAGTGCCCCCAGTTAGAATAATGTCCCCCATTAGAATAATGCCCCCTATTAGTATAATGCCCCCATTAGTGCCCCCAGTTAGAATAATGCCCCCATTAGTGCCCCCAGTTAGAATAATGTCCTCCATTAGTGCACTGCAGTAAAAATAGTGTCTCCATTAGTGCCCCCCAAAATTAATGCCCCCATTTGTGCCCTCAGGAAGAATAATGCCCCCATTAGTGCCCCCAGTAAGAATAATGCCCCACATTTGTGCCCCAAGTTAGAATAATGCCCCCATTAGTGCCCACAGGAAGAATAATGCCTCCATTAGTGCCCCCAGTTAGAATAATGCCCTCCATTCGTGCCCCCTGTAAGAATAATGTCCCCATTAGTGTGCTCCAGTAAGAATAATGCCTCCCATTTGTGTCCCAGGAAGAATAATGCCATTAGTGCCCCCAGTTAGAATAATGTCCACATTTGTGCCCCAAGTTAGAATAATGCCCCCATTAATTCCCCCAGTAAGAATAATGCCCCCACTAGTGTGCCCAGTTAGAATAATGCCCCATTAGTGCCCCCAGTTAGAATAATGCCCTCCATTCGTGCCCCCAGGAAGAATAATGCCCCCAGTAAGAATAATGTCCCCATTAGTGTGCTCCAGTAAGAATAATGCCTCCCATTTGTGTCCCAGGAAGAATAATGCCATTAGTGCCCCCAGTTAGAATAATGTCCACTTTTGTGCCCCAAGTTAGAATAATGCCTCCATTAATTCCCCCAGTAAGAATAATGCCCCCACTAGTGTGCCCAGTTAGAATAATGCCCCCATTAGTGCCCCCAGTTAGAATAATGCCCTCCATTCGTGCCCCCAGGAAGAATAATGCCCCCAGTAAGAATAATGTCCCCATTAGTGTGCTCCAGTAAGAATAATGCCCCCCATTTGTTCCTCCAGGAAGAATAATGCCATTAGTGCCCCCAGTTAGAATAATGTCCCCCATTAGAATAATGCCCCCTATTAGTATAATGCCCCCATTAGTGCCCCCAGTTAGAATAATGCCCCCATTAGTGCCCCCAGTTAGAATAATGTCCTCCATTAGAATAATGTCCCCAATTATTCCCCCCCAGTTAGACTAATGCCCCCATTAGTGCCCCAGTTAGAATAATGTCCTCATTAGAATAATGCGCCCAATTAGTGTCCCCAGTTAGAATAATGTCCCCATTAGTGCCCCTTCTCTGCTTCTGGCGAAAAAAAAAAAAAAAAAAGCACTCACCTCCTCCATTTGCTCATGCCGCTGTGAACGCTCACTGCTGACTGGAAGCTCAGGACAGGACCTGCGCTCCAGCGTGATGACGTTTCGCAGGTCCTGTCTTCCAGTCCAGCAGCACAAGGAAATGAAGGTGAGTGATTTTTTTTTTTTTAACACACAAGGGGGGATAGGTAGGGGGAGGTAAAGGCTGCACTAATGAGCGCTCCACAGTAGTACATACTCCAAAGTACAAAGTTAGAACCAGCCCTGTACCTCACATGGATCCAGAGATCTCCCCACTCATTGCTGCAGTTGCCTTGCTAGATTTATTTCAAGCTGGCAGCTCAGGGGTGTGCCCTTTCTTGAGAAATGTGTCCTTTCTGCTGCAACTCATCTGCCTATCATAGCTCAGGGGTGTGCCCCTTCTGCTGCAGCTCTCTCCCTGAAACTGTCCCAACTTCTAACAGTATATGGGGAATACAATATCTCCTTATGGAGAGTGCCTTAAATGGTGTGAGGAGTCTTATAGGCTAGGCAATGCTCCTCTGGAAATCTGGGAAAAGGGTATGCAAATGAGCTCTGCCTCTAATGCGACCAGATGTAAGGCAGCTATCCTATAAGTCAGTGTTCAACCTTTTAAAAGACCTTGAGACATGACTTGGATAAATAAAAAATAAGCCAGCATCTCATCTGCAGACAGCTGTTTCCAGAGGAGCATTGCCTGGCCTATGAGACTCCTCACACCGTTTAATGCCTCTGACCCAGTTAAGCCAGTACTCTCCGCTCTGAATTGATGAGGGGCAGTCACCTTGAAACAGCTGTCTGCAGATGAGATGCTGGCTTCATTATTGGGCCCTGTTACTTTATTCTTTGCCTTGGGGCCCAAAGCTTCAATTTCCACCTGTAATTAGAGACGAGCGAACTTATCAAAAGTTCGATTCGGCTGCTTCGCTGAATTTCACAAAGAAATTTGCTTTGTGATGAATTACATTTCTTTGTACGTAGTGGGTGCAATGACTGGGAACGGCGATCGCGCTGCTCCTCATCATTGAACCCCTCAGATGCCGCGTTCATCACTGATCGTTGCATCTGAGAATAATAGTGAGGGCTATCAGGGGTTAGGGCTCATGCACACGAACGTATTTTATTTCCGTGTCCATTCTGTTTTTTTTTTTGCGGACCATATGCGGAACCATTCATTTCAATGGGTCCGCAAAAGGAAGGAAGGAAGGTGCTTCATGTGCATTCCGTTTCTGTATGTCCGTATTTCCGTTCCGCAAAAAAATAGAACATGTCCTATTACTGTCTGCATTACGGAGAAGAATAGGACTGTTCTATTAGGGGCCAGCTGTTCCGTTCAATACGGAATGCACAAGAATGTCATCCTTATTTTCTGCGGATCCGTTTTTGCATATGGTCGTGTGCATGAGGACGTAATCTGTTAAAAAAAATATTAAAAATACTTGCCTTATCCATTTGATCACGAAGAGGCCGCCGCGGCCATCTTGATTGAAGACACCGGATGATGTCATCTCACTGGCCGCTGTGGTGACGTCATGCGCCACCGTGCACAAGATTTCACGCGGGATCTTTAATCAAGATGGTCACTGCGGCCTTTTTGAGTGCAAATAGATGAGGTGAGTATGTATTTTTTTGTTTGTTTGTTTTTACCGCCATTTCATGGGAGTCCACTTCGGATACTTTGATCCGCTCAACACGACCTGTAATGAATGGATTTCTCTTGTACAGAATATAATTTCGAATTCAAGTAAACCTGGGCCGGTCAAAATGTTATCATTCTTAAAAAATAGTTTGACACCCGTCCACGTGCCTCACCGGCATCCAAATCTTACCCATACTGACTACCTCTGGCTGATGCCTTTTAGGTCTCATGCACACATGCACATGACCGTATGTATTTAGCGCTCCGCAAAAACGGATCCACAAAAAATACGGATGCCATCTGTGTGCATTCCGTATTTTGCGGAACGGAACAGCTGACCCTTAATAGAACAGTCCTATCCTTATCCGTAATGCAGACAATAATAGGACATGTTCTATCTTTTTGCGGTACGGACATAAGGAAACGGAATGCACACGGAGTAACTTCCGTTTTTTTTGCGGACCCATTGAAATGAATGGTTCCGCATACGGTCTGCAAAAAAAAAAAATGGAATGGACACGGAAAGGAAGTAAGTTTGTGTGCATAAGCCCTAATGGAGGGGAAGCAGCGATGAGGTATTTGTCATATCCAGCTCATCTGCTCCTAGTCCGCTCTTTGAAATATGATCGAACAGCAGACGGATCTCCCACTGCCATTTATGAGTGACTGCTTAATTACGAGGTTCGGTTAATCCCTTGTTAAATAAATTCAATTTCCAAACTGTATTTTTCTTTCCTTCTTCTTTTTTATAAGACCTGTTCGTTGTAATTGCTGTGAATTGGATTGGAAACGCGCCAGCTCTTTTATTAGCGAGATAAATGTGAAGCGCTTCTAATCACGCCGTCTGATTGGAATTTAGTCGACGGCTTCATCTGAAATTTGTGTTCTTCCTTTGAAGCCTTTAGGCTCTGTTAAGGAGGCCGACTAGAGATAAACATAAACCCCTCAAACGGCGCCCGGCTCCTCTGGGACACATTTGTATGCACAGTTCCTCGAGTGGAAACATGTTATAACTTGACTTCTGTTTAACCTTGAACATATCTGCCATCCCTTATTCTCAGAGCATTGCACTTCGTAGGAGGGGCAACAGCAAATCGGGTTTTATCACGAACAGGACCACTGCCCAGTAAAAGAATGTTTAACCTAAGCACAGAGAGCACAGCTCGTTAGTTATAGGGGTTAATCCAAGATTTAAAGGGATTGCCCCACAAAAATATTCTACATTTTTCAAACCAGCAGCTGGATCTGAATACTTTTGTAATTGCATGTGCAATGGGCCGCCCCCCCAGGGCCCTATCTATGTGTCACGGTGTTCCTACCCGGATACAGCGGGACCTCAGGCTTAGGATGGAGAAAAACTTGAGTCCACACCTTGATAAACTTTAACAGCAGCTTTACTTGGGTCTGGTTACTGGACTTTTGGTCGGTTCTGGTATCCATGGAGTCTGGGTGCTCTACAATCTACTTCCCTTTGGTGACTCCTGCTCCAGCCGAAGAACACTTTCATCTGGCTGCTATATATTCTGGCAACTGGAGAATACTTTCCTCTGGTTGCTATCATCTATTTATAGGATAGGAGATAAGTATCTGATCGGCAGGGTCCAACCACTGAGATGTCACCCCCGTATGAATGGAGCAGCGGTCAAGCATGGCCACTGTCACTCCATTCATCTCTATAGAAGTGCCCAAGTACAGTACTTGGCTGCCTTTGCCAAATTTTGGCTAATTGCTTGTTTGAAGGGGTTGACTCCCTATTAGGAAATATGGACGTTGTAGAGGGTGGCCCCCACTCAGTGCTGTCCTCCATAATCCATAGTGGAGAGCCGCTAACTCTTACATGATCTCTGCAGTACCTGATGGAAAGTTCTCCAACCAAAAATGAAGAGTACCACTAATAATTAAGGGGTTTTATCATCTCGACATTGCCATTGCCATGGAGCACCATCGCATTCGGCAATTTCGATAAGCCCAGCCACCTGGGGTCGGCGCTTAGTCCAATTTCACCATGAAAACAGAGAGAAGGGGCAAACCCTTTAAAAATAGCACTCCATATTGTCTTATGGAGGGGCGGGGGTCATACAGTAGTATAAGGAGATTTGCCCAGAAAAGACGGGTCTATGCCAAAGATGGAATCGGATCATGAAGGCAAGCTTTGGGAATGGCTTTCCAGATGTAGCAGGTTTCGATCCAAGACCATTCTTGGAACTTTAAAGGGGTCTTGTCACTTAAAGAAGAACTCCCGCAAAAATTTGTATTCCATGTCCTGCTAGAAATGTACATGATGTAATCTGTAGTGAATGTCATTTTCTTACCAGTAGCTGAATTTTTGAGTTATATCATCTGAAGTTTCTTATCTGTGTCATGTGACTAGGAATTAGACCCACCAACTCACACAGCACCTTATGTGTGGACAGGAAGTCTAATTCTCTATGTATTCCTATGGGAGCCTCACTTTCAGTCTCATAGGAATGAATAGAGCAGTGACTGGCTTCCTGTCCTGGGTCAGTTGGAGGTCAGAGAGTTGGTCACATGACACAGCTACAAAAAGAAGAGAGTGGAAACTCTCAATTTTAGCCTCTGATAAGAAAATGACAATCACTACAGATTACATCATGCACCTTTCTAACAGGTCAGAGAATAAATTTTTTTTGCGGGAGTTCTTCTTTAAGTAAGTGGCATTTATCATGTAGAGAAAGTTAATACATGGCACTTACTAATGTATTGTGATTCTCCATATTGCTTCCTTTGCTGGCTGGATTCATTTTTCCATCACATTATACACTGCTTGTTTCCATGGTTACAGACCACCCTGCAATCCTGCAGCAGTGGTCGTGCTGCACACTATAGGAAAAAGCACCAGCCTATGTGCGCTCCCTTGGTTTCGACCACAGGAGAGGCCGGTGCTTTTTCCTATAGTGTGCATGCATGACCACCAATGATGGATTCCAGGGTGGTCTGTAACCATGGAAACGAGCAGTGTATAATATGATAGAAAAATGAATCCAGCCAGCAAAGGAAGCAATATGGACAATCACAATACATTAGTAAGGGACTGGTATTAAAGGGGTTGTCCAAGTTATTTTTTTGTTCTTTATATGTTTCTAACTTGTCAGGTATAACAACTTTCCCATATACTTTGTGTTTCTAAAGCTGCTGGTTTCTCAGAGTTGACTGAGGGTCACATGACCTGTGATGTCACCTTATCTCTCTGCTCTGTGATGTTTTGTTCACAAGCCTCAGAGTTCAGATAACAGTCTGTACACGAGACGTCACTGGCCACGCCCCCTTCCTTTGCCGGCTCCTGCTATCTGCTTTCTTCCTGGTTTCTTTCAGATAAAACATTAACCCCTTCAGCCAGAACACACTGAGGGCTCAAGGCTTTATAACAAACAGTAGCTGCAGCAGTGAGAGGAGACAAATGCTGGGCACAAGAGCTGTAGAGGAATTGTATTGTACAAGAACAGGTAGGGAGAAATTCCTGTGTGTATCAGCAGTGTCATTGTACAGCTGGGACTTGTAGTCCTGCACATACAACATGCTGCTGAGTATTCCAGCAGGCAGACATGTCACTCAGCACTTGTATTCATTCCCTTTGCAGAGAGGGGGGGGGAGGGGGAGGGGCTGAGATTGTTGTTATTGCATGTAAACAAAGACCAGAAGAGAACCAGGGAAATGAGGAAATATGGATTTTTTTTTGCCTAAAACTTGCTTAACTTAGTTATATATTGCTGCCCATCAGATTTACAGTGCTATATATTTTTTGTCATAACTCGGACAACCCCTTTAACTTTCTCTACATGATAAATGCCACTTACTGAAGTGAGACAAACCCTTTAAGGGAACCAGCCAAGTTCTCTGACAACAATTCTGGGGTCTCTTTTCATAGGACTGGGGTCTGTTTTTTATGGATAAATTGACAACTGGATGTATCCATGGGCAGGGGTGGGTCCCTGAACACTGACACTGTCAATGCTGACGTTATCACACTGTGTGGACACACGCTCCTTAATGGTAGCTCCCAAGTAATTAATTCATAAATTTCCTTGAGGAATAACTGAGGAACGGCACTATGCAGAGCTCTAAGAAGTTCCATTAAGATAGGGTTCATGTACAGAGCAATAACAGGGCCAAGAGTACAAATCTTAGATTGTTAACGCAGTCACTGAAGCCTTCCCTGCGTTCCATTACCTTTATTTACCTCCCTTCTAATTCCTGGCACACTGCGACGAACAGTATTAAATTGTAATCACCAGGACAATGCATGCAGCAATGAATTTCTACTTTGTGATCAATTCCACCTCTATAAAGAACTCTAACCTAAGTGTAGAGAACCTCCAGAGAAACTAATACTAAGAAAAGCAATGAAAATGCAAAGCAGCTCGGGAAGGAGCCGTCTTCCTGATGATTTAAAGGATCTTTCTACTAGAAAAAGTCCTCAGAATGAGGGCCCTTTCACACGACCATGGAGCACGGCCCGGGGCGGTCTGTGAAAATCCGGACCATGCCCCTTCTGAGGGCAAGAGCGCACTGCGTCATTGGTTGCTATGACACTGTGCGCTTCCTGAGGCCACTGCTGTAGAGTGATACACTGTACACGCTCGTATAGAGTGTATCACTGTACTGCGGCGGCCTCAGGAAGCGCACGGCGTCATAGCAACCAATGACGCCGCGCGCACCTGCCCTCAGAAGGAGCATGGTTCGGGTTTTCACGGACCGTCCCGGACTGTGCTCCACGGTCGTGTGAAAGGGCCCTCAAGAGGCGGAATCAGTTAAAGGCAGTGGTGTAAATTCAATGGAGACATACCAGGTGACTACTACCGGACCTTGGGGCAGATAGAGCAGGAGTGAACTCCTTTTCAGTATGAAAACATTGCATTTTCATGCAGCCACTACTAGGAGGAGCCAGTAACTGCATAAATTTCAAAGCACTGAGCTCCCCCTAGTGGTGGCTGCAGGCAGTCAGCTTTGTAATAGATGGGAAGCAGGAAATTTAGCATTATATTTATGCCAGTTGTGCATTAAGAAATATGGTTGTCAGAATGAGAGCCATATTTATTTATCTGACATATAATTTGGAGAGGGTGACTTTCTTTTATTATCATTTTTTTGTAAATACATTAATAAAAAACTAAATTTATAAAAAATCTGGAGTGTTGCACTTTCCATTCTGCATTGCCTGGGAGTGATTGAAGGGGAAGGGGGGTGGGAATTGTATTGGGGGGCCAAACTAAGATTTATTATGGGGCCCTACAAGATCTGTGTACACCCCTGTTTAAAGGGGTTGCCCAGGATTACAAAGGCATGGCTGCTTTCTTCCAAAAACAGCACCACGCCTGTCCACAGGTTGTTTGTGCTATTGCAGCCTGGTTCAATTTACGTCAATGAAGGTGACCCACAGATAGGTGTGGCCCTGGATGAAGTCAACCACATTTTTCTAATGCTGGAAGCCCCCTTTAATCTCTTAAAGGGGTTGTCCACTCCTCTTATATCAATGTCCTATCCTGAGGATAGGCCATCAATAGAAATGGACAGGCAGGGGTGCACCACCAATGAGGCCAGGGGAGGCGATCGTCAACAGAATATGTCCTAATGCAGTGCTCCACTGTAAGAGTTAATGTGACTGTACTTAGTGCATTGCATGTCCCATAGGCGGTGTCTGGAGAGAAATGGAGTCCCCTAGTAACAGTCATTAGGCAGGGCTGGCACCACCCCTTCCTCTCTGAGGGGAAGTAAGTCGGTCTAAAGTGAGCTGTGAGCAAGAGTGCACCACCAGGTGAGGTGATCGCCTCAGGCAGCACCAGGTAGGGGCAAGAGGGGGGCAGCGGAAGAGCCATGGGCAATGAGTGCTTTCATTGTGGCGAAGGGGTTAGGTTAAGAAATTGGCATTGGGGAGGGAGGGGCACCGTTTCAGTTTTTGCCTCAAGCAGCAGAAAGGCTAGGTGCACCCCTGCGGATTGGACGACCCCTTTAAGGCTGCGGCCTATTTTTGACCTTCAGGAAGAGACCCCTTCTTCAGTAGACCCCAGACTGCGTTAGATGCATCTAAGGGGTTAACCACACAGGACCGGAGTATTTGACAGCTGACACCCACTGCTGATGGCATCGGTTTCTCTCTTGAGCAGGCGCCATACGTGTAAAGTGTGGCCGCAAGCATGAGCTGGTATTGTGTACGGATTTTTTATAATTGACTCCTCCTGTGTGCTGAGGAACTGCTCCGTCGTATGTGTAATCCTAAACCGCAACGTCAGCAGATTGATTTCCAGGTGATCGCAGACGTGAAATTCTGCCGTCTAGGAGTAATTTATTTTTCTAAAAATACGCATTCATTTGTATTCATGAACGCTGACGGCTGAGTGATCTCAAAAACATTACTTCTGAGGTGAAAATTGAGAAAAGATTAGCTAAGTGAGTGCAGCCATAAAACATGCCGCCACATTAATGCACAAATCAGAATGTCACTCGCTGCTTGATGCTGCACATGCCATGTGTAAATATATTACGCCGCAGGAGGGAAAACAACACACCCTACAGTGTGACATGGTGCCGGATCTTTAAAGGGATATTGCTGGCTTATCCTCAGGATAGGTCATCAATATCTGATCGGTAGGGGTCCAACACTCAGCACCCCCGCCTGTTGGAAGAGGCAACGGTGCTCCGGTGAGTGCTGCAGCCTCATCCTAGACCGATGATGTCACATTCATTGGTCACATGGCCTAGGTGCAGCTCAGTCCCATTCAAGTAAATGGGCTTTGGCTGCAATACCATGCACGGCCACTATACAATGTACGGCGCTGTGCCCTGTGTGCTGTGAGGAGGCTGCAGCACTCACCAGAGCACTGTGACCTCTTCAATCATCCGATTGTTAGGAATGCTCTATGTTAGATTGTGATGATGCATATAGCAGCGCAGTACAATGATGAGGATGGGTTTAATGCAGTGAGTCCGGTGTACTTTATTTAGACTGTTCGGTAGAGGGTTCACACAGACACTGTGCACATTAAGAACTGTCTGTACAGTTGGCATATGCAGTTTCCCAAGGTTGTGTATAGGAGGCAGTTGGCACAGTAAAATTTCCCTCTAAGCCTCTTTCTTACAATTTACACAGTATTCTTAAAGAAAAGATCCCACAAAATTTGTTATTCTCTGACCTGCTAGAAAGGTGCATGATGTAATCTGTAGTGAATGGAATCTTTTCATTAGTGACGGTATTTGTGAGTTATCCCCTCCATTCTGATCCTCAGCTGTGTCATGTGACCAGCACTCTGATATCCAATCGACACAAGACAGGACGTCAGTTACTTCTCTATTCATTCCTATGAGACTGAGAGTGAGGCTCCTATAGGAATGCATACAGAAACTGACTTCCTGTCCACACATAAGATGCTGAGTTATTTGGAGAGTCTGATTGCTGGTGACATGACACAGATGAGAAACAGAAATGAGGTTATAATTCACAAATACAGTCACTGGTAAGAAGATTACATTCACTACAGATTACATTATGCACCTTTCTAACAGGTCAGAGAATATATTTTTTTGCAGGAGTTCTTCTTTAAATCGACGAAGGGGTGCAACTTGTCTCTTTCTCACTTTTTTGATATCTTCGTAGTAGTCTCAGTGGAAGATAGTCTCTTATCAGATGTCACTTTGCTTGTTTTAATTGACAAGGCTGAAACATTCTCTAATGAGCTCTGCTCCTTGCTGCCTTTGCTGCTTACTTATTCACAACCAGGGGTTCACCTACTGTAGCCTTTCTGCTGCCTGAGGCAAAAACTGAAATGGCTCCCCTCCCTCCTCAATGCCAATTTCTTAACCTAACCCCTTCCCTTCAGCCCATGGCCCTTCGGCTGCCCCTCTCTTGCCCCTACCTGGTGCTGCCTGAGGCGATCACCTCACCTGGTGGTGCACTCTTGCTCACAGCTCACTTTAGACTGACTTACTTCCCCTCAGAGAGGAAGGGGTGGTGCCAGCCCTGCCTAATGACTGTTACTAGGGAACTCCATCCCTCTCCAGACACTGCCTATGGGACATACAGTGCACTAAGTACAGTCACATTAACCCTTACAGTGGAGCACTGCATTAGGACATATTCTGTTGACCATAAGTCTGTCAGTCTGTTCCTATGTCCATCAGTCTACTGTCAGGTTCTAGGTCCATGGATCAACTAAGTAGTGAAATTATGTTCAAACTATACTGTAATACTAATATTTGTAATAAAATTAATATGAATTTAATTTTTTTCCTCTTTTTTCAGTGCAAATAACATCTCAGATGGAACCAAATTAAACGGGCAAGGGGATCTACAGAATTCTGCAGAGAGACAGATACAGCCAAGGATCAACTTCCACACAAGGAACAACATGCAAAAGAGAATGGCTAAGGAGGGTAAGTCTATCTGTTGTGTTTGGCTTGCCTATCTAGGATCTGCAGTAGAACAATGCAGACATTACAGAACTGCTGTCAGGAACTCCACATATTCTGATCTCTCCATCATAGCCATGCCTATTGGATATTGGGTGGACCCTCACACCCATGATAAATGACCCTAACCACAAAGTCCTAGATTCCGACGGATGGCCGTCCTCCGTCCTGAGCAGACACACTGATATACATATATACTTCAACCTATTCCCAGGCACTACAAGATCTACATCATCCTGCACGGTGGAGGTCCATAAAATGTCGGGTATGGACTAGTGTGACACCAGACATGTACAAACACAACAATGTCACCTTGTGGAAGCAGTTAGAAGCAATTAACCACTGCTACTAGGGATATATCATTAGGTTTGGTATCAGGATTGCAGGGTTGGTTTTCCAGGACTTAAAGGCTATGGACACCTTTCGGGGCAATTATTTTTATTATTTTTGCATTGTACTCATTTTGAGATAAAAATAATTTTTTCTATTGGTCTTTATTAAAGATTTTGAGTCCCTTTCTCTGTACAGCCTTGAGATTTTCTAGTAGCCTGCTCTGTATTTTTACTGTGTTCTGTCAAGCAGCTCAACTGATGGCTCCTTATCTCTGACCTTATAAACACTCATTACTGCTCAATTCTTATCTTACTGAGAACAATGTGGCTTAGTTTAGCATTTTTTCGAGCTATAAGTAATTTAGAGATATGGGTTATTAGATGATTGTCATAAATTTAAAGCACGATCCTCACAGCTAGGCATGTTAAGTTAACCCTTTATGACAAAGCTGCTGAATATTTTTAATAGAAAATAAAAAATAATTTTAAGTACAAAAAATTGCCCCCGAAGGTGTACATAGCCTTTAAATATTGATGGCCTATCCTCAGTATAAGTCATCAATATTAGATCGGTGGACACCTCCACCAATCAGCAGTTTCAGGGAGCCACTGGCACTGGTTTTGTACACTGTTTATTGACTGTGCTTGACTATTCCAGCTCAGCTCCCGCCTCCCATGCAAGTGAATGGAAGCTGTTCTGCAGTACGCCGGCATCAGAAACTGCACAGTGGACCGAGCTTTCAGTCCACTGTATAGTTTCTGCTGATTGCTGGGTGTGCAGCGTGCTAGAGCCCCACTGATCTGATATTGATGACTTATCCTGTGGATAGACCATCAATAGCTAAGTCCTAAAAAACTCATTTAGCCCCACCCTCCCCCTACACACACTGATTATCCTGAACGATGTGGCTTTGGGTAGGAAAGGGCAATACTATTTTGAATGATCACCATTCTGGGCTGTGTGGCTGAGGAACACTATATCTAAGGCTGTGATTGGGCTACAGCAACAATTTTGACAGTCTGAAAGCTAACAATCTAAGATTTAAAATAAAACCAAGACTGCAATACTAGCCACAATGCATGGCAAGTTACAACTCTTAGAAACGGGTCCCCAGTAAGAGCTGCAATACCTTCAGTATTCAGTCCTGACTTGGTTTCTAAAGGCTGTATTTCTTGATGTAGTTTAGCTAGCACTGCAATCTAAAAGCTAACATGGTCAGTTTTCAAACAAGACCAGGATCACATCTGTAACTAATACACAGCCTGTGATATGAAGGGTTGAAGACAGCTGAGATGTCAGCCAGTGTGGAGAAGGAGAGGGGGGATTGCTAACAGGCTGCACACATGGGAGACAGATTGTCTCTCCCCCTGTAACTGTACATGTTCCTAGGGGGAGGATAACATGGACTTATGTGCATGTTATATTTCCCTCTCTCTTCCATCAATCAGACAACATACTTGATTGATATGTGAGTGACTTTTTTTTTCTACAAAAGGAGTACGAAGATGAGGGCTTCTTCATCTAATCATCCATCCGGGACTAATTAGACAGTTCACTGACACAATGACCCAGACGTTTACCAGAGTCCAGATCACATTCCCAAATAAGTCACCCCACACACACAAACATCAATAAAGTTGCCATTTAAACTGTCCCTATTCCTGTCCATACCTGATCTTTAGCATAAAAAATGTGGACCACTTCTCTAGTGATACTCATTATGCACAGTAGTAATAACGAGAACAACCATCACCAGAGAGGAATATCTGATATATTTCTGACAGGCGGAAAGGTTGCAGTTAGCGTTGATCTAATCACTTTGTGGACTTCGATACGAATTTCAGGATAAATTCGATTCTCTGTAAAGCCAGATTTAATTGTGCTTCGTGGTAGTGAATCGATTTAACCTGAAATAGTGTAAAAAACAAAAAAATCATACTTGCTCACGACAGGCCGCTGCCATCTTGCTTGAAGATCTTGCACAAAATCCTGTGCGTGGCGATATCACCACAGGGCGCGTGAGATTTCGCACCAGATTTTCAAGCAAAATGGCGGCGGCCAGCCTGTTTTTTTTTAAATTTTACACTCTATTATTTATATCTGATGCCTCAATCATGTATGAACGTGGCATCTGAGGGGTACAATGATGGGGGGGGGGGGCAGCGCACCCGCTACTTACAAAGAAATGTGCTTCGTGACAAAGTAATTCGTTGCAAAGCAATTTTTTTTTTTGTAAAATTTGCAAAAGCAGCCGAATTGAGTTTGATTAATTCGCTTATCCCTAGTTGCAGTCAGTCAGCAAAGACATTTTACTCTCACTTATTGTCACCATAAACCATTTTTCAATTGGTTTTACGAAACAAACCAGTATGACAAACCAAAGCAAAATGGGCTCCTGTACTAATCTGCAGTGAATGCACAGCAATTTATCCCATGTGGATTTTGCCACGCATTTCATCCTGTGCATTACACGGGGTGGAAATTGGATTTTCAGCAACAAACCCACCTTAGTTGAACACACACAGAGAGAATGATAGAGAGAGAGGATATAGGGAAGATCTGACGCTCCAGGGATTATTTCTAGGTGTCGGCTGACTAGAAATGACTGTGCCCCACAGCAGATTTTTGAAAGCGGGCCCGACCCCCAGTAATTTCTTTGCAACCCCCTCCCCTCGCATCTCGTCAAGATAACTCTCAAAGACCAGGGCAGGCAGGTGCTCCATGGTGCCAACCCTAACAGCACCCTCTGCTCAGGACGTCGCCATCCATTTCCTTCAGTGTCTCTGTATATAACGTCATTATATAATACAGTTGAGGCGGCCTTACAATAAAATCTTTAGTCCTCCTCCTGGGTGGGCCCCTTCTGAGTACGGGCCCCAAAGCAGCCGCTTCCACTACTTCCTCTATAGCTACGCCCCTGTTGGCTGATCTGCCCTGTCATGGAATATCTTAAAGAGGACCTTTCACCTCTCCTGACATGCCTGTTTTAAAAGCTTCATGCATTCCCCATGTAATAACAATTCTGGAGCATCTATTCTTATGTCTGTATGTTGTGCCATTCCTTTATTATTTGCACTAGAAGTTATGAATGAATTGCTATTTGTCTTCAGTAAGGGAACAGAGGGGAGGTAACAAGTTGGGGGTGTGTCCCTGCACAGTCTGAACACGGCAGCCCTGATTGGCTAGAGTCAGTCTGTGCAGGGACACACCCCCAACTGGTTACCTCCCCTCTGTTCCTTTACTGAAGACAAATAGCAATTTAGTCATAACTTCTAGTGCAAATAATAAAGGAATGGTACAACATAGAGACATAAGAATAGATGTTCCAGACTTGTTATTACATGGGGAATGCATGGGGCTATTAAAACGGGCATGTCAGGAGTGGTGAAAGGTCCTCTTTAAGTACCATGTGTTTCCTACATCATTCCTCCAGCCCTGCAGCATCCACACACGCCCTACGTTCCATGCTACGTTCATTTATTTTTTTTTTTTCAATTTTCAATCATTTTCATTTTTTTGCTTATTACATAGACTGGTAAATTAACATGCACAGTTTAGCGAGGGCTGGGAACGATTTGATAGCGTAGATTGAAAAATCCAATTCTGGCTCATGCAGGAATCGTTCTCCTAATCATTGACTGTCATCTCCGAAAACTTTCCAATATCTCTATGTATGAGATGGAGCTGGTGCATGCAGTCAGGCCAATCACTGGTTAATAATTATAGGGAGTAGATGGGACACAAAGGCGCTTTTACTGAAGTGTTTGTGCATGCTTTTAGACAGTCTTATTTTTTTAGTCGCATTTACGACTGAAACAGTGCCTTTTTGAGGCTTTGGCACCTATTTTAATTTTTTTTTGACTAGTTCAGAAGTTTTCTAACTTTTGCAACTTTTTTCTAACCTATTTTTGTAGGTGGGCCTTTTTTGAATGAATTTCATGAATTTCTTGCAAACACAGTCTAATTTGTACTCCACCCCTGAGCTGGCGTACTTTTTTTCTTCTGCTTAGAGTAGTGTTGAATTTTTTTTTTTTTGCATTAAAAGTTGCACTTTCCGGGAGACACGCGACTTTTCTCCGCACAGATACAACTTTTTTCATGCGCACATACAAGTGCATCTCAATAAATTAGAATAACATCAAAAAGTTTTTTTTTTCAGTAATTCAATTCAAAAAGTGAAAGACATATATTATATAGAGTCATCACAAACAGAGTGAACTTTTTTAAGTGTTTCTTTCTGTTAATGTTGATGATTACGGCTTACAGCCAAGGAAAACCCAAAAGTCATTATCTCAGAAAATTAGAATATTATATTAGACCAACTGTAAATTTTTTTTTAAACACAGAAACGTTGGCCAAATGAAAAGTATGTACAGTAAATGCCCTCAATACTTGGTTGGGGCTCCTTTTGCAGGAATGACTGCATCAATGCGGCGTGGCATGGAGGCGATCAGCCTGGGGCACTGCAGAGGTGTTATGGAAGCCCAGGTTGCTTTGATAGCAGCCTTCAGCTCGTCTGCATTGTTGGCTCTGGTGTCTCTCATAGATTCTCTATGGGGTTAAGGTCAGGCGAGTTTGCAAAGCACAGTGATACTGTGGTTATTACACCAGGTATTGGTACGTTTGGCAGTGTGGACAGGTGCCAAGTCCTGCTGGAAAATAAAAATTCCATCTCCAAAAAGCTTTTCGGCAGAGGGAAGCATGAAGTGCTATAAAATCTTCCTGGTAGACGGCTGCACTGACTTTGGTCTTGATAAAACACAGTGGACCTACACCAGCAGATGACATGGCTCCCCAAACCATCACTGATTGTGGAAACTTCACACTAGACCTCAAGCAGCTTGGATTGAGGCCTCTCCACTCTTCCTCCAGACTCTGGGACCTTGATTTCCAAATGAAATGCAAAATTTACTTTCATCTGAGAACAACACCTTTGAGATCAGTCCAGTTCTTTCTCTCCTTGTCCCAGGTAAGACGCTTCTGGCGTTATCTATTGGTCATGAGTGGCTTGACACATGGAATGCGACACTTGTAGCCCATGTCCTGGATACGTCTGTGTGTGGTGGCTCTTGAAGCACTGACTCCAGCAGCAGTCCACTCCTTGTGCATCTCCACCAAATTTAGGAAAGACCTTTTCTTATCAAATCAAGGCTGCGGTTCTCCCTGCTGCTTGTGCACCTTTTTCTACCACCCTTTTTCCTTCCACTCCACTTTCCATTAATATGCTTTGATCCAGTACTTTGTGAACAGCCAGCTTCTTTAGCAATGACCTTTGGTGGCTTACCCTCCTTGTGGAGTGTGTCAATGACAGCCTTCTGGACATCTGTCAAGTCAGCCGTCTTCTCCATGATTGTGTCGCCTACTGAACCAGACTAAGGGACCTTTTTAAAGACTTAAGAAGCCTTTGCAGGTGTTTTGGGTTAATTATTCTAATTTTCAGAGATAATGACTTTTGGGTTTTCCTTGTCTGTAAGCCGTAATCATCACCATTAACAGAAAGAAACACTTGAAAAAGTTCATTCTGTTTGTAATGACTCTATATAATATATGTATTTTACTTTTTGAACTGAATTACTGAAAAAAAAAACCTTTTTGATGATATTCTAATTTATTGAGAGGCACTTGTAAATTAGACCAGTTTTAGTGAATAGGTGGTTTTCCGGGGCTTAGATATTGATGACTTATCATCGGGATAGGTCATTAATATCGGGTCAGTGGGGGGTCTGCCACCCCCACCGATCAGCTGTTTCAGGCAGCCACCATTAGAAACTATACAGTGGATGAAAGGCTCCATCCACTGTGTAGTTTTTGGTGCTGGCGTACTGCAGCTCAGCTCCCATTCACTTGGCGGCAGAGAGGCAGAACTCCAGCACATTGGACAGAGCCTTCTGCTTCCAGCTCCGTCCACCTACGTTTGAGGGTACGGTAGGTCATCAATATCTAAGTCCTGGGAAAACCCCTTTAACAAGTCTCATTATGCATGCAATCACCTCAACATGAAAAGCAAATTAAAGAAAAAAAAAAAAAACCTGCATGTGTCATAAATTAGACGGAGCATCCGGCAGCTCTGCCCTTGTCACGCCCCCTGACGAGGCCAGTGGAGTAATGGTACTTGCGTAAAAAAATGATGGCCCATATTCTTTATGCAAATAAGGGCTTCAGTGCTTCAACACTAGAAAGCTCTGGAGCTGATGTGCACCCATTAGTGTATGGAAGCCCTCATTTGCATCCTTGAAAGGCAGCAACCGATTTTCACAAGACAGCTATTATTTCAATCAGCAGTATCAACCCTACCTGATTTAATATGGTTGATCCTTCTGACAAGGGCTGTTTAAGCTGGCCATGCATATTAGATACTTGTCAGCCAAACCCGCTGACTTTGACCACGTAATGTGTATGGGGACCCCCTGACTCTCCCCTGACTGCAGATGTCAAGAGAGCTAAGGATCGTGCATGGTCGATTTCAGTTGCCGATCTTTTTGTTCTCAGTAGCTAAGCCGCTCCAAGAGGTGGCTTGCTTCCCTCTTCCTTCTAAGCACACATGCATGCTCGGCCAAGCTCAGCATCATGTATTTGAGTTGAGTGAGACTAATGCAGAGGCGGATTGGCCATAGACCTTACAGGGAACTTTCCCAGTGGGCCAATGCCCAGGGGGCCGCCTGAGCCCTCCTCACAGTCGTCCAGTGGAAGTTTTTGGGGATGTATTTTGTGCTGCTGGCAGTATTTTGTGATGGACTGTGGTATTTGGCTCTGTTGGGGAGGTATAATGTACCAAAATATGGTATTACTGGCCCCGCCTTCCATCAGTTTGGACCCAACTACAAAACGGGGGCACTTTTAGTATTTTTTCCAGGGCCACTTTCAGTTCCCAGTCCGCCCCTGGACTAATGGCGTTCAGCTGATGGTGTATGGCAGGGCAAACTGACAAGTATTTTGCCTCCTGGGGTTCTTCCATGTTGTACATGATGATGAGCCCCATTCTGAGACCGTAACCACTCACCAGTGCAAAAACCATAGCAAGAAAGGGCAGGGCGCTTCTTTTTTTGCAGTGCACTGGTCAATGCCTCCCATGTTTTCTTACTCTGATTCCAAGGCAGTGTGAACAAGACCTAAGGGTTCTACAGAGCGATCTGTGGCTGGTTTGGGGTTCACCGGCCTGAAGACTTTTGGGAACCAATCATAAAAAAATTTGCTCCTCACCATAGACGTCGTACCTTAACTTTTTACATTTCCCCAGGAACTTGCGACAACAAATAACCTGCGGAGGGTGGAAGGGAAATCAGAGTAAATGACAAATAGGATAACGAATACTGAGCCGTGTCCTCCGCTAATCCCCCAGACATCATGGCAGTTTAGTTTGATGACTTGACTTTGCATCCTGTTTGGAAACTAATCCAGGATTAGACTTGATGAGTTTCCTGCCTTATTTACTGCAGGGATGATTTAAAATTAAGAAAAAAAAATCTGACATAACCCATTCCCCCTCCCCCACCCCCCCGGACTGGATCAGTGGTCAACAAGAGCAACATGGCAAATCACGCAAGTAATTGTCTTCTTCAGGAAATGCAATCACGAGTGCTGGAGGCAGGGCAGGGACAAGGTACTTCAGCGCCCTAGGTGGAGCAGGCAATTTGCGCCCCCCCAACCCCAAATCAAATCAGCCCCCCCATTTATACAGACCACTGTAATCCTGCTGCTCCTCCCAATACTGCACCCGCTGTGTTCCCCAATGTCCACAAACACTATACTGTCAGATATAAGAGTGCCATACAGATAGCCCCTCCATGGTAATAGTGAGTGCTCTCAATAGTGATAATACTGCCTAAGAGTGCCCTATTGGTAGCAATGCCGTCCATAATGTGCCCAATAATAATAATGCCCCCACAGTATCCCTGGTAGTAATAATGCTGCCAGTGCCCCCTACTGTTTATTTATAATGCCCCTCCTGTAGTATTATATAGCTCCCTCATAGTTCCAGCATGTAATACTTCTCCACCCCCCCACCCTGTAGTGCCAGTAATGCTAGGATATGCTCCTCTACCCCCCTCCCCATGGTGCCAGTATAAATATACCCCCGATAGTGCCAGTATATATAATGTCCCCCGTAGTACCAATATATAATGCTACTCCACCCCCCTGTTGTGCCTGTATATAATGACCCCCCCTTTATAGCCAGTATATAAATATATAATGCTCCCAAGTTCCCACACTAGTGCCAGGATATAATGCTCCCCCCACCCTAGTGCCAGTAAATAATGCCCCCCACCCTAGTGCCAGTATATAATGCTCCCCAACCCTAGTGGTAGTATACAATGCTTCCCCCACCATAGTTCCAGTATACAATGCTCCCCCCACCCTAGTGCCAGTATATAATGCTCCCCCACCCTAGTGCCAGTATATAATGCTCTCCCCCACCCTAGTGCCAGTATATAATGCTCCCCCCACCCTAGTGCCAGTATATAATGCCCCCCAACCCTAGTGCTAGTATGCAAAGCTTCCCCCACCCTAGTGCCAGTATAAAATGCTCCCTCCATCCTAGTGCCAATATATAATTTTCCCCCACCCTAGTGCCAGTATATAATGCTACCCCCCACCATAGTTCCACTATACAATTCTCCCCCCACCATAGTTCCAGTAAACAATGCCCCCCACCATAGTTCCAGTATACAATGCCCCCCACCCTAGTGTCAGTATATAATGCTCCCTCACCCTAGTGGCAGTATACAATGATCACCCCCACCCTAGTGTCAGTATATAATGCTACCCCCCACCATAGTTCCACTATACAATTCTCCCCCCACCATAGTTCCAGTATACAATGCCCCCCCACCCTAGTGTCAGTATATAATGCTCCCTCACCCTAGTGGCAGTATACAATGATCACCCCCACCCTAGTGCCAGTATATAATGCTACCCCCCACCGTAGTTCTAGTATATAATGCTCCCCCACCCTAGTGCCAGTATATAATGCCCCCAACCCTAGTGCTAGTATACAATGCTTCCCCCACCCTAGTGCCAATATATAATGCTCCCCCACCCTAGTGCCAGTATATAATGCTACCCCCCACCATAGTTCCAGTATATAATGCTCCCTCCCCCAGTGCCAGTATATGTAATAAACCTATCATCCCCCCAGGACATGATATAGAAGTGAAGTAATCAGGCAAATTTGGATTCCTTGGGGGTAGATTGATCTAAAAAAAAATCACGGAAAGAAGATACAAACATCCTGCACAATACAATAGTAAATATGCGGATGTGCACGGCTACATCTATAAAATCACAGAAAATAATGCACTAAAACAATAGATGCAAGCATAAAACATGGACTAAGACCTCACTCTAATAATAAAATCTAAGACTTTCAGCCAATATATTTTGATCAAAACACATCTGTGCCTGCCTACCCGCACCATGGCGCTCTCAGTCAGGCAGGTCCTACGCTAAACCTACCTATGCGGTTGTGCATCTATAGTTAGGAGCGCAGACCCTGCACATATAATGTGCTGCTCCTAGTTACCTCTGTGTGCATCCAGCAACCAAAGAGAGGAGGAGCACACACACCTATATGTACCACCTAATCAAGGTCGCCTCTTAGATAGGGGGGGGGGGAGTGCACAAGAATGCTACTCCCAAGATAGAAGCGCATTCACACCTGAAGGTGCCATTCCTTCAAGACTAATCAAGTAAAAACAGAGAAGTTGCCCATATCAACCAATCAAATTTCAGCTCTTATTTCTTAGCATCTATTTTGTAAATGAAAGACGCTTTCTGATTGGTTGTTGTGGGAACTCCACCATTTTCTCCTTGGACTTGTTTTGATGAATCTCCCCCATTATATGCAATGTCATAAGGATGTGTATCGCTTTAATGGGGATTGATGAAGCTGTGTGACAACCAACATGGCCACCATGACAATTTTCAAGGTTTTATCACAAAGCTGTCTCACGTGGTAGTAAATTTCTTGATCTAGGAGCAGCAGCCCCAATGTGAAGTCTGGTTCCCTCACCTACAGTACCCTGTGTGGGCAGTGGTGCATATAGAGAAGTAAGGGCCCCATAGCAAGGATCAAACCAGGCCCCCCACACAGGACAGAATGGTTTCTGCCTAAACCCTTTTCAGTGACCCTTGGCCATTGTTCCACTGCCTGATTTGCTAAAAGTTGTTCCTTTAGAGGGTAGAGTCCTGACCAAGTTTTCACTCCCAGTAGAAGAGGAGATAATCCCAACTAAGACTGGGCCCCCTCTTGTCCTGGGCCCCATAGCAGTCACATGGTCTGCCGCTATGGTAGATTTATCAAAACTGGTGTAAAGGAAAACTGGCCTCGTTGCCCATAGCAACCAATCACAGTCCACCTTTCATTTTTCAGAGTTCCATTGTAAAATGAAAGGTGAAATCTGATTGGTTGCCATGGGCAACTAAACCAGTTGTTTTTTTACACCAGTTTTGACAACTCTCCCCCGGTGTTTTTCCCCCCCATGGTTTTAACACTAACTTATAGGATAGCTTCCTTACTTCCGGCAGTATTAGAGGTTCAGCTTCCTTTACTTTTTTTTTTTTTTTAAGGAGAGCAAATTTGCATCACTTTTTCCCAGAGGAGCACTGTATGGCCTATAAACGCCACAAGGAGAAATAATACCCCCCGATGTCTCTCACATACAAACCCAATGATGCGACTTATCTGAAAAAACACTTTGCATTTTGGGATACAGCTGCTTAGAGCATTTGGTTGGCAGTAAAACCCAATCCCGGAGGACAAGTGGCAAGGCTGGCACTGAGAAAGGCTAACGTAATATAAAAGCATTGTGCTGATCTCAATATAGTGACATAATAATTAAACTTACCAGCAGCAAGCAACGCTGGGTGGTGATGAGCCAGCAGCAGCAGCAGAATGACTGCCAGCACATCACGAGCTGCTGCCGCTGCACTCCTGCCGTGAGTGTAGATTTTTAGCGCTTTGTCCAAAAATTAATATTTCTACATAATTCCCAATATGATCCTTAAGAGACCATGGAACACAAAAAATGCTTTGTTTTAGTAGATTTTATGCTGGAAGTGACAACTCACAATATTCATAGGACACAAAAGGGAGATTCAGCACCGACCAGAGCCGGACGCTGAACGCAGATCTCCAGGTTTTTGCAAAAAAAAAAAGGTCATGCGCCGATGCAAGATGGTAACAGGCAGGGGTGTAGCTATAGGGGGTGCAGAGGCAGCAGTTGCTACCAGGCCCAGGAGCCTAAGGGGGGCCAAAGACCTTTGTGCCACATAAGAAGACACTGGTATTATAGAAAGTGCATGCAGGTCAAGTTACACCTCGGGATGGAGAGAAGGGGTTAGGTCAAAAATTTGGCATGGAGGGGGTGCCATTTCAATTTTTGCCTCAAGCAGCAGGAAGGCTATGTGCTCCCCTGCATCTGGCCACAAAGCACTGAGGGAAGGCGGGCTCAAAATGAACCCTTGCACCAGGGCCCAAGAGTCTTTAGCTACACCCCAGGTGTCTATTTATGTAGTAGGGGAGCCTTTGAACCTCCTCAAGCACCAGCCTCACCACCGCCTTCTTATGACGCCATCAGGGGTGTATATAGGTGGTGCAATGGTAGCAGTCACACCCGGGGTCCAAACCTAATGCTTGAGGGTGCCAGAGGCCCCGCAGCCATGTAAGAAGACACCAGGGGGACTGTTACAGATTTTGCACTAGGGCCCAGGAGCATCAGCTTGAACCTCTGGTGTCTAATCTCATTTTTCTAACTTTTTACTCTTTTTTTTTTTGTGGTTGCAATAGATTAGGTACTGTGTTGTACTGTATTTGCAGCGAGCCGGTACTGCAGGGGGAACATGTGAGCGTCAGGGATATGTCAGTGTGGTGTTGCCGATGGTTACTCACGGTTTTTCAGTAGTGTCCCCTAGCCCGGCGTGCAGTTGCGTGTAGGGGGGAAACTACTTCCCTCGGGGCACACTCCATACGCAGGACTCCGCCAGATGGTGAGACGAGGTGCCCTTGGTGGCAATTTTGGCAGTGTCAGTCGGCTGGGTCTTGGTTTGTTGTGACGCCAGTGTCTTAAGGTAGACACACCCTTAGTAGTAATGATAAGCAGCTTGTGTGAAAACAATAACTTTTTACTCTTTCTTGCAAAGGGTCTCATACAGGTTATAAATAATCCACTTGATATAGAATGAGAATGCTGCAGGAAAAATCCTCCTTAGGCTGGTTACTGGTTGATGTTGGTAGAGAGATAATATTGATCTTATGATGAGAGTAATTCACATATTATAATCCACTTATGATGATAATCCACCTGATCTAGGCCTAGCTTAGGATAGTACAATATAGTTTTAATCTTTCATATGAGCAACCCCACAGGGCAGGCATTAATACTTCTCAACCACTGTTTCCTGGGTGCCTTAAATATGCAGAAATCAGTCCACTCTTCCCGGAGGGCACAAAGTGGGCATAAATACAGCTGTGTGCACTTACAGTCTTTCAATCGTGTGCTGATGCCGGAAGCTAAATCTTCAACACACAGGTGCCAGCTAAAGTCCATAAAGCATAAATTCAGCTATTACCTAAGCTGGTCTTCCTTCTATCCATTTACAGCTGGGTTCCTAGTGGTTTGGTATGGTGAGTGCCAAAGGCAACCTGACTTGGCCAGGGTCAGATAAATTGGCAGCCTCAGGTTGGATAACAACTCCTGTTTCTCCTTCCTGCACTTAACTTAAGATGTTTCTCTCTGTCTGGTCTGGACTGGTCTACTCTGGACTTAACCAGTTACATGGTTATATATATATAAGGAAACAGCACAACCTAGTGCTGGAATGGTGTAATGGTGTACTCAGCCTAGACAGGATTTCCTTGCAGCAAATAATGACAAGATAATAATTACAGTGACATGGCTATTATAAATACACAATTATAGACAATTTGCTGTGTCCCTTTCACACTATATGTGGGACACTGCATATTTAGGATACAATATGACAGGAGAAGATACAGAGAGAGAAGTGTGGGAGAGATCATGGACAATGCATAGCCTCCATAAACAGCACCCGTCATGTCTATAGGCTATGCCAGGCATTGCAACTCAGCACCAGTCAACTGAATAGAGTTCAGCTTTGATACAGACTCACCCCACGGACAAGAAAACACTTTTTATGAAAATAGTCAAGTTTTTTCCCCTATTAGTCCCACTCAGGGGCAGTTTTTGGGGCAGTATTATGTAATGGACTGTGGTATTTGGCTGTTGGGGTGGTATAATGTGTCACAATATGGTATTGCTGGCCCTGCCTTCCATCAATTTGGACCCGACTACAAAACGGGGCCACTTTTAGTATTTTTTCCAGGGCCACTTTAAGTTCCCAGTCCGCCCCTGGTCCCACTTGGGACCCCCCTCTATGAGCCCGATTGGAGTCTGTATGAGCAGCTACTGTTCTTATAGACTCCTGGAGAAACCCATATGACTCCAATTTCAATTGACAGAAATTCAGTAAATTACGGTATAAGCAACATGTTAGCAAAGTCGTCGACAGGCTGCAAGCAAAAGACATCCACTGGGTGGTTGCCCATAGACTTGCATAGCATAGACATCTTAAGACAAAGTATCACAAAACCATGTTTTTTTAAAGCCAGGCCACGTCTGCTTTACTTTCCTATACAAAGGCATCCATCAAAAGATTGTATAATTTTTTTTTTTACATTGGAAACCTGTGTGCACTGTATGCCACCTCTATGTCTACACAGAGGTGTATCTCCAAAGGCTTAAGCGCAAGCATGGGATTTAGCCAGTTCCCTCCAATTCTCCAGATCCAGTTGTTAAAATTACAACTGGATCGGAAACCCTGTTACCGGCTGAGTCCCAATCCAGTGCTCTGGCGGCGGCAGGGCAACTGGAGATGTTCGCTTCCATTGCTCCTTAGTTGGGCGGTATGTGTGTGCAGTGTATATATAGTGTGTTTATGTATGTGTACCATGTATACGGTGTATTTATGTGTATGTGTGTTGCATATATATGGTGTATGTATATGTAATCATGTGTCATGAAGCTGCGTGTCCGCCGTTGAGTAGGGAACCTGTAAAAATCTAATTCCCACCTCTGGTCAAGCTTGATGTGAACACAGTCTAGTTTTTCCCTGTAGCGTAGAACACCTCTGAGTATGAGCAGACTGACGACATACATTTTGCTAAATATCTTTTATTCTACTTGGCAGGAAAGGACAATGACAGCGGGAGAAGCTCTCTTAGTCCACCACAAGTCACAGAAGACACAGGGGAATGTTCTCCGGAGAGCACCTTCTTCACCATCATGGTCACAGAAGAAAGTCACATCCTGTGCTGAGGAAGTCACGGCCACTCCTCAGACTTTCTCTTAACTAGTACACAGCACAAGAAAGGGCTTTGTTTTTTCTTAAAGAAACCGAGAAACAAGCATGGACTGACCTCAAGAACTTCACCCGTTCCTGCCAAGTTCATCCATCCATTGAAGTCTATGGGATCCGGCGGCAGATTATTGGATTTTGCAGCTTCAGACTATGTAGCTTGGAAATGAAAAGGCTATAGGAAGACATTTATGAACCTTCACACTAGTTCCTTTTAAGGACCTTATAAAAACAAACAAAAAAATTGTCATCTCTAGTTGCAGCTCCGAGGCTTGAACGAGTTAATTGAAAAGTTTGTGCTGAAAGCCGATTCTGCCCAAAGACGATGCCCGGACAGCTCCTCGATACACGTCTTGTTTGACCTTTTTACCATCAACTTCCTTTTTTTAACTCTTGCCATAAATCATTGCTGAAAGGTCAAGAGAAAATCGGATTTCGCTCAAGTGCAGAGATCCCACTGACTGTGAAGGGTTCTCTATAAAGGATGGAAATTACGTAGACTCTACATGGTTCCTCCAGCTCCTCTGTTGCTTGAAATGAAGTAGGACCTGCTGCTTTATGGGCAGGTCAACCATACCGATAGTAGTATGGTTTATGGACAATAGGAGGATACAATGGGAATACAAAGTCCTAGAGCCATTAGTTTCTATTGCCAACAGACCTGGTGTACAGGGTGCAAATGACAGGCAGGGGGCAAACCCATTACTGGTGTCACTGGTTAATCTGGACATCATGCCTGCAAGAAACTTAGACCAGGAATAGTTCTTAGTTTTCATTGCTTGTCTCCAAAATGTGTGTGGTCTTCTTACCCTTGCCTGGGCTAATAATGCAGATTGGACTACTATGGCAACTGCCGATAACTTGAGTCTATGGCCAGTGAAGAGATTGTCTAGCGTTTGGTCTATATTTTTTGTTCCTTAGACGTTCCTTCAGGTGAATAGTTCAGTGCTGGGAAGACAACTTGGCGAATCCTTGATGAGCATGAGACGATCTGGCTTTGGAGTGTGATTTTAAAGAGGACCTTTCACCGCTCCTGACATGCCTGTTTTAATAGCTCCATGCATTCCGCCACGTACTAACAATTCTGGAACATCTATTCTTATGGCTCTATGTTGTGCCATTCCTTTATTATTTGCACTAGAAGTTATGAATGAATTGCTATTTGTCTTCAGTAAAGGAACAGAGGGGAGGTAACCAGTTGGGGGTGTGTCCCTGCACAGACTGACTCTATCCAATCAGTGCTGTCATGTTCAGACTGTGCAGGGACACACCCCTAACTGGTTACCTCCCCTCTGTTCCCTTACTGAAGGAAAATAGCAATTCATTCATAACGTCTAGTAGAAATAATAAAGGAATGGCACAACACAGAGACATAAGAATAGATGTTCCAGACTTGTTATTACATGGGAAATGCATGAAGCTATTAAAACAGGCATGTCAGGAGTGGTGAAAGGTCCTCTTTAAGTATTTACAAGCTCCAGAATACGTGTAATATAGGTTTCAAGTCGTGGATATGATTTTTGTTTTAGATCTGCTAACAGTAGTCTTAAAGGGGTTCCCTCACTTCAGCAGATGGCAATTCTCATGTTTAATACAAGGCACTTACCAATGTATTGTGATTGTCCATATTGCTTCCTTTGCTGGCTTGATTCATTTTCCCATCACATTATACACTGCTCGTTTCCATGGTTACAGACCACCCTGCAATCCATCAGTGGTGGTCGTGCTTGCACAATATAGGAAAAAGCACCAGCCTATGTGAGCTCCCATGGTCTCCGGCCACCAGAGAGGCTGAAGCTCTTTCCTAAAGTGCGCAAGCACGATCACCAATGATGGATTCCAGGGTGGTCTGTAACCATGGAAACGAGCAGTGTATAATGTGATGGGAAAATGAATCCAGACAGCAAAGGAAGCAATATGGAGAATCACAATACATTAGTAAGTGCCTTGTATTAACTTTCTCTACATGATAAATGCCACTTACTGATGTGAGACAACTCCTTTAAGGTATGTTCACACAATGGATTTTGACCACTGTGGTTCCTGCCTTAGCTGTTCATTTTGAATGGTGAAGTCATGCTTTCGGTTTAGCTCCATTGAATGGGGCTTTACCATGAACAGTCTCACATTTTTGCTTCCCAATGTGTCTGCACGTTAAACGCACCAACAGTATGGAAAACCGCACTTTAAAAATCCTTGGGTGCATTAACTGCAGTGTAGCCTACCATTGAAAACAAGGGGAGGCCATTTCAATGCAGATTTAAAAACCCATGTCAAAAATTAGTTGTGTGGACCTACCATTAGGGTCAGGCTTAGGCAGAAAGAATATCTTGTGAAGGTCCATAAATATTAGTTTTTTTTTTATTTTATTTTTTTTATTAAAGGGGTTGTCCAGGATTAGAAAAACATGTCTGCTGTCTTCCAGAAACAGTCCCAGCCCTGTCTTCTAATATTGTAGTACAGCTCTATTGAAGTGAATGGGACTGAGCTGCAATACCACACACAACCTGAAGACAGGTGTGGCACTGTTTGTGAAATAAAAGCAAAAACAGCCTTATTTCTCTGCTCCTGGATCACCTCTTTAAACTGGGCAAAACTACTGTCATTAATACATTTTTTTCTGATAGAGATCTCCAAATCGCATGCAAATATTTAAAGGAGTTGTGAAAGTTAATAAAACAAATAGTTAAAGGCAAGGAGGGTATTAAACTAAAAAAAAAAAGAAGTTGCACAAACCAGTTCAAACCTCCTCTGCTCCAGCGCGACGCTTAGTTTACATGGCTGCAATTGGCTCTTTTGTTATTTTAACACCTTCCCTGCCTTTGACTAGGTTTCTTTTTTATTAACTCGGACCCTTTTAAATTCTAAAATTCTGGGCTCCTGAAATCACCACTAGAGGGAGCTAACTGCATACAGTTTACACATTGACTTAAATAATACGACAGTATGCAGTAAGCTTCTAGGCTCCCTCTAGTGGTGACCGCAAGTGAGTAATATTTTATCTCTATGAGTAGAATTTAGAAATCCTTATTTTCTGGCACAAAAAGTCACAAACTTTGAAACATGACTTTTTTTGCACAGAAGTTTGCAACTTTGTGTGATTTAATGCTTTTTAAAACTGGGTGTGGTTAGCAAGAGGGTGTACACCAGATTTATGAAATAAGTCTTTTTAAAAAGTTACAAAAATGTCGCATCTCACTCCAGGTGGGGGTGGGGGTGGGGTGGAAACTGAAGTAACATCTCTAGATAAAAGCGTTATTTGTAAAGATGTGCCAAATTTATCAAACAACGTGCGACATTTGATAAATCTGGTGAAAATTACAGCAACACTGACTCAAAAAAAGTCGAGTTAAAAATTCTCCCTCTAGGTCCATAAAAAGATGAATGCTTCCTTTAAAGGGTTTAGTCCAAGCAGGGTGTATGGATGTCATAGAGAGTGATCCTACGCTCAGACCAAGTCCTGCTCCTACTTTGGTGGACTCAGTATGGCAATGTATTAAAGGGGTTATGTGAGTGTTTATTACAGATGAACTATCCTCAAGATAGGTCATCACTATCTGAGTGGTGGGACCCGACCCCCGGCACCTCCACAGATCATCTGATTGGAGAGATAACAGCATTACGTGAGTGCAGTGACCTCTTCCTAGGCCAGTGATGTCATGTTCATCGGTCACATGATCAAAGGCCAGGGGTGCACAACCTGCGGCCCGGGGGCCACATGCGGCCCCTGATACCATTCTGTGCAGCCCCCAACCATCTGGTAACAGACATATATGTCTATGTCTTGCGTCTGCTCAGATGTATTTTTAATGTATTCTCCTATCAGATGGGTTGTACTAGAACTGTTACCAAACATTAATGGTATATACTGTATGTACAATATGCCATAAGTACAATAGTTCAGTTGTTAATACCCCTTTAAATTTTAGTTTCGGCCCTTGTCATTGTATCAGTCTGGCAATGTGGCCCCCACCAAAAAAACGTTGTGCACCCCTGATCTGGGCGCAGCTCAGTCCCATTCTTGTGAATGGGGCAGAGCTGCAATATCAAGCACAGCCACTATAAAATGTACGGCGCTGTGAGAAGGGTGTGGCGATCACCGAAGCACCAAAGCCTCTTCAAACAGCTGATCGGCATCGGACCTCCACCAATCCCATACTGGTGACCTATTCTCAGGATAGGTCATCACTATTAAACACTCAGACATCCCCTTTAAATAGTCTCATTCACTGGATTGTCACGGGTATTATACAATATTTCCCTTGCTGACCGCCCAGTGGCCAGACCCACAGAGATCAGCTTTTAATATGTATTTTTATCACATTTTGCTTTCACAGATCCTAAAACCTCAGTCCTTTCTGATTAAGGACCCTCACAGTGATCAATCAGCTATTGTACAATATTTGCAAAGGTGGGAAGAGTTTTCCTTATGGAAAATAATTCCCATTATTCCAGATATCCGGTGTATACTCCCCTCCACTGATTAGCATCCTGACATTGGGATATTTGGAGAAATCATGTATGACCCTTGGTATGAGGGCTCATGCACACGAACGTATGCGCCCCATGCTGAGGACCACAAATAGCGGTCCACAATGTACAGGAACAAGCCATATGCGGATGCAGACCCATTCACTTATTTAAGTGAATGGGTCTACATCCATGATATCCAGTTCACACGACTGTATATTGTACACGCGCTATTTGCAGGCCGCAAAAGGGGCACTGGCCGCATGTGTGCATGAGCCCTGAATGACATGGACAGTCCATGGATTTCAGTATGAACTGCGTAATTCCTTATTTTACCTGTGGTGGCGCTGCAGGGAAATGGAACACTTGATGATCTTGATGGACACTCTGTGATCAGTTGATTGTCAGAAGGTCTTTCTAACAAGTAGGGATTGTCCAAAAAACAATCATGTAAGGAATAAAGTGAATTTTGGGAGGTGGGACATTTTGTATGGTGACATTTTGTCAGTGATACTAGCCTATATTATACAACTCCGGGGTTTCATATTGTTTCTGTTTATAGCTTTAAATTCAAAAAGTAAGCCAGGAAATTGAGGAGATTGTAAAAATTCACATCAACATGGCTAACAGGGAACATGTTACTGTCCGAGATTACTGCCATGGGGTGGATCTTCTATAAGGTGCCGTACCATGCCAATCACTTGAAATGTACTTAGAAGGGGTTTCCAAAAAATTGCCTACAATGTCTAAATCCAAGTCATAGTTTTGTGTATCAGCAGCCTCCCCTAGGTGGGATTAGGTGGTGCCAACTGATGGACCTCCACCGGTCACACGTGGAAGTTGATCAGTTAGACATGTGATTTTGAGGACAACCCCTTTAAGGACTATTAGTAAATTAATGTAAGAATCGACACATTTCCCATTTCCAGATCTATATATTGCACGGTGTACAGAGCCATAGAGAAAAGAAGAAACTATTGACATATACAGAACGTTGCCTTATCAAATAGCAATAGACAGGTATTATTGGTGGCGGGTATAGAGAGTCTATAAATGCAAGCATGATCATAATGCCTTTTACAGTCCTGTAGAGGGGGCTCTTTACCCTGAGGACCCTATGAAAACGTCTCAAGGAAAAGGTGTCAAAAATCCAGCATTAAAAAAAAAAAAAAGCCTAAATAAAATAAATGTGTGTGATTTATATGGTAATTTTATTAATGTGCTTAAGTATTTCCTGAGTATTTAGTAGAATGTCCATTGCTTCACCATATGTACAGACAAGTGACATCCATCAACCGTGTTCCATTGGGCTTCATATGTAGCTTTGTAGACAAAGCAGATCAGATGCCAAGAGAATAAATCTGGCCCAGGCTACAAGATAAAGAAAAAGTCACTGCTCTTGGCGATGATCATTTGCGCCTAATATAACGACAGTCCTATGCATAACATAGAGGTCGACCCTGAAGTTTCCATGGGTCTGAGATAAATGGGATGAAAGGGTCTTCTATCCCTTTCCTCGTGGGCGTGTCAACCTGTGCAGGACTCCTCCTCCCTAGAGGAACTGCAGTTTAGTATACGAGATATGAGGAAGCTGGTGCTAGGGCCATGCTGCTATCCTACAAGGGCATATACACTATGGTTAGCCTCTGCAGCTGCTATAAAACCTATGTAGCTAGGGGCCTTATTTATTTCGGCCCTAACCTTCTTCTTCATGGGTGATTTTTACCTACAGAGTTCATGCCCTTTCCACATACAGTACTGTTTATAATGCAATGGTGTGGGAACCTTTTCTTTCCACAAAGAGTAGGTGTTGCAAACGGTCACCTGCAAGGGTTCCAACTCAACAATGTCCTGTTGAGGACACCTGGGCAAGGAACAAATACGTCTTCTTGATTCCTCTTGTTGAGGAAGTGAGAATAGGTGGCACAAACCGTTGGGGGTCACCATTTTGATTCTTACTACTCTGCTCCCTCTCTATTACGACCTATCAAGTTGTGTCATCATAGGGTTTTTGTTGGTTCTTCTAGATGAAATAATAGTCTAGAATTTTTTCTCCTCAGATTCCCTAAAGCATTATTTGCTTCCACTTGTGGCATTCTCCATTTCCGTCATGTCACTGTTGAGCACACGGCATTACCGAAAGCATGACATAATAGTGTTGTGGTGAGTTGTGTAGGGCACGTTGTGTGTTACACTATGGAAACAGGTCATGTAATACTCTGTGTGGTTTACCCACCCTCATGCTTCTGTGAAACAAATGTATGTGCTAAAGAAAGAACAATAAAACTTAAATATGGATATCGGTGGTATTTGTGATTTACTATACTACTCATGTGACACGTGAATATGCTAGATCTAGTGGTTGTGTAGTACACTGCCATAAACATCCATGGTCTATTTTCTCCACTAAGAGGGTACAATCCATATTTAGTTCAATATGAACATTATATAGAGACAGCACCCCCTAGTGTTGCCCTCAATCGTTGTATTAGTTGATGAAAGGAGAATAAGAAATCAACATTAAGGCCTCTTTAACTCAAGGACAAACAATGCATCCTAGCTTGAAATTCAGAATCTGAGTAAAAATATTCCGCAGTTTGGTGTCTACAGCTCCTATTCCGACGTATGTGTCTCCATGGTGACAGACTACAAATAAACACGGTGTAGTATATATGACCCTGCAGTCATACTCCCCCCTTTATCTGTTCACCACTCCTTGATAATGTCTGGACCTGCCTACAACTTTTATTTAGTTTTTTCCAGGGCCACTTTAAAGGGGTTGTGTAAAAAATATATATAGCACAATAAATCTGATGGGCAGCAATATATACATAAGCTAATCAAGTTTTAGGCAGAAAAAATTTATATTTCCTAATTTCCCTGGTTCTCTTCTAGCCTTTGTTTACCTGCAGTAATAACAATCTCAGTCCCTCCCCCTTCCTGCTCTGCAAAGGGAGTGAATACAAGTGCTGCCCTGAGTGACATGTCTGCCTGCCGGGATACTCAGCTGCATGTTGTATGTGTAGGACTACAAGTCCCGGCTGTACAATGGCACTGCTGATACAGTACACACAGGAACTTCCCCCTACCTTTCTTGTGCAATACTCTGCAGGATGAGGAGAGCAGATCCTGTGTCTCTTCATTGCCTGCAGCTGCTCAGCAAAGCATTGAGCCCTGAATGTGTGCTACAGAAGGAGTTAAAGTTGAAGAAGTCCTGAAGAATCCAGGGAGAAGGAGACACAGTGATGTCTCCTGTACAGACTCTTATCTGCTTGTGCACCAAACCTCAGCAGGGCAGGGAGAGAAGCTGACATCACAGGTCATGTGGCCCTCAGTGAAATCTGAGAAAGGAGCAACTGAAGTTAAAGTAAGTGCATTGGAAAAACATTACATTTGCCTAGTTATAAACTCAGACAACCCCTTTAAGTTCCTACTCCACCCCTGCATCCGACCATCTAATTTGTATGGGATGTACAGACTATGTCTGACAGCAGATATCAGAGAAGGAGTGGGCAGCTACCAGAGGGGTTTGGCAGCAGTTTACTCTATTTTACCTATCCGCAACAAATCAAGTGTGCTTGGAGGTAGGGAGACAGCTATCAGAGGTGTATAGCTAGAAAATAAGTGGTTCTGTGGGAGAATGTAGTGGGCATGCTGTTTCACTGTGCAGGCAGAGGGAGGAGGAGCTGATCCGTCTCCAGTCTTACCAATTGTGTAATCCTGCCTTGTCTGTCTCAAATTTTATAATTAACCCATTACCTTATATTTCAATCCTGATTGTGATGATAATGAGATGACTGCTGACCCTGCCCCCAATGTACAATCATGCTGCTGCAAATCATCTGTCCACTCATTTACCGCTGGATGGTGTCAGTGAGTTGACTGTATTATTAGGACAAATAGAAATTGCAGATGAGCTCCCATTATTTCCTAAGTGACAATCGGGACACCAGATGAAGTAATGAAGAGCCTGTCGGCCAACAAACTCTGCTTCCTCTGATCCATAAAACTATGAGAATAATGTATTCTCGCCGCTGCCAGCCAGCACGCTCTGTTCCCAGTGTAATATTACATTGCTTATACTGGAGGTGAAGCACACTTATCAGTATTACTGGAGTCACTGAGAAAACCCTGTAAATATTGAAATCCTCTGCTCTGCTGTCATACAGGGATCACAAAGTTTCCAATATATACAGGTCCTCGGGGGCCAATAAGTAATACAAATGGTGGTTCAGGAGAAATATGGAGGAACTGCTATGACTACGATAGTAATATAGCACCAACGTGTCCATTGGAGACCTTGTCTGATCACAAAGAAGAAGAAGAAGACAAAAAGTAGAACTTCCTGCCAGTGTCGTACATAGAGAAGTAAGGGCCCCTCAGCAAGGATCAGACCAGGCCCCCCACACAGGACAGAAGGGTTTCTGCCTAAACCCTTTTCAATGACCCTTGGGCCATTTTTCCACTGCCTCATTTGCTAAAACTTGTTCCTTTAGACGGTAGAGTCCTGACCAAGTTTTCACCTCCAGTAGAAGAGGAGATAATCCCAACTAAGACTGGCCCCCTCTTGCCCTGGGCCCCATAGCAGTCGCATGGTCTGCCGCTATGGTAGTTACACCCCTGCTTCCTGCTGTTTTAAATGTGTATTTTCAAGCATATGCCAAACCAGACAACAATCATCGCTTTTGAAGAGCACCTGTCAGCAGGATCGACTCATAATGTCTGGTAGGGTTGATCCTAATTAAATCGATTCTCCGGGCTTTTCATATTGATGACCTATCCTCAGGATCAGATCGGCGGGGGCCGACACCCAGTACCCCTGCTGATCAGCTGACGGAGGAGACTGTGCGCGCTGTGTCTATGGGATAGCAGCAGAGGACAGGTAGAAAGAACAGTACAGCGGATCTGCATAATTGAAATATCATTTTATTAAAGGGGTTCTATGCGTTCTTTCATATTGATGACCTGATCCTCAGGATAGGAGTCCGACACCTGCCACCCCCGCCGATCTGACACTGATGACCTATCCTGAGAATCGGTCATCAATATGAAAAAACCCATAGAACCCCCTTTAATAAAATGATATTTCAATTATGCAGATCCGTTGTGTTGTTCCTAAGTAATTTCACTTTATTAATATGTAAATTAGGTCATCGGTGCACCGCCGGATGAGCACTTTCCCCTCGGAGGTCCTCTGCTATGCAGATGTAGATCTACAGCGAATGCGCCAATAGTATATTCTATGGCGCAGGTGCAAGATCACAGAGCCAGATGAGATGCTTGCCCTATCAGTGAAGGGAAGGGGGAAGTGGTTATCAGTGTAGAGAGGAGGAGCTCTGGTGCTCTGAAAGGAAAAAGTCTGCCCCTCGGTGCACCGAAGTCCTCATTTACATATCAATGAAAAGTTCAATTACTCAGGAAAGGTACAAAAGATCTGCAGAATTAAGGTCTCGTTTTACTCTGCAGTAGAGATGAGCGAGTTTTGAAAAAATCGATTCGCCAGCGTCACCGAATTTTGTATCTCTCCAGTGCACGGAATTTAATGTTCATCAAAAGATCATCCATATGTTACCAAAGAAGAGAAGAGTAATGGAAGGCACAGAGACTTCAGAGGGACGGGGAGCAGTGACCCCGCCTGTCCTTCACGTCTGCAGCCAAAATACTGACTCATTTTATAATGGATTAAAAAGAAATATGACAACGCTGGATAACGTCCGTAAAAATCCGGACCTGGTATCACTTATCGTCATGTCCAAGGACAGGTTTTTGTCAAGTTTTATATTCCTATTCCACAGAAGAGAATGTGGTGATAAAATAAAACCTTATATCCCCGGTTAATGGATAATATACAGTACCATATGGGGGTCAGGTAAATAATACCGCACCTAACGGGAAGGACAAGTTTTATTTTTATTATTTTTTAGCTTTTTTTTATTGTTTGAGGCTGGATTCACACATAGGTTTTCAGTGGTGTTTTTGTACTTGTGATTTTTAGTGAGATTTTTGCTGAAAAATGCCAGTTCCTGGAGTTGAAGGACGTCATGCAGGACACACAAGAGTTTTTTGGAGTATTGTGCTCCATTTGAACACATATGCAGCAGCTGCATGCTCATCACAATTTTTTTCTTTGGTGCTGCGAAGGCGAGATGCTCTGTGCTGCTGCCAGAAATCATACTGTGCTGCACATGAGCAGGTGTGCATCAGCCTCGTGACACAAGAACATGACCACTCAGCACTTCCAGTCCAGAAATGACCTCTGCATCTACAAGAATGGACGAAAAGTCAACACCCAACCCAAAACATTGTATTACATTCATCACTTTTGAATTAAAAGTAATCGTCAAGTATGATTTTTTTTTTTTTTTGAGTAGTGGTCATAATGAGTTAAAAATAATAAAGACTCATTGCTTACCTCCACCGATTCCCCACCTTTGCAGTTCTGATGCTGCTCCAGTCTTCACTTCCTGGACCTGGCTCCAAAGGCCAGAAATGTAAGGAAAGGTCTACTCAACCAATCACGGGACCTAGTGGTGACCCGCCTCAGCCTCTGATTGGCTGAGAGGGCTTTTCTTGGCATTTCCTGTGTGTGGAGCCAGCACCAGGAGGTGAAGAGCAGCAGGGACCGCTGGAAAACCACTTACTTCATACTGGAAAATCCCTCTAAATGTGACTGAAGCTGGATTAGATTCCTAATTATGGCTGGGGCCACAATTGTCTATCTCATGATTTGTTGAGTCCCAATAGACCAGACCACCACAGATTTTCTCTGGACTGCCATATTTCGAATTATCTAGATAAATATTGTCTTTTGCTTCAGAGCTGTATTCATAATTCTGCTGGTTGCCACTTCAAACAGTTGATACCGAACAACAGATCTTAGGGTAAGTTCACACTTCAGATATTTGGTCAGTTATTTTCATCAGTTATCGAGAGCCAAAACCAGTAGTCAAGCCTCCACAGAGGCTTGATTTGCACTTATTCTGTGTTTTTGACCCAAACCTTGTTTTAGCTCACAAAAACTGATCAAAATAACTGACCAAATAACTGAAATGTGAACTCAGCTTTATCTGGGCTCCTATAATGCTAGGGGGACAGTTAGTTTTCCCTACATCACATTCCCAGAATTCAAATTACCAAGAACAGGTTTGCAGGAAGATTTCAGCTCTGAAGCCTGCAGCAGAGTGCAACTCTGAAGTACATAACACAGACTGTGCAATCATAAAAAAAAGATAAATGCCATGCATTTGTAAAGATGACCTGACTCTCATTTGATATATAAAAATTTTCCAAAAGAAAGTTTTCATACCCGTAATGGTTTCTGAGGTATAAATTTCCTGTGCAATCCATACAAATCTGCTGACTTGAACACTTTTGCAAAGCAAAAATGTGCACCTGTCAGCAGGCTCAAGCCTATTAAATCGGATTTACTGCCTGGTGGGGTTGCTAAATAAAGTGAATCCTGTCTTGTGAAAATTGGTTCCAAAGAAAAAATACTTTTATGCAAATTATGCAAATGAGGACTTCTGTGCACCAAGGGGCGTAGCTGGAATGCTGAGGTGCACTAAGTGTCTAAGCCCATCCCTCAGAAATTTGTATAATTTTTTATTCTTAGAAATGCCACAACCGATTTACACAAGACAGATTTTAATCAGCAGGAATAACCCTACCAAATAGTACATCTGGTTTGACAGGGTTGTTCCTGCTGACAGGTGCCCTTTAAATTTCTAAGCAGGAACCTGTAGGAAAGGTGAAGTAACATCCTTATTATTAGTCTCCAGGATGGGCTCTGACCCTGGGGTGCTCCAGTTTTAGTGATTACTATTTGGAGCACTGACGCCGGCCTTAAAAAGAGACAGAAAGCGTCGGGGAAGACGCCGAGTAAAAAAAATAAATATAAACGCGTATGATAAATTATACATGGCTGTGTCTGCTAGACGAGCATAAGAAAGGACGCGGGCATTTAACTCACGGTGACAGCTCCTCCTAACTCACTGTCCAAACACAGGAGAAGAACTCCAAAATGTATACTTGAGATATTATAATTAATACCCTGCCGGAGCCGAGGGAGAGGGATTTCGTCTTCATTAACTCAGAAAAATAGTGTTATAATACACCAGACATTACTAGCTGATCACAGAACCAGCAGTCAATGTAAATCCCTGCACTGTGGAGCATCATTGCTTCCCCCATTGTATCTGTCACCCAACTTTCCCAGACACTGGAATGGCAAATCAGTCTAGACCAGGGACCAGCAACTTTCAACACTTCAGCTACTGTGAAACTACTACTCCCAGCATGCACACTTATTTGGCTGTTTTTGTAACTCCCATAGACGTGAAAGGAGGATTCTGGGAGCTGTAGTTTAAGAACAGCTGAAATTCCAGAGGTTGGTCTAGTGGAGGCCTTCCTTTCTTCGAGAATGTCCATTCAGGACACTGGGAAAGGTGAGTGAAATCTTCTACGGAAGGTGCAATGGTGGAGGTATTGGTGTGGTGTGCAAGACTGGAGAAATTGTCCCTCATGGTGGCTGGCGTTCCCACTGCCGCAGCTCACGCCATAGTAAAAATGGAGATGCACCCAGCTGTCACAATATTTCCCAGCTGAAGTTACAGTCCAGGAAATGGGAGAGAAAGGACTAACTGGAGTTTACTGGCAGTTACATGTGCATTGCCCCAGTAGACCACTGCTGGAGAGTTAATATTGTGATTCACAGTATTGCCAAAGTACTTAAATGGTTAAAGTATTCTTTTTCTTGTTCACTATGTATTTTTAATGGTTGTGTATAGGCAACTGAGGCCCCTTGCAGACGAACTTGTGTCATGCACGGAGTCCGCATCACAACTCCTGGCCTGAACTCCCAGCACTGACGGGGTCACATAGCATTATACTGATTTATGATGCTATGTAACCCTTATGCCCCTTTCACACGAGCGGGAGACTCGCATGTCTCCCACAACGCAACTACAGGGCTGGACTCGGCACGGACAGGGATCGCATAGCATTATATGCGATCCCAGTCAGTGCCGGAGTCCAGCCCTGTAGATGCGTTGTGGGAGACATGCGAGTCTCCCGCTCGTGTGAAAGGGGCATTACAGTTCTGGAATGTGTAGGATAATGCTGACATAATGCTGTTAGTGTTATCCAATACATTCCAGAACTGGGAATTACATAGCATCATAAATCAGTATAACGCTATGTGACCCAGTCAGTGCCGGGAGTTCAGGCCAGGAGTTGCGATGCGGACTCCGTGCGTGACACACGCTCGTCTGCAAGGGGCCTAGCAGTTAGCTGGAAGCCTTAGGTTGCCAGGAGATAGGCTAGTCCTGCCCGCTCTGGTTAGTTTTGGCTGGTTTAGGGCTTTAGGGCTTATTTTAGCCCTCTAAAAAAAAAAAACGGATCCGTCACCATTGACTTAGGGCTCATGCACACGACCGTATGTATTTTTGCGGTATGCGAAAATGGATCCGCAAAAAATAGGGATGGCGTCCGTGTGCATTCCGTATTTTGCGGAACGGAACAGCTGGCCCCTAATAGAACAGTCCTATCCTTGTCCGTAATGTGATACGGAAACGGAATGCACATGGAGTAACTTCTGTTTTTTTTGAGGACCCATTGAAATGAATGGTTCAGCATAAGGTCCGTAAAAAAACAAAAAACGGAATGGTCGCGGAAAGAAAATATGTTCGTGTGCATGAGCCCTTACATTGTTTTCAGGGACGGATCCGTTTTTTTACCATTTTTATGGTCACAAAGAGGAATGCTAACGAAACAGAAGACATCCTGATTCATCCTGAACTTTTTCTTTCTCTTTCCAACAGAAACATTTTTTTTTTTCCGGTACTGAGATTCTCTGCCGGATCTCAATACCGGAAAACAACAACGCAATTGTGAAAGTAGCCTAAAGTGTATAACCGGATTTAGCCATAGATCTAAATAATCGGAGACAGAGAGCCGGAGAACATATCGCAGCATGCTCGGCCAATGGTGTCACCGTCAGTATGTCACCTGCAGGGTATAAAATGCGCTGCCATGAATTTGCCCTGCTGCGCCTCTTACTTCCCCCTCTCGTCCCCTGGTACAATGACATGACCTGTGCTGAAGCTGCCAATTAACCCCGGCGCAGAGGAGCAGCGCTCGGCAGGTAGCAGAGTGCGCTCGCTAAATTCCTCCATCAATATTATGCAGGTCATGGAAGCGAAAGGAAAACCGCTTAGAAAATGTGTGTTTAAGAAGCAAGTCACATCGCATCCGCAGAGTGGAGACGCTGCGCCCTGAGACGGCCGGTGGCCTTGGATATTTATTTCATTATGGAGGGTGGGAGGTCAGTGTAATTGAGTGTGGCCTCTGTAGCGTCTTTCTTCTAAGCCTGGATAATAAATGAGCGCAAGATTAACATGGTGGGGGGGGAGGGGGGGTCATCACAGCTCAGAATACAGCAATGCACATAAATCATTAGGAATATCAAATGATCCAGATCTGAGATTCACACTATGAGACACAATAACAGATCGTCAGCAGAAAGGTAACACGGCATAAAACCGACAGTGCATCCAGATACGTGTTTTTTCATTCTGGCGCAAGGACATGGCGAGGGTGAAAACCTGGACAAGATACAAAGTTTGAGACTTCTTAACTACAGAAAAGAGGGACAGAAATTAGTCACATCCTCCGCCAGCGCATTAGAGTTCAAGGACACGCCCCCATAGTGTGCACCATTAGTGCCTGCCTGGTCTAGTTTTAGACAGTATAAGGGCTCATGCACACATCTGTATGTATTTTGTGGTCCACAAAACACGGATCCACAAAAAAACGGATGGCATCCGTGTTACATCTTCTTTTTTTTTTGCAGATCCATTGTCCACAAAACAGTTTTTGCGGAACGGACGTGCGATCATACAGATTCAGAATGCACACTAAATGGTTCCGCATAGGGGCCGCAAAAAAAACGCAACAGACACGGACAAAAAATTTGCGTGCGTGAGCCCTAATGAGGAGTTGTCACTTCCCCTGACGTATTAATGAATGTGTCAATGTATTAATGAATTATTAGGTGTCTGCAATAAAGGTACAGCTAGGTGCCACCAGTTGGGGGGTGTCCCTGCACCCTCTGACACCAGCAGCACTGTTTGGATGACGGCAGACTGTGCAGGGACGCACTCCCAATAAAGGGCCAGATGGGTGCCACCAGTTGAGTGCGTGTCCCTGCGCGGTCTGCCATTATCCAATCAGTGCTGCAAGTCTCAGACTGTGCAGACATACCCCCAACTGGTGGCATCTAGCTGGACCTTTATTGTAGACTGCTAGCAAGTCATCGATACATTTCTAGTAGGAATAATAAAGGAATGACTCAACATAAAGGTGTAATCTAACATATAAAACATGCCCCCCAATGCCCGGGCCCCTCATATAGTTTATACTTAAAGGGGTCCTGCAGTTCTGTAAAACTGATGATCTATCCTGTGGATAGATCAGCCTCTGATCGGCGGCGGTCCGACACCCGGGACCCCCGCCGATCAGCTGTTTGAGAAGGCAGCGGCGCTGCAGGAGCGCCGCGGCCTTCTCTGTCTTTACCGCAGGCCAGTGACGTCACGACTACTATCACTGGCCTGGGCGGGGCTAAGCTCCATTCAAGTGAACAGAGCTTAGCCCCGCCCAGGCCAGTGAAACTAGTCGTGATGTCACTGGGCCTGCAATAAACACAGAGAAGGCCGCGGCGCTCCTGCAGCGCCGCTGCCTCCTCAAACAGCTGATCGGCGGGGGTCCCGGGTGTCGGACCGCCGCCGATCAGAGGCTGATGATCTATCCAGAGGATAGATCATCAATTTTACAGAACTGCAGAACCCCTTTAACCAGCTCCCTGACACCTGCGTAGCTCCTGCTCCCTGCACGACCGCCACTGCATCACCCGCGAAGCTAAGGAGGCTTGTCCCCAATGCGGCCTGCTATTGGCTACTCCGCCTACACCCCATTGCCGGATGTTTTGATTCGCACAATGGGGAGATGCGGTGACAATACAGGGAGCAGAAGTGACACAGGTGCCGGGGAGAGGGGTAAGTATAATCCATAAGAGGGGCCTGAGTATTGGGGGGGAATGTTTTACATGTTGGATAACCCCTTTAAATGACACAATACCAGACACAAACTGTAGAGGAGAGTAGTGCTATTTTTGGATCCTTCTTCGAATGAACGTGCATTCAGATACCTTTCATTGCATAAATCACAAACTATTAACAATATCTGCCTGGTTAATTATCTAACTATAAACAAGGACGCTTAGTATGTTTATAGCTGCCTGAGGGGGAAGGAGACTGACTGAGGATCTTACTCGGGACTGTATTCACAGTTGTCAGAGGGTAAAGGAGACTAACTAGGAACGTAGTGGAGATTACATTATATTTTGAGCTGCCAGAGGGGAAAGGAGATTGAGTAGGAACTTAGGCTGGATTCACATCATGTTTTTTGCCATCCTTTAAATGTATATAAAAAACGTATACGATGACGGATGCCTGTGGCATCCATTCACCATACAGTTCGATTGTAAAAAAAACAAAAAACAAAACATACTTTAACATATACATTTTTTTTACTGGACTGCAGGATACAAAAGAGTGGTGTGCTGAGTTTATATGCCTTTGTGTTCGGCATATGCGTCTAACGGAGACATAAAACGTGATGTGAACCCAGCCTTAGTGGGGATTACTGTATATTTAGAGCAGCCAGAGGGGAAAAGAGGATGACTAGGGAACGTACTAGAGGTTGTATGAAAGCTACCAGGGAGGAAAGGAGACCGACTAGGAAGTTTACTGGAGGCTATATTATAGCTACCAGAAGGAGAAGGAGACTGACTGGTGGTGATGTGGAGTGAAAGACTTATACAGTGCATGTCAGGGGTGTTGTGTGTTCTAGGCAGGAAATGGTTCCCGTGACATTGTACAGACCCCCCCCCCTCCCCCACCTACAAAGGTTAGCAGTGGTGCTGAGGGGGCAAAGAAAAGGATAAAAAAAATATATGGGTGTAAACAGTGTAGTTTGCAGCTAATAGACTTCTTGATTTGGGGGATAACCCTTTTAGCCTTGTTATAATATTTTTTTCAGCTGCCCAAAATAGTTTCTTTCTGGCTCCTCATGTTGAAGATAGCCACCTGTCACGCGTTTTAAGCCTTATATTCCGTAAGCAACATCAGCCCCTCTCCTTCTCCTGCGGATGTCAGGACGTCAGCGTGGATAAATCAGAGCAGAGAGGCTGTGGACCCGCGCAGCTGTGCCCTCGCTTCCTTAATGACTTCTCCTTCCCAATTATAGTCAGGATAATACATTGACCGGAGGTATGAAATCTAGAAATTCTGCGTTAGAGCCACCATCGCAGGGACACATGTGGAGCACGGAGAAGCAGAACATCTTATTTAAGATGTAACTCAAATTTCCTGCCTTCCAAATTGTCACCTCGAATCAAGTCATACGAGCTCCTAACCGGGGAGAGGTAGTGAACATAATAATATACGCTGCAGATGGGGTTCGCATAGTGGAGAATCCCTTTAACCACCTTACCGTTTTGCCCAAGTCCAGCTCGGGCAAAAAGTGGATGGGGGGGGCTGCTTTAGATGCTTACATCTTCTGAATGGTAACAGCTAGAAACATGCAATTGGTCGTGTCTGAAAACTGGCATTTAAAGTCCAAGCAACAGAGGAGAAATCACTGTTAGAAATCAAGTCGGGAATAATCGCAGGTAAAACCTGTTTTTACTTTCACTTTCAGCTGCATTCACAGCATCCCGATTTCTATCAGTGATATCTTCCCCTGTACTGAATATATTGATGTCATTCTGGTATAGTCTGAAAGCTTGGAATGTCAGCTTTCAAACAATACATAGCTCAGTACCAAACCAGAGATATGAGCAGCTCCCTCCCCTTCAGTCTGGAGGAGAATGAGGGAGCAGTTGCAGAGTTGCTGGGGGAGAGAAAAATCGTAAAAATATATGTAAATGTGGCATTATCATCAATGCATGGACCCACATAATAAAATGATGTTATTTTTACCACACAGTGAACACTGTTAAAAAGAAATTCCACAAAATAATGTAAAAATTGCTGTTTTTTTTTATCTTTCCCCCTAAAAAGAAAATAATAAAAGTTATTTAATACACTATTTATACCCCAAAATGGTTACTAAAAAAATCTACAAGTAATCCAGCAAATAATAAAAAAAAAACTTTTAGAAGAAAAAATGTAAAAGTTATGACTGCTAGAACACAAAGGGGGAAAATATTATTGGTCCTTAAGGCTAAAATTAATGATGTCACGAAGGGGTTAAAAATGTAATAATGTCCCCTGAGTTGTGCACCAACAAGATTTACTGCAGGCTAGTGTTGAGCGAGCAGCTCTGTGCTCGTATGCTCGGGTGCTCTGGCCGAGCACTAGGGGTTGCTCGAGTGGTCGGCCGAGCACCCAAGCATAATGTTAGTCAATGGGCCTAAACCAGGCACCCCCCCGCTCGGAAGAGGGGAGGGTGTCTGGTTAATAGAAAAAGGACAGAATCGCGACTTCTCCTCTTTTACTCCTTTCACTCGTAAAAGTATGCTAATTAACTGAATTTGTACGCATTAGCGCACAATGCGTACGCATTAGTATACAAACTCGTACGCATTAGCGTACAAATCAACATTACAGTGCGGGGAAGAGACTTGAGCATTGCGCTCGAGTACTGGCTGCTTTCTTCTAGCAACAGCGCCACAGGTGTCCACAGGCTGTGTCAGGTATTGCAGCAAGGGCTTGTTCACACGTCAGTTATTTGATCAGTTATTTCCATCAGTTATTGTGAGCCAAAACCAGGTGCGGGTGAAAAACACAGAACAGGTACAAATCTTTTCATTACACTTGATCTCTGTGGAGGCTTCACTCCTTGTTTTGGCTCACAATAACTGATGGAAATAACTGATCAAATAACTGATGTGTGAACAAGCTCTAAGCTGCAATACCAGCCACAACCAGTGGAAAATTTGGCACTGTTTTTGCAGGAAAGCAGCTTTGCTTTTCTAAGGCCTCATGCTCACGACTATGCATGGTCCGCAGTGCATAGGCACCAACCATGTGCCTGCCGTCTGAGGGCGCGGACCCATTCACAGTGAATGGGGACCGCAATATGTATCCGGTGGTCCACACCGCAAAAAATTAGTGCATGCACTATTTTTTTGTGGTGTAGAGACTAGGACAGAGAACCCACTGAAGTACTCCGCAGTGCCTCCATTCTGCACCGCACCGTATCATCTGGACTGCAGACCCATTCAAGTTAATGGGTTCGCATCCGTGATACGGCCAGTGCCCGTATATTGCAGACCTGCTTTTTGCGTGCCACAGTACAAGCAGGGACCTCCTACGGTCATGTGCATGAGGCCTAATCCTGTACAACCTTTAAGGTTTGCTATGACAGTAGACTGTAGATTACACCGCCATGTAGAAAACTTTACTACAATCATTAGATAGGAGCAAGTCTGCGATATACTGTAGATATAATAATGAAATATTACAGTGCCCACTGACACAATCATTTCTATTGCACTTATATATAGGGCCCTCGTTCTGCTTAATCAGTGTCAGGGTTTTATTGGTTTCTATATATTAGTGTCTTGGTTTCACATGTTTATATCTGGTCTGCAGCAGATACAAAGCACCACTGATGGAGTCCTGGAAACATGGAGGAGATGTCACAGCGCTGTATGTAGGCGGTGGATCCGCAGTAGTCAGGGCTGGTGTATGTCACCATTTATAGATGTATATACGGTAATTACTTTTACATCTTAATGAGAAATGTACAGAAACACAAACATAGAAATCTGGTAGTCATAGAGGAGACGGCGGAAAAATTCACATTCCTAATAAAAGTTATATTATTAATACATTAGTATAGTACAATAGGTTAGTATAGTATTAGCACGTTTGGTGCACCTAAGTATAGGATAAAGTATACTAGTATATACAGTAAGTATTGTATAGTATTAATGCATTAGTATAGTATGAAGTATAATAGTATATACAGTAATATAGTATAGTATTAGTGCATTAGTATAGTATAAAGTATATTACTATAGCAGTATAATAGTGTACTGTAGGGTATAATTAGTATAGTATAAAGTATAATAGTATATACAGTAAGTATTGTATAGTATTAATGAATTAGTATAGTATAAAGTATAATAGTATATACAGTAATATAGTATAGTATTAGTGCATTAGTATAGTATAAAGTATATTACTATAGCAGTATGATAGTGTACTGTAGGGTATAATTAGTATAGTATAAAGTATAATAGTATATACAGTAAGTATTGTATAGTATTAATGAATTAGTATAGTATAAAGTATAATAGTATATAAAGTAATATAGTATAGTATTAGTGCATTAGTATAGTATAAAGTATATTACTATAGCAGTATAATAGTGTACTGTAGGGTATAATTAGTATAGTATAAAGTATAATAGTATATACAGTAATATAGTATAGTATTAGTGCATTAGTATAGTATAAAGTATATTACTATAGTAGTATAATAGTATACTGTAGGGTACATTAGTATAGTATACAGTATAATAGTATAGTATAATAGTATATAGTGTACGTATAGTGTAGTGTAGTATAGTATTAGTGCATCAGTATAGTAAAACCTATACTAATAGTATATTAGCTTAGTAGGATATTACTATAGTATAGCATTAGTATATTAGTTTGGTATACAGTATAATAGCATATACTGTAAGTATAGTATTAGTGCATCAGTATAGTATAAGGTATACTAATAGTATATTAGTATAGTAGTATGATAGTATAGTATTAATACATTAGTATAGTGTACAGTATAATAGTATATAGTGTAAGTATAGTATTAATACATTAGTATAGTATACAGTATAATAGTATATACAGTAAGTATTGTATAGTATTAATGAATTAGTATAGTATAAAGTATAATAGTATATACAGTAATATAGTATAGTATTAGTGCATTAGTATAGTATAAAGTATATTACTATAGCAGTATGATAGTGTACTGTAGGGTATAATTAGTATAGTATAAAGTATAATAGTATATACAGTAAGTATTGTATAGTATTAATGAATTAGTATAGTATAAAGTATATTACTATAGCAGTATAATAGTGTACTGTAGGGTATAATTAGTATAGTATAAAGTATAATAGTATATACAGTAATATAGTATAGTATTAGTGCATTAGTATAGTATAAAGTATATTACTATAGTAGTATAATAGTATACTGTAGGGTACATTAGTATAGTATACAGTATAATAGTATAGTATAATAGTATATAGTGTACGTATAGTGTAGTGTAGTATAGTATTAGTGCATCAGTATAGTAAAACCTATACTAATAGTATATTAGCTTAGTAGGATATTACTATAGTATAGCATTAGTATATTAGTTTGGTATACAGTATAATAGCATATACTGTAAGTATAGTATTAGTGCATCAGTATAGTATAAGGTATACTAATAGTATATTAGTATAGTAGTATGATAGTATAGTATTAATACATTAGTATAGTGTACAGTATAATAGTATATAGTGTAAGTATAGTATTAATACATTAGTATAGTATACAGTATAATAGTATATAGTGTAAGTATAGTATAGTATTAATACATTAGTATAGTATACAGTATAATAGTATATAGTGTAAGTATAGTATAGTATTAATACATTAGTATAGTATACAGTATAATAGTATATAGTGTAAGTATAGTATAGTATTAATACATTAGTATAGTATACAGTATAATAGCATATAGTGTAAGTATAGTATAGTATTGGTGCATTAGTATAGAATAAAGTATAGTGATAGTATATTACTATAGTAGTATAATAGTATACAGTAGGGTACATTAGTATAGTATACAGTATAATAGTATATAGTGTAAGTATAGTATAGTATTAGTGCATCAGCACAGTATAAAGTACACTAGTAGAAAATTAGTATAGTAGTATGATAGTATAGTATTAATACATTAGTATGGTATACAGTATAATAACATATACTAATTATGGGACCTCAGTATAATATACAGTATAATATATTATATGTATAATATATATAGTATATACAGTAAATATAGTATTATTGCATTAGTATAATATAAAGTATGTTAATTGTATATTAGCAAGCATATTGGTATAGTATACGGTGTAATTGTATATACTGTAAGTGTAGTATTAGTGCATTAGTATAGGATATAGTATAATAATAGTATATTAGTACACATAGAATATAAGTAGCAGTATTCTATTTGTATAATCTGCTGATCAGCTCTCTTCTAGAAGGATGAAAGCGACCAAAAATAAGATAAGCAAAGAAAGTGTGGATCAGCGCACCCAGTCCTCCAGGTGTGCAGCCCATTGAAAAAATGCCTATTTGTATCCGCAAAACGGACAAAAATAGCATGTTATAAAATTTTTGGCTTGGCCGCACAGACATGGGCATGGCCGCACAGGTGACATCTGTGTGATGTCTGCATTTTTTTGTGGCCCCATAGAAATTAATGAGTCTACCTGCCATCTGCAGATCGTACGTGGGCCAAAAATACAGTCATTTGAAGGCATCCTTAGGGCTCATGCACACGAACGTATTTTCTTTCCGCGTCCGTTCCGTTTTTGTTTTTGCAGCCCGTATGCGGAACCATTCATTTTAATAGGTCCGCAAAAAAAAAAAAAAAGTTTCCGTATGTCCGTATTTCCGTTCCGCAAAAAAATAGAACATGTCCTATTATTGTCCTTATTACAGAGAAGGATAGGACTGTTCTTTTAGGGGCCAACTGCTCCGTTCCGCAAAATACGAAATGCACACGGATGTCATCTGTATTTTTTGCGTATACATTTTTTGTGGACCGCAAAATACATACGGTTGTGTGCATGAGGCCTTAGAGTGAGAAAAATTCTCTTGGTGCACAGACCAACAGGGTTTGCTCCTAAGTACAGAGTCAGGCCGAAGGCGGAAAGCATCCAGCACCGGGTAATAAAATCCAATAATTCTATTATTATTCATTTACACATAATTTGTATTTATTTATTGTTAATACATTTTTAATACATGTCTTGAGGCTGCAGCCCAGGACCAGATTCCTGGAGAGTCATCTCATTTAATCCTGTCAATCAAGAAGGAGAGGGAAGGGCTGTCAGAGAAAGCAGGAGGAGCAAGGGTGCACAGAGTGGTTTGGGCCCGCCCTCAGTGCACTTAATTGCTAATTTGCATATGGATTAAAAGTCGTTTTTCTCCAGAATAAAGCAATGGATCGCTAAGTGAAAGGTCTCATTACATTCAGTGGAACTAGTCCTACAAGACATTGTGCCTGGATTACCTGTGACAGATTCTGATGCTCCCCTTTCTAGTCACCAGCCCCGGAGCTGATGCGTGGCACATGATGCCCTTTGCATTTCTGTGCCATACCCTGCCCTTCAGCTCCTACTGTAGACATAAGACATGTATGAGTTTTGCAGACCGTTCCTTTAAGAATCTTCAGCGTTGATAAGAGTGACTTGTGACTCCAGATTGCCGTATCTCATGTCCTGCTCTGAAGGAGTAAATATAGCCCAGAATTCGTGTCACATTTGGGGCTATTTATGGCCGGCTCTGCGCTGCCTTCTCTGTTGCTATTTTGTATTTCCAACATAATTATGATATGGTATGAGGACGGTGGAAGGAGTCGCTCGGAGTGATGGGAAGGAATGACTTATGGAGGACGGGAATAGAAAGCAATTCCAGTTAAATATTCATTTCTTATTTTAGGGCTGCATTAAGTAAGAAATAAAAGCTGCTGGTTGTGGAGTGAGCGCCGCACCCCCAGGGCTGGATCTTGTTATATGTAGATTACAGGCAAAACCAAGGGAATATTTTTAGGACCCTAGAACAGCGGAGCCGACAGAGGCAGAAGCTGGGGCTGAAATACTGTCTTTTGGAAACTTTCCTCTTTCTTACCAGTCGTTGAGTTTCACCTTGAGACTGCAGATAGGAGGAGATGGCCGACTCTGCTCTTCTCCTTCCACCCCTCACTAGATATGCTCAGAGCTACCCAACCCCCCTTTAAATCATGAGGCAGGACAACAACAAAATACTCTTAAACCTCTCCTTTATTGGGCTGTGATCGGCCACAGCAGATATCAAAAACGTTAAAACTGTAACTTTCTCGGCACAACTGAACACCGTATCCAAGTAGCGGAGCGCTATGCCAACCGCCGTCCTCCACAGCGCGCACCTCCGCCATCCGCCTCCATCTTTAATTCTCCATTACCGCCTGCTGTGACTTGAAACGAACACCCAGAGAACCTGGAACAGAAACACCGTCAGGAAATAAACGACTCCATCTAAAACGTACCCCAACGGGGCGGGACAAACCCCGCTTCCTTTCCAAGAGGAAGAGAGGGGGTGGAGACCGGGCCTTAATAACCCCAGGGAGGAGCCCAGAACCGGCGGGAACAACGGGGGGAGGGACGGGAATCTATCCCTCCTACAAAACTCTCCCCTCCAAGTCCAGTTAACCCCTTGCACCCGCGGCAAATCCTATTCTCCCCTGCTAAAAAGCAAGAAGGGGCAAAAAGGGGGTGGAAGGCCCTCCTTTCACCCGGCCATACCCAAAGAAGGGGCAAGGGGGCATCCGCAGTCCCTGTGCCCCCTCTCTATGCCATCGGGGGCCCATCCAGACTGCAGATAGGAGGAGATGGCCGACTCTGCTCTTCTCCTTCCACCCCTCACTAGATATGCTTAGAGCTACCCAACCCCCCTTTAAATCATGAGGCAGGACAACAACAAAATACTCTTAAACCTCTCCTTTATTGGGCGGTGATCGGCCACAGCAGATATCAAAAACGTTAAAACTGTAACTTTATCGGCACAACTGAACACCGTATCCAAGTAGCGGAGCGCTATGCCAACCGCCGTCCTCCACAGCGGGCACCTCTGCCATCCGCCTCCATCTTTAATTCTTCATTACCGCCACGGAGGAGACCCGCCCTCACACGGGGCTCCGACCACCACCCAACAAACAGAGGGCCTGCTCTATCCCGTCCTGGATGCCCGACAAGAAAATATCTAACCCAATTTCCGTCAAGTGCACCCCGTCAGGCCTCAAGAGTGAACGATTATCCCCTTCCAGCTGGCGATGCCTGACCACAACTCCACCCCGAAATACGCGCATTCACAGTGCGCCTGCCTTTTTCCACAGACCCTGCCTCCCGAGCCCCCAACCAAAACAAACGGAGAACAATCTCCGACCAGACTAAAATGACCTCGGAGAAAAAAGCAGCAAAGCGCTCCATATCGGACCGCATCAATGTCAGCAACTCCGCCACGCTCGAGGAGCCCAGGTCGTTTCCCCCGGCGTGGATCACCAAAACCACCGGACCATGGGAACGTCGTCCAATGTCGACCACTTCTGGCAGCAACTGCGACCAGCGAAGCCCTCTTATGCCGCGCCAGAAGACCTCCACTCCATGGAAATCCAGCGTCCGGCCGCCCGGCCTGCACTCCGCTCTCTGAGCTGCCCAAAACACGTACGAGTGCCCGAGCACCCACACCGTCGGGCGGATCACACCTAGGAAGAAACAAAACAGTAAGCAACAAGAGAATACAACAATTTTTTTTTTTTTTTTTTAAAAACCTCACAGCAGCAACTCCGGCCTAATGTACCGTGCGAAACAACCAGAACGCCATCTCCCTATCCTCTGCACCTCGGCGTCCGGGAGACCCGCCCTGGCAGCCTCCGTCGCCGCCCCTATTCTAAATGAATGAGTCCCAAATTCACCAGGAGGGGCCCCCACACAGATCAAACAGGCCCGAAATACCGACAGAAACTGGAACTTCGTAAGCGGAGACCCGTCCTGGTGAGCAAGGAAATGCGAACCACGAACCCGGAGGGAAGAGTACTCAGTCACCAACTGGACCGGGCAAACCGGGCCCGAAACCCGGAGCAAGGGGATCCACACCCCGCGCCCGTACTGATCCGTTTTTGAACGCCTAATACGGATAAGCGCCAGTGGCTAAACAAATATCCTCAAACAATAAACCCCCAGAATGCGTCCGCGAAGCCGGGACCAACTCGCCGATACGCAATGCGCCAAAAAAAAAGCGAGGCTAAAAGCAGCCGCAAATAGCGCCGCCTCATACTTCGACCGGCACACACGCGTGCACGCCGAAATGAGGTCACCCAACAGCTTAAACGAAATCGGACGCCTCTTGTCCACCCGAACCCCTTCTTTCCTCCAACCCTTCAAAGCCTGGCGAATCAAAAAATGCTTAGTGACATCAGGCCAGCTAAACATGTGAAAATAAAAGGCCACGCCTGATAAACGACGCTGCGCAACTGCCGCCGAGCAACCCGCATCCCGCAGCTGCAGAAGGAACTCCACAGTAACTTCCAATCTGGCCGAACACAAACTGGCCACGTCTCTGGAACCCACCAGCGCCAGCCAGCCCGCCCCACGCCTTACCATGCGATCTCCACGTAGCCGACCGAAGCCCCGACCAAGGCCATCAATTGCGGTCCACTACCTCCCACAGGTACGCCGGGCAATCCTGGCCAACCGGGTCCGCCTCCGGGTGAAGGGTACGAAAAACCTGCCAATTGCAACGAGATAAAGCATCAGCCATAGCATTCTCAACTCCCGGAACATGCCGGGACCGGAAAAATATATTATGCTCCAAACATCTCAGAACCAGATGCCGGAGCAAGGCCAAAACCGGAAGAGACGCAGAAGACAGACTATTAACTCCATGCACCACCGACAGATTGTCCGTCCAAAAGCAGACTCGGCTGTTAGACAACCTGGACCCCCATAGTTCAACAGCCACCACAATCGGAAAGAGCTCAAGCAACATTAAATTACGGCAAAGGCCCGAGGAAACCCAGGAGGGGGGCCAGGGAGAATAACACCAGTGCTTACCGAAAACAACCCCAAAACCACAGGAACCGGAAGCATCAGAAAACAACTCGACATCCCCGTTGGACCGCTCTGGGGCCATGTAACACGTATGGCCGTTGTAAGAGAGAAGAAACTCACGCCAAACCAACAGGTCCAACTTCAAAGACTTAGTAACCCTAATACGGTGAGAAGGAACTGAAACACCCTTAGTGGCCAGCGACAGCCGTCGCGAAAAAACCCTGCCCATGGGCATGACGCGGCAAGCAAAGCAAAGCAAACCCAACAGGGACTGAAACTGGTGAAGGGAAGCCTTCCTAACGGCCAAGAAACCATCAATCAGATGTAGGAGTCGCTGCAGCTTGTCCGCCGGCAGACGTAAAACCATTGCCACCGAATCAATCTCAATACCCAGAAACGACAAACAGGTGACTGGACCTTCCGTCTTTTCGGCCGAAACCGGAACACCAAAACGGGACATAAGAGCCAAAAAGGTGTCCAAAAGCCTCTGACACTCCTGAGCCGACTGAGCCACAAACAAAAAATCATCTAAATAATGAATGACGGAACTGGAACCAGATTCGAACCGAACCACCCACTCCAAAAAGGAACCAAACAATTCAAAGTAATGACATGAAATAGAACACCCCATGGGCAGGCAGGTATCAAAATAATAACCCCTGTCCACAAAACAGCCCAACAGGTGGAAACAATCGGGGTGGACCGGGAGAAGCCTAAACGCCGACTCAATGTCAGATTTAGCCAGGAGGGCGCCCCGACCCGCCCCACCAACCAGGCGAACCGCCTGGTCAAAGGACACATACGAAACCGAAGCGTCCTCCTGGGAAATCGCGTCATTCACTGACGAAACCTTGGGGTGAGAGAGGTGATGAATCAATCGAAACTTGCCCGGCTCCCTCTTGGGAACCACGCCCAATGGAGAAACCCGCAAATTCGGAAAAGGAACGTCAGTGAAAGGGCCCATGATCCTACCCAAAGCAACCTCCTTCGCAATTTTGTCCCGAAGGACCTCAGGAAATTCCCTAGCCGACTTCAAATTACCCGCAAAAACAGGGGACCTACTCAGCACAAAAGGGATGAAAAACCCCACCGAAAAACCCTCGTGCAACAGGCTAGCCGCCGCCTTATTGGGGTACCTGTCGAGCCACGGCCCCATCTCTTCCACGCTCACCGGTGTCCTTGGGATCACCCTGACCGGAAGACTTTGGCGGCTTACCTCCGGGAGAACGGGAACAACGGGTGGCAGTGTGCGGAGCCCCGCAGATGGAGCACTCGTGCTTGTATTTGCAGAGGGCAGCAAATTTGCAATAGGCCTCGTTAAATAACCAGCATGCCCCGGGCCGTCAGACGGCCACTGGTCCCTGCGCAGGCTGATTGCCGGGGCCAGCGGCCGCGCCGAGAAAGGGCTGCGGCCGAGGAGCCGTCATAAGCCTCAACCAGACATCCGTTGCCTTGACCCCCCACCCAATACTAGGCTGCAAAGCTAAACGTCTACGGAAATCCTCGTCATAGCGCCACCATGCACTGCCGCCATGAGCCTTATACGCATTGTAAATAATATCCTGATATATAAAAAGCTCAGAGCAGCGGTCAGGGTGGCGCTGGCCCATGATACACCCCAACACAGTAAAAGCCTGCAGCCAGTTGTTCATCGTCTTAGCAACCTTAGGCCTCCTTTCGTAGGGCTTGTCCGAAGGATAACGGCGCTCCTTATCCACAGTGTGCTGATCCACAGACACAAGTGACCAAATGTCAATATACTGGTTGGACCAGATTTTTTCCCTTGTTGGTTCATCAACGTGCGAACCCAAAGGACTAACACCGCAGAAGAGAGCGTCCTTATGAACCCCGGCCAAGACGACCGGAGGCCTAGAGGCCCCCGTAGACGCAACCGGGACCGTCTGCGGCGAAGTGGACTGCAAACGATCCACCAACGCCCGAAGGGTCACCAGCACATCCTGCCCACCCGATCCAGCCCCCCACATATGGGCACTCACCCGCAGCCACAGGAACCGGAGAAGGCGGGATCACAGCCGCAGGAACAGCCGACGACGTCGCAGGCACCGGCACCAAACTGGCGGCCCTGGATGGACCGGGGACCATACTCCCGCCACTCTGGACCACAGGCTCCCCCGGCGCGCTGGACGATCCATCGGACGAGGATGGGGAGCGCCACCTGGAGGACCTGGAACGCCGGCTCCTACCGGACTCCCTGGAATGGCGTCGGGAATGTCGTCGCCTAGCCCGACGACGGGAACGCCTCCTGTAGTCTGAGGATGAGGAAGACTCAGAACGCCGCCGGCGACGGCGCGAGCCCTCAGAGGGAGGGCCCATAGCCACTACAGGTGCAGAAGAAGGAGGGGGGGCTATGTCAGCCGGGGGAACACCAGGCTGAACAACAATAGGGGCAGGGGAAGGGGGGAGAATCACCCCAGCAGACTCCCCACCAGCACTGGGGGCCAACCCAGCCGAGGACACAACCCCCGGCACAACCCCTTGTGAAGGAGGGGGGGCATCACTAGAAACGGAGCTGGCCTGAGCTCCCATGACTAACCCTGCAGAGGACACTGGTCTTCCCGCGCTACTGAGCTGCGCGCCAGGAAGCCGGTGCCCGGGAGGAAGGGGAGGAGCCAACCCAGGGCCTACAGCAGGAGAAACCACGCCGGGCTCCCTATGTGAAGATGGGGCCGGCGGACTATGGCCCAGCCGTGCGGGGGGACCCGACCGTCTACCCCCCGCACTCCAATCAGAACTCTCCTCCCCCTGCTGGCCTTGAACGCCGGAGGACCGCGCGGCCGCAGGGGGAGAGGAGGAAGGCACGGAGGCCACGCTCTCCAAGAAGGAGCGTAGCCACCCCACACCTTCCGCAGCACAACGCTCCCGGAGCGCCGCACAGAGGGCCGCCTCGGAGGACATTCATGGCGCAGGTAAGCTCCACAAACCCCGCTTCCTTTCCAAGAGGAAGAGAGGGGGTGGAGACCGGGCCTTAATAACCCCAGGGAGGAGCCCAGAACCGGCGGGAACAACGGGGGGAGGGACGGGAATCTATCCCTCCTACAAAACCCTCCCCTCCAAGTCCAGTTAACCCCTTGCACCCGCGGCAAATCCTATTCTCCCCTGCTAAAAAGCAAGAAGGGGCAAAAAGGGGGTGAAGGCCCTCCTTTCACCCGGCCATACCCAAAGAAGGGGCAAGGGGGCATCTGCAGTCCCTGTGCCCCCTCTCTATGCCATCGGGGGCCCATCCAACTCGTCTAGTCTGCACGGGGACAGGTGCAGGATTTTTGAAGGGGGGGATGTTCAAGCATGTGGTATCCAGAAGAAAGGGGGGAGGGGGCATCTCTGCTTTCTACTTTCATGGGGCATTCTCTGCCTGTCACTCTTCATGGGGGTAGTCTCTTTCTGAAACTGTTCATGAGGGCAGTCTATCCCTGAAATAGTTCATGGGACACTCTCTTTATAACAATGTATGTGTGGGCAGTCTCTGTCTTATATCATTCATGTGGTTAGTCTCTGTCCGACGCTGTTCCAGGGGGTAGTCTCTTTCTGATACTGTTCAAGAGAGCAGTCTCTCCCTGAAACAGTTCATGGGGCAGTGTCTTTATAACAGTGTTTGTGGGGGCAGTCTCTTCCTGACACTGTTAATGAGGGCAGTCTCTGCCTTATACCATTCATGGTGCAGTCTCTGCCCGAAACTGTTCCTGGGGGCAGTCTCTGCCTTATACCATTCATGTGATCAGTCCTCTGTCTCACTATACCCTGTCACTCTATACTTGAAAGGTTACTGTGTGTCCATCTTTGCAACCAAATTTATGTTGCCATCAAAAATATAAAATGGAGCAAATCTGCAAAACATTTAGATATAAAAAATCCTGCCATTTTGGGTACACAGCTCCTATGTGCCTATAGTTGATTTACTCGGTTCCTACTGCCTCTACTCTTTTCTACTGCCGTTGGGTTAGCAATTAGATGGGACAGATTGATGTGAGTAATCACCACGATCAGACTACATAGTGTTTGTTTGTAGTCTGTAACCATGGAGACACATAGGTCTGCCTAGGAGCTGTATACACCAGAAGGAGATTTTATATCATGACTTTCTGCAAAGACACCTAATTTTTTACAAGTTACAGTAGATCCATTGGAGCAATACAGCTGATTGTAGAGATGAAAATACCCTAAAGAAGGTAGATTGAGATCCCAATGAATAATCTGGAGCCACCAATTTAACCTCATCCTAAAAGCTGATTGTAGTATCATGGTCGGTGTTTCAGCTATAACGTATCTCCACAGTCTGAAGATCCTCCTAAGTGATAAGTAGTAGCATTAGACATCATTGAACCGGATCAGAATAAAGCTTTTCCATATGTACTCTGTCGCTCTTTCATCTGGATGCACATCTGCTCAGGCTTTACATTCACTTACAAGATGCTGCAAACCTATTTCTGTCCTGAAGGGGGATGTATGGACAGAAAAGGACCTGTGGTATAAATCATGTTTCTATGTTAAACATTTTCCAATTTTCCATATAACTGCAGCTTTCACACTGACCGCTGAGTCTCGTAAGAGGCTGACAGTTCCTGCTCTGTAAAGTTCACTTCCTAGCAGTCATCTCACTATCATCCCATAAAGGATTACAATGACAGGTAATACACCTACAAACAGTAGGTGATGCATACTGCTTGCCTCTTCCCCCTCCCTCCACAATGACCTCTGTACAGGTCACAGAGCATGCCCATAACACTCTCCCATAGAACATCAGTGAGTCAGCTCCAGACTACGGGCTCTTATGGTCTACAGTCATGGCCAAAAGTTTTGAGAATGACACAAATATTATATTTTCACATGATCTGCTGCCCTCTGGTTTTTATGTGTGTTTGTCAGATGTTTTTATCACATACAGAAATATAATTGCAATCATATTATGAGTAACAAAAGCTTATATTGACAGTTAGAATGAGTTAATGCAGCAAGTCAATATTTGCAGTGTTGACCCTTCTTCTTCAGGACCTCTGCAATTCTCCCTGGCATGCTCTCAATCAACTTCTGGACCAAATCCTGACTGATAGCAGTCCATTCTTGCACAATCAATGCTTGCATTTTGTCAGAATTTGTAGGTTTTTGTTTGTCCACCCGTCTCTTGATGATTGACCACAAGTTCTCAATGGGATTAAGATCTGGGGAGTTTCCAGGCCATGGACCCAAAATCTCTATGTTTTGTTCCCTGAGCCATTTAGTTATCACCTTTGCTTTATGGCAAGGTGCTCCATCATGCTGGAAAAGGCATTGTTGATCGCCAAACTGCTCTTGGACGGTTGGGTGAAGTTGCTCTCGGAGGACATTCTGGTGCCATTCTTTATTCATGGCTGTGTTTTTAGGCAAGACTGTGAGAGAGCCGATTCCCTTGGCTGAGAAGCAACCCCACACATGAATGGTTTCAGGATGCTTTACAGTTGGCATGAGACAAGACTGGTGGTAGCGCTCACCTCGTCTTCTCCGAATAAGCTGTTTTCCAGATGTCCCAAACAATCGAAAAGGGGATTCATCAGAGAAAATGACTTTCCCCCAGTCCTCAGCAGTCCACTCCCTGTACCTTTTGCAGAATATCAGTCTGTCCCTGATGTTTTTTCTGGAGAGAAGTGGCTTCTTTGCTGCCCTCCTTGAGACCAGGACTTGCTCCAAGAGTCTCCGCCTCACAGTGCGTGCAGATGCACTCACACCTGCCTGCTGCCATTCCTGAGCAAGCTCTGCACTGCTGGTAGCCCGATCCCGCAGCTGAAACACTTTTAAGAGACGGTCCTGGCGCTTGCTGGTCTTTCTTGGGCGCCCTGGAGCCTTTTTGGCAACAATGGAACCTCTCTCCTTGAAGTTCTTGATGATGCGATAGATTGTTGACTGAGGTGCAATCTTTCTAGCTGCGATACTCTTCCCTGTTAGGCCATTTTTGTGCAGTGCAATGATGACTACACGTGTTTCTTTAGAGATAACCATGGTTAACAGAAGAGAAACAATGATGCCAAGCACCAGCCTCCTTTTAAAGTGTCCAGTGGTGTCATTCTTACTTAATCATGACAGATTGATCTCCAGCCCTGTCCTCATCAACACCCACACCTGTGTTAATGGAGCAATCACTGAAACAATGTTAGCTGGTCCTTTTAAGGCTGGGCTGCAATGATGTTGAAATGTGTTTTGAGGGATAAAGTTAATTTTCTAGGCAAATATTGACTTTGCAAGTAATTGCTGTTAAGCTGATCACTCTTTATAACATTCTGGAGTATATGCAAATTGCCATTATAAAAACTGAAGCAGTAGACTTTGTAAAAATTAATATTTGTATCATTCTCAAAACTTTTGGCCATGACTGTATACTACTGTAAAGCATATCTCCAAACCGTGGTCTGGGGTTAATGATTATTATTAAGAGAACTGAATGGAAGAAAAATGAATAGTCCGTGCCCACTAGCGCTACAGGAATGAAGTGCGAAAGCCAAGATCGCCCCTTGGTCCTTCATATCTTTCATATTTGGTAACAGACAGAAGTAAGGGTATCAATCCAAGACAGGATATAGAAGACTTCTCCATCCTCAGCTTACTGATAATCTCTTTACTTGGCCTTGTTTTAAATTAACATTGGCAAACCCGATCGTCCTAAAGCACAGATGGTAATCAAACCTCGAAGTGTCTTATCCATGCCGGGCTCAGCTATGCCACAGTAATACTGGTGCATCAATAATACTCCACACTGGGCCCGACGTCTACTAGATATATACTACTTAAAGGGGTCGTACATGATTCCACAACCATGGTTGCTTTCTTTAAAAAATAGACCCCACTAAGACAGGTGTGGCGCTGTTTGAGGAAAAATGTGTACATTTTTACACTCCTGTAAATCCCTTTAACACTTTTAAGGCTGTATTACACAGCCCGATGTGGCAGACGATTGTCGGAAGGGAAGTGTTCCCTCCCGGCAATCGTCTGCTCACTAGTGGAGGAGACCACAGAACTTATGGAGGAACTCAATTCATAGATCAGTCTCCTTTTCCTGACCTCACCTCTCCAACGTCTACTGCTCCATTTTATACGGAACCATACTAAGTCTTCGAATGAGATCCATCGAGCGTCCTTTGTATCTTCATATGTTTCCAATTTCATGCAGAGGTATATGGATGTTTTTTATAGCATGCTTCACTGGTGTTGCAGAGTATGGTTGCTAGGGGCAGCAGAGTCAGTCTAGATCAGACATTGTGGAATAACAGGAACTGGGTTTATTGGAACATGTGTGCAATAACTGAAGGTCACCTTACATGGTGAATGGCACAGACAGGAAAAAAAAAAGAGAAATCAGTGAGTTCACATCAATGTACAGGAAATACAACATACCATAGAAATGCATAGACTACAAGTTAGCATTAGTAACAGTGACATCTAGTGTCACAACAATAAACTGCAGTTGATCCAGCAGAAGTCAATATAGCAATAGACTAAACTGTAGTTGTATCTCCAACAACTGGAATATTTATGTACAGTATGGATCATTACTTCTAGGGAAGAATATTTTCATACACATGGAGTTTGATGGAGTCTATGAGGCCGTGCATGGTGGTTGTATGGCTTCCCAGTGTGCATGAGCTCTAACAGGTCTACTCTGGTGGTATCTATCTAAGAGATGGCTTCTCCAGGGACCACACTTACGTATCCTATTTCAATTTTTCCGGCTGGTTCCATTCTACAGTGCATTTTTATTAAGGTTTATGACTACAGTATTTAAAGGGGTTGTCAGAGATTTTGAAATTGATGACCTATTCTCAAGACTCCCGGCACCCTAGACGATTATCTATTTGAAGAGGTCGTGGCACTCTGGTGAGTTCTGCAGCCTCTTCCTAGGCCAGTAACGTCCCATTCATCGGGCACATGGCCTAAGTGCACCTCAAGTGAATGGGGCTGAGCTGCAAACCAAGACCAGCCACTATCTAATGGATGACGCTGTGCTTGGCAAGCTGCGAGTAGGCTGAGCACCGTGGCCTGCTGGGAGTCGGACCTCCACTGATCAGATATTAATCAGTATCAAACACTTGGACAACTCCTTTAAGTTTTTAATACCAGCACCAAGTCCATAAAAAAAAGTTGGCTGGCAAATTAAATACTGCAAATTCAATCAGACATAGGAAGCAGACTGTCAGATTGAGGATTACACCGTGAGGTTAAGCAGAACCACTCGATGAAGCCTGTCTACAAGGGTAATTAAATATTAATTAGTGAATCACGCTCTGTGTACGCTTCATCTGAGTGACAGCAGCAGGCCGGTGAGAAGACACTTCTCCGTTCTTCTTCTCCTGGACGTCTCAGTGTCACTTAACACTTCCTTGTGGTTAATGCGCTCGGTCACAAGATTTTATCGCCCCATTGTCCTTTACTAATAGATTTTTAAAAATTCTATTTCTGGGAAAGTTGGGTGATAACTAATATGGCAGCCAGTACCGCCCCCACATGAGTGGTCACCCAACTTTCTTATCATTCTGAAAGGTAATTATTAGGGATGAGTGAGTCGAATCGCATAAAACTTCATTAGAATACCGTACGGAGCGGATGAATGAGTGGGGCCCCCCAGAGCGATTAGCGTGGGGGACGCATGGGGACACAGTCACCATTTTTTATGTCAAAAAATGGTGAGTGGTTTTATTGTATTGGTATGTTTTTGGTTTTGGCTTTCTCTCCCCCCTCCCCCCTGTGTGTTTGTGTTCTGTTTTGCAGGCTTACCTGAGGTGAATTCCGGTTCTGACTGGTCCCAGTTCTTCTGCCCAGCAACGGCTTCAGATGGTGCAGCAGTTTCATTGGTTGCTCTTGACAACGGCGGGAAGATTCTCTTCAGCTGATTGGTTGTTCATCCTGGCGGCGGAAGACCTGTAGTTTGAAAGAAGGGACATCACCATTACTGACCTGCAGTTGGAGAAGATCCGGACCAGCGCCTCACCCTCCCTCCCTTTCTTAGTTGTGTTGCTTTTATTTGGGGGAGTTAGTCGCCCAGCTAATGCTGGGTAGATTTATGAAATTATCTATTTATGGTTATTGGTTATTTATGGATTATTTAATAAATATTTATTGGTATTTTTTGGGTAACCCCAAAATAAAGTAACACAGCCTGTTTTATCCACAACATTGGTGTCGGTTTTATTTATTTTACTTATAGCATTTATGTGACTTGTGTCTCCATGTATTGGCTCAGATGAGCCGAAGTTATTACTTTGCGAAGTCTCGTGAGACTTCGGGTGATAACTTCAAAAATTAATTTCAACTATAAAAAAAAAACATTTACGGAACTCAGGTTCGGTTCCAAGTGGTACCTCGGAACCGAACCCGAGTTCGGTAAAAGTTTTTTTATAATAGAAATTAATTTTTGAAGTTATTACCTGAAGTCTCGCGAGGCTTTGCTCATCCGAGCCAATACATTCTAATACTGTGCGGGGCGATCGCTCTGTACAGTATTCTAAGAAAGTTTTATGCGAATCGACTTTGGAGATTTGACTTTAGATTATTATTATGTGGACAATGGCAGTAGTATTCAGCACTTTATGGCAGTATTACGTGGACAGTGTGCAGCGAGCCCCTGAGAAACTAAGGCAGAGGATGAGAGTAGTAGTGGACCTGATGAGTCACGATGTATTCCCTCAGATTGTTGCTCCCTGTGGTTCGGTACAGTGGAAATTTAGGTTCCTGGGAGTGGGAGCGCTGCATGGGCCTCCTCACTCCCCCACTATCAGAACAAGAACTTTAATCTCTCTTGCTAGACTGGCAGAAAGTAGGATCAGCCCGCACCTACCAAAGGGGAGGAACAGGGTAATTAGCCCTATAAGTATATTGTATACCCGCCTATTAAAGGCAAGCCGTTCTCGGGTTGTGCTTGAATCCATTTGTGGTAGTACAGCACCTGATCTTAAAGACACAGATCTCAGCTGCCTCCCTCTCTTGGGGAGAGAAAATGGTTAAGGACATACTGTATGTACAACATTCACATCCTAGATTCTGTCTGACTACCAAAGTGGCATATAATTGGGTGCTCAAGACCATGGGTAGGATGTTGCCTATCTAAAACATATAAAAGGTAAAAGTTCATTTAAAGTGCAAATACCAATCCTGGACCTATGGCTCTAATGATGAAAGAGTCCCAGAGCTCAGATCCGTTAGAGTCCACGTGGCAGGTACACAATTGGAACGTATCAAAAACAGTTGGTGTAACCTGAGAAAGGGAAGGGGGAGGTGCAACTAGCGCAACTTGGGATATTTCTTATACTGCGTAGTAATTGGAGTCCTGGAACGACGGCCTACCGTTGTACAGGCTTGTCTGGGCTGTGGGGCAGAAGCTCTAGCTGCCTGTGCTGCACTAACAGGGGTAGGACGCTGGGATAGCAGGAGTGGCTCCAGTATCTCTCATAACTTTGGGCTTGTTACCCCACGTCATGGTGGCCCTGTCAGGGTTGCATTTTCCTTCGGCCATTTTAATACATGGCTTTCTTTCAGTAGTCTCTGCAATTCAGCAAGGCTTAGTTTGCACCCTCTACTTCCTGGGTAGTTCAATTTTCTTCCCTCTCTTCTACTGGGCAGAGTAGCTTTTTCCTGCTCCAGGTCAGGTTCTCAGCACATGAAGCACAAGAAAAAATGGCTGATTAAACCCTATTTTGCCAAAGCACCACAATTGGCGCAGTTCAGCAGAAAATAAATGCCAAATTATGTAGCGAGCCCCTGAGGATAGGCGTGGTAGTGGGCATTATGAGATATTGTGTGTGTGCAGTGTACTCCCTCAGGCCATCACTCTTTGGGGTTCAGTACAGTCGAAAATTGGTTTAAAGAATCACGGCAGAAGTGAACATATAACAGTCTTTCATTACTTAGTGGCACTAGTGGCACATCCAGCAGTATTAGGTACAATAGGATGGCAATAGGTTGTCACTAGCATGCACTTGTGGATATAGGTGTCCACAGTGATACAGGCTTGATGTTAGTCTGGCTTAGCAATTGTTTAGGTAGGTGATGGGTGTCTGAGCCGTAATCCCTCACATGAAGCAGTGTCTGTAAACCTGTATTTCGCTGACCACTCTGCTGTCTTGTCACACTGATGCTTTCTGGAAGCTGTGTTCTTGATTTTGCTGATCTCTCTGTAGTGTTGGTCTCACAGGGAAATTAGATAGGGTTCCTGGGAGTAGGAGCTCTGCATGTGCTTCCTCACTCCCCCACAGGGAGAAGACTCCCCTCTCTTAGCTAGACTGGAACCTCCCCTCCTGGCAGGAAGCAGGATCAGCCCACTCCTACCAAAGGAACAGGGTTGTTAGCCAACCATACCTTTCTCTGCTGAACACACTGCCAATACATGAAAAATACACACCATTATACTGTATATAAAGCATAAAAGTTGCAAATACCCTCTCTGTGGTATTATGAGTGTACAGATCATTACTTATTTAGACAGATTTGGACACAAAATAGTGGTTTTATTTAGGCATTTAATAGTCTTAATGCATGGGCAATATATGGCAGTGTCACTGTATGAGCCCAGCAGATATGTTACAAAAATGTTAGTGACAGTCCCAGTTATCCGAATGGGATTTGCAGAAATGCATGAACATGCTGCATAAACAATTTGGTAACAAATCTGCCTGCGAAGGCACTATATTGCAGTATTATTTGGATACTGTAGATACTTCGATCTCTTTTTATGTACATATTTTGCCATTACAAGAAATATTCTGTGAAAATGGGGGTTCTTACTTTGCATGTTGCCCAGGCAGGATCATATTTTACACCTGCAGTCTCGCTAGCACACAAGAAACCCTTCGCTTATCCTGATGTCTTCATGTAGTCTCTTGTAGGGTATGTCACTAGCTGTCTCTGCATCTCGCTGCTCTGTCTGACATCAGCGGAGAACACGACTCAATATCTGACAGTCTGCAAGTGTCTTTACACTTCTGCTACGTCTTGTAAATATTAGAATATTTTGATGTGCGCGCTCGTGCTGTCAGCCTGTTAATCAGCCATTATCATATGATACGGTATACCGACATCCGCCATCACCTGTCTGCGAGTGTCGTTAAAGACTCCAATGCCTCGTGATATAAGCTGGATACTGTATATTTCTGAACGAGTAATACAGACTAATGGCAGGTCCATTTTGGGATATCTTGAGCCCAGAGGAAAGATAATTAAAGACCCATAACACAGAACATATGCTGGGGGTGTAGTACCCCAGACCTGAGGGTACTACTATAGTATCTGCAATTGTTTACTGTTTTATATGCAATGTGAATGTAATGACATGTAATACTCTGTGCTCTCCAGCAGATGGAGTATGGAATGGAGCACACCACTCTAATCCTCCCCTCTTGGTAGGAGTGGGCTGGCCCGACTTCCTGCTTAGGGTGGGCCTCAGCTAGGCAGTCTAAAGTCTAAGGATGTAGAGCAGGGATCTCAAACTCGCGGCCCTCCAGCTGTTGCTAAACTACAACTCCCAGCATGCCCCAATAGCTGTAGGCTCTCCTGGCATGATGGAAGTTGTGGTTTTACAACAGCTGGAGGGCCGCGAGTTTGAGATCTCTGATGTAGAGTGAGGAGTGAGGGAGAATGTGATCCATCTCCCACACCAGGTGGACCACAGAGGCAGCTCACCTAGGAGGAAGTAATTGCTCCAGGGAGACTGCAGGCCACAGAAGAATAGCAAGCTACAGAATATTAGAGTCAGCAGAGTGATCAAACTATCCAGAATCTGCTGCAAAGTGGTGGGTAACATGTTCAGACACCATAACGAAAGTTCAGGACAGGTATAGCTAGAAGCCTGCATCATTCAGTGGACACCTAAAGCCAGAGGTGTCAGAGTGCAGGTAGTTTGTTACCAACCTTTTGCCCATTAAAAAACATCCAGTACCCTTGTCTAGTCATCTGGATGATCAGGGCATCAGAAGAACGAGTTTTATTAACCAAAATAACCAAATTAACCAAATTAATTGAAAAATGCCAGGGGGCAGGTCCCGATGCAGTTGGTGCCCGGGCACTTCCATCTGAACCACTCCTTGCTCCATATTGCTTCCTTCCATTCCCTTTGATGTCACCACTGTACTGAAATCTTGTATAGACAATGTGTGCGTCCCTCTCCAAACGTTTGTGGGCGTCGACATATACATTGCGCGGTTAGCACTGGGGACCGCCCACATTTCAATTATTTGTGGATTAATTTTCTGGGGCGCTATCTTCATCTGCCCAGGGAGCAAAAGGTATGTTCCAAGTGCAATGTCAACTACAGGGCATTGGATGTAGTTTAAAGGGGTTTTCCAGGATTTAACTACTGATGACCTATCCTCAGGACAGGTCATCAGTATCTGATCGGTGGGGGTCCAACACCCAGGACCCCCGCCGATCAGCTGTTTGAGAAGGTACTGGCACTCCTCTGAGCGCCGCGGCCTTCTCGCAGCTTACCAAGCACAGTGTTGTACATTGTACAGCGGCTTTGCTTGGTATCGTGCTCTGGGGCTGAGCCGCTCCTAGGCCACGTGACCGATGAACGTGATGTCACTGGCCTAGAAAAAGCTAAGAGAAGGCTGCGGTGCTCACAGGAGTGCCGGTGCCTTTTCAAACAGCTGATCGGTGGAGGTCCCGGGTGTCGGAACCCCACCGATTAGATACTGATGACCTATCCTGAGGATAGCTCATCAGTAGTAAAATCCTGGAAAACCCCTTTAATGGGTAAAAAGCTGGTGGCAGACTCCCTTAGAGGAAATAATTATCATATGACTGCACAAATAATGCCGCCTTTTAGAGCCCACATAATAGTTCCATTTGATCGGCTCTTCCATCATAAAGGAAAATCCCAAGCAGAGGATAGAAGATCTCTATGAAGTCCATATATCTTAATGTGGCATATGGAAAAGGGTGAGCTACACATTGAGAACCCCTTAAAGGGGTTTTCTAGGATTTTCATATTGAGGGCCTATCCACAGGTCATCAATATGAGATCTCTGGGTCTGACTCCCGAAGATCAGATGTCAAAGAGGTGTTAGGGCTTAGGCCTCTTCCTAGGCCAGTGACGTCCCTTTAATTGGTCACATGACCTAGACGCGGCTTAGTCCTATTCAAGTGAATAGGGCTGAGCTGCAATACCAAACACAGCCACTATCAAATGGATGGCGCTCTGGTTGGTAAGCTGTGAGGAGGCCGCGACACTCAGCGGAGCTCAGTGGAGCACCACGGCTTCCTCAACAAGATGATTGGTGGAGGTGGCAGGAGTCGGACCCCCACCAATCTCATATTGATGACCTATAATGAGGATAAGCCATCAATATGAAAATCCCACAAAAAAACCCTTTAAAGAGGTCAACAAATGCAAACCAGCACACTATTAAATTTCTCAATAAGTCAAAAAGGGGTGTAAATTTTTGCAAATACTGCACATACTTGCAAGTAATCCTTATCTCATAAAAGATACTCTAATTACATTGCATTATTATAATTCAGATCTGCATTCACAATGCTGCAGACTTCAGAGCTGAAATCTGTGTTCATACAAGACAACGCATTGCTAGGAGAAAAAGGGATGCAAATGAGGCTCTTAAACAAGCTCCTCCTCTGATGCCACCAGATGTAAGGCAGCTATCCTATAAGTCAGTGTTTAGCTCTTTAAACAGGCCTTGAGGCATGACTCGGATATTAAATAAGCCAGCACCTCATCTGCAGACAGCTGTTTTGGGGTGATTGTCCCTCATCATTAGAGGCAGAGTTTGTTAAGAGCTTATTTGCATCCCTTTCTTCCCAGAATTACAGAGGAGCATGAATGGCACTGATGAGGGGCAATCACCCTGAAACAGCAGTCTGTAGATGAGGTGCTGGCTTATTTAATATCTGAGTCATGTTTCATGGCTTATTTAAAGAGCTGAACATTGATTTATAGGATAGCTGCCTTACATCTGCTGGCATCAGAAGCAGAGCTTGTAAATAGCTCATTGCATATTCTTTTCCTAGAATTCCAGAGGAGCATGAATGGCCCTATAAGTCTCTTCACGCAGATTAAGGTGCTCTCTCTCCAAGCAGAGATAGTACCAACTCATTGCTGGGTCATTTTTGCATCATCTCATAAGAAATAGGACCCTAAAGGCTTTCAAAGTCACCGTCAAATAGGTGTTTTCTGCTGGACTCTGGGCTGGACCCTGCCCATGATCAACTTCGGGTTCGCTGGGTGGCCCAGTCCAACCCTGGAGTCAGAGGCGTAACTACCATAGCGGCAGGACCATGTGACTGCTATGGGGCCCAGGACAAGAGGAGGCCCAGTCTTAGTTTGGGATCATCTCCTCTTCTACTGGAGGGTGAAAACTTGGTCAGGACTCTACCCTCTAAAGCAGGGGTAGGGAACCTCCGGCTCCTTCCAGCTGTTGTGAAACTACAAACTCCCAGCAAGCATACTCGCTCTGCTCTTCTAAGAACTCTCATAGAAATGAATGAAGCATGCTGGGAATTGTAGTTTCACAACAGCTGGAGAGCCGGAGGTTCCCTACCCCTGCTCTAAAGGAACAACTTTTTAGCAAATGAGGCAGCGGAAAAATGGCCGAAGGGTGCATTGAAAGGGGGTTTAGGTGGAAACCTTTCTGTTCCGTGTGGGGCCCTCGGTCTGTCCTTGCCTATGTACGGCCACTGTCTAGCAGTATAATTAATACTCACGCATAATATGGATCCACACATCCCCCGCGGCATCTTCGACACCTGAAAAGTACTGCTAATTCCCAAGAGGTCTTTCTTCAACCCGCATTGCATATTTCTCCTAGTTGTTCTGTTCTATGGAATCAATCTCTATAAGACAAGCTTCTGAAATAAGACGCTTTTCCAGGTGAGATGACCCCTGTTAAATAGGCTTCTTCCTCCAGGTTGCTACCGTCATTGTACAAAGAGAGACGGGATGGAAGACCCTATAGAGAATGAAGACAGAGGAGGCTGACAATTAGCCTGCACAGAGAGCGCTCTCCATACCCACATGTTGTCATAAACGAAACGCTATCTTAGCTGGTCTTTTCACGTCTTCCGTCCAAGTCTTTTATGAAAACCTTTTTGCAGTGATTGAAGATGAGGCATCACCTACCTCCTGACTGTCCATAGTCCTGACGAAATATCACAGAATGATTTAGCGAAGGAGATTAAGAGGAATATCGTTTAACGTTCGGAGGAGGTAGAGAAACATGGATGCATGTCCCCCATTTATTACAGATAATAAAAGATCAGAGACACCCCCCCCCCACCTCCTTGTATCGGCCTCTGGAGGGGGTTCATATTTTCTATTTCTCCTTAGGGTCTTTTATCTGATCGGAGAAACCGGCGAAAAAATGAGGCGGTAAATAAAGGAGTTGAGCAGCGAGGGCGGGAAATCAGATTTATCGAATTCATATTCTATTCCCTATGGAAACAAAAAAATCTAATGTGAAAAATAAATATACAAAAATATTTCCGAGCGGCGGTAGAAAGTAATGTGTAATTCACTTCGGAACAAATTAGGTTAATATTTGAGTCAAGTGATTATTACAGCTCAGTCACGACGCGCTCACGCGGGTTATTATTCACTTGTTTGTCTCTGTGTGTGCAGAGCGCCGGGCCCTTCTCTTATGACACGAGACCCCGGTCTCTCCAGGAGGATCATGTGGATACATTGTGATTAGTTTTGCCTTGTTTTTCTTCTGTTTACATGAAAGTGATACTTTTGCTGCGCACAAGATGCTCTGTCTTGTAGATGCTTCTCGAATGAAAGAGGTGGCATCATGGTAACTTGTAAATGTCTATAATATACACTCTTCAACATTGAGATTGCAATGCCAAGAAGGAAAAGTCGTGGAATAATGGAAAATGATTAAAAAAAACGGAAACAAAATATTCAAAACATCTCGATTTATTCAAGTATCGAGTATGAGAGTCACGTGTAGAAATACACGCACTTACACACCTTGGCATTCTGTCAGGGAGGTTATTAAAGGTTGTCTGAGGAATGTTCTGCCAAACTGAACGCACTTGGGCACACAAATCATCCAGATCTTCTGCACCTTTTGCAATTTCCAACCAATGAGATGCCAGTGGGACACTAGTACCATCTTTAGCTGCTCACAGTAGAATGAGCAACATGCGGCCTAGAATTTTCCTACTGAAGTATGGCTCCTAGGACACTGGAAAAATGGCGGTACCGCTGGTTCCATAATGAAGTGGAACGCGAGCTGTTAGGCCTCATTCACACGTCCGTGAGATTCGTCTGCATCCGATCCGCAATTTGCGGACCGTTTATGCGGATAGGATGCGGATCCATTCATTTCAATGGGTCCTGGAAAAATGCGGACAGTACACCGTGTGCTGTCCGCATCCGTGTGTCTGTTCCGACTGTCAGCATAAAGAAATCCTCCTGTCCTACTTCTATCCTGATTTTGCGGTCCGTTGCCCAATGCAACTCAATGGATCCGCAAAAAATGCGGATGACATGCGGAAAGGCATCCGCATGTCATCCGTTTTTTTGCGGATTCCGTTCCTGGAGGGGTGAAAAAAAAAGATGTTATTCATCCTTCCGTTTTTTGCGGATCGGCGAAGCTGTTAGGCCTCATTCACACGTCCGTGAAGTTCGTCCGCATCCGATCCGCAATTTGCGGACCGTTTATGCGGATAGGATGCGGATCCATTAATTTCAATGGGTCCTGGAAAAAATGCGGACAGTACACCGTGGTGCTGTCCGCATCCGTGTGGTCTGTTCCGACTGTCCGCATAAAGAAATCCTCCTTCCTACTTCTATCCTGATTTTGCGGTCCGTTGCCCAATGCAACTCAATGGATCCGCAAAATGCGGATGACATGCGGAAAGGCATCCGCATGTCATCCGTTTTTTGCGGATTCCGTTCCTGGAGGGGTGAAAAAAAAAGATGTTATTCATCCTTCCGTTTTTTGCGGAAAGACAGAACGGATATCCTGGAAAAACAGAGTTTTTTTGCGGAACAACGGATGTGGCAAAAATACGGACGGTGTGAATGAAGCCTTAGTGTACCTGAAAGGAAGACTAGAAGGGTCTGGCTCCCTGGACTATGTTGTGGAGTACATTATGTGCTCCACAACATAGTCCAGGGAGCAGGGCCATTGTGACATTTCCTTGTGAAGGCTTCTTCATGGCGTTGCATCCGAGACAAAAGCGAGACTCATCACTGAAGAGGATAGACCTCCATTCCAGCCAGTGGCATAGCTAGAGTTCTATTGGCCCCATGGCAAACTTTGGATTGGGGCCCCCCTCCCCCACTACCTTGCCCCTGCCCCCCCCCGCCATTATACGTAGATTTGAATACGTTGTAGTACAATATTACATAGAAGAGGTAGGTGTTTAATTTTTTATTGTTACCATATAAAATATGTATATATTTCATTTGGCCCCCACTCGATCTGTATATATTTCATTTGGCCCCCTGTATATAATTGAGTGATTTGCTGCCCCTGCCCCCCTCTCACTCTTTATAGATTTTATTCTTTGTGGTCCCCTCTTATATGGCTGGCGCGGGTCCCCCTTTCTAAACTCAACTCATAGTGCCGGGTGCCCCCAGTATGGTGCGTGTGCATACATTATGCCTAGGTCATATTTCTCTATTCATGTCTCTCTCATGAGATCTAAATATCCATTAAAGGGGTTGTACAGTGCCACACCTGTCCACAGGTTACGTCTGGTATTGCAGCTGAGCTAATACCAGACACAACCTATGGACAGTTTTCTCTAATCCTCTTCTACAATTCTAAATTTTATCACCCTTTACTCATACAGAAAATATGTAATCCTTACAACAACCCTTTTTAATATCTTAGGAATCCCTTTGAGGTAAATGTCCCCCGGGTATGATCCAAACTAATTAAAGGGATTGTCCGAGTGTTTAATACTGATGACTTATGCTGGATAAGCTAGATCTTTAGTATGTGATCAGTGTGGGTCTGACTCCCACCACCTTCACCGATCAGCTGTTTGAAGAGGCCATGAGGTTCCTGTACAGCTCACCAAGCACAGCGCCGTACATTGTATAGTGGCTGTGCTTGGTATTGCAGCCCAGGTCCATTCACTTGAATGGCCCTGTGACCGATGAACGTGAAGTCACTGGCCTAGGAAGAGGCCTCAGTGCTCAACAGACCAGGGGGTGCTGAGAGTCAGACCCCCCACTGATCACATACGGATGACCTATCCACCTAGACAATCCCTTTAAAGTAATTTGTTCAAGGAAAAAATGAATGGTTCCGCTGGGTGAAAATAAATTTAAAAGAGGCATACTCACCTCATCAAGCCCCATTGCTCCCGTTCCAAGGCTGCCTGGTCCTCCATCTCTCTACTTCCTCCTGCAGTTATGACATCCCGACACAAGGACTTAAGTTGATCACTTGTCACTGGAAAAACCCTTTAAGATCACGTCCAGTGGCCTGTTCTACATTAAGGAGAACCCCCAGTATAGAATACTATATATTGTATGGATTGCCACCTATAGTATAGTATGCATCAAGTATATTAATATAAAGCCCTCTTGAGTCAGGGATCAGCAACCTCCGGCACTCCAGCTGTTGTGAAACTACAACTCCCAGCATGCTCCCATTCACGTCTATGGGAGTTCTCGAGAACAGCCAAGCAGGTGTGCATGCTGGGAGTTGTAGTTTCACCACACCTGAAGTGCTGAAGGTTACTGATCCCTGATATAGAAGGAAGTAGGGGAATCGCTCGTGTCTTATCTTATTAGAGGCATCCAGGGTCCTGTCATTGCAGCAATGATTTCTAGGATCAGTCGAGAATTTATGAGTTGCTTGCTCGTGTCATAAAAGTCCATTATTATAAATGACAGCTTATTGTAAACCTTTGGCTCATTCATTATTGGGTTAGGAGACACAGACATTTATCAGACGCTGCTCTGTACAGTCTCATGAATCAAAGCTTTATTATAATGATGGAGGATATGAGACCTGAATACCCAGTCTACTGCACCGGATTATGTCCACAAGACCCTCAGATTGAGGAGGCATCTGATCATCTTCTTACTGCTAGTTTGTAATCATTCTATCCTTGCTGCAATGGAAATCTCTATGGCCTCCTGCTTATATACAGCAGCCAATATGAAAGTAAAATGTTGCAGTGTAAAGCATGGGGGCAGCAGTCAGAATATTCTATCTGGATGCATTTGGAGGATGCATTTCATATAATCTTATTGGTAGTTTGCAATCATTCTATCCTTGTTCCAATGGCCTCCTGCATATATACAGCAGCCATTGTGAACATAAAGTGCTGCAGTGTAAAGCACAGGGGTCAGAGTAGCAGCCAGACTCTGCTGTCTGAGCACTGTATAAAGGATGCACCTCATAATCTTCTTACCAGTAGTTTGCAATCATTCTGTCCGAGCTGCAATGACAATAAGCTCTATATGGCCTCCTGCTTATATAGAGCAGCCAATGTGAACATAAAAAGCTGCAGTGTAAAGCATAGAGGTCAGAATTGCAACCAGAGTCTATCTGCTGGCAGCATGGTTCAAGAAGAACATTACACATATCGTAAGTGACAGACCACTGGAAGCAGTTCCCCTTTAGGCTACATGCACCCGACCGTATGTGTTTTGCGGTCCGCAAAAAAAAACGGATGACGTTCCGTATGGCATCCGTGTTTCCGTTTTTTTTGTGGATCCATTGTAACAATGCCTATCCTTGTCCGCAAAACGGACAAGAATGGGACATGTTCTATTTTTTTTGCGGGGCTACGGAACGGACATACAGATGCGGATAGCACACAGTGTGCTGTCAGTATTTTTTGCTGACCCATTGAAATGCATGGGTCCGCATCCTATCCGCAAAAAAACGGAACGGACACGGGAACAAAACACGTTCGTGTGCATGAGGCCTTAAATGAAATAATTCTGGTTACCCGCAGCCACCGCTAGAGGGAGACATTGACTTATACAGTGAGCACCCCCTAGTGGTGGGTCCAGAAAAAAAAATATGACTATGCATCAAGAGGCAGGATTATTTTACTGATAGGCTTCCTCTCACTGCTAGCCCTATAGCAGTCTCTGATCTGCCTGTATGTTAAGTCCCTCTGCAGCCTTCGTCTGATTTCCGTAACAACAGCTTGGCCACTATAAATAGTCCTGATGTCATCACGCCGCACACCTCTCTGTAATTATCCAAACTAAAGAGGCTTCACTGTCACGCTGCTGACATTTGATAAAGATACAAGCCCAAATTATTGTCTTTAGCAGAACACTTTCTGTGCCTGAACAGCTTGTAGGAGAAAGATGTGGGTAAATATTTGGCAGGAGACATCAGGGCCGGTCGGAGGAGAAATTTAGTACACTTGGAGGAAAGTAGGTCCTTACCTTTCCAAGGATACGTGTTCCGCTGCGTCGTGGAATCAAAAATAATAACAATAATTAAGCTGCTTGGAACAAAAAGTCTCAGGTCCTTGAAAATGATGATTAAGGGTCTAGTCACACGTCAGTATTTTTCTTTTCCAGATTTTTGTTGTACAGTGCCACACCTGTCCACAGATTTTTGTTCCGTTTTTGCGGATTCGTGTTTCCGCAAAAATCTTCAGTTTTTACCAATTGTGCATCCGCATCCGTTCCATTTTTCTGCAAAAAAAAAAAATGGAAGGAGGAATATATGTTGGTAGGGTATTTCTTTCTATTTCCTGGAAACGGATCTGCAATTGCGGATGACATGCAGATGAAATATTGATACATTCCGCATTTTTTGTGGACCCATTGACTACAATGAGACCACGGACCGCATATGCGGACAAAAGTAGGACAAGCTCTATATTACTTGTGGATCCGCATAACGGAATGGAACAAAGGATGCGGACAGCACTCAGAGTGCTGTCCGCATTTTTTGTGGAGCCATTTTTGTTGAGGGTTAAAACATACAGACGTGTGAATGGACCCTAAAGCAGGAGCGTTATAGGTATGGAACAATGGGCCGGTGGCAGGTGGCATAGAATCCAGCCAACAGGCAGAAGCGGGACACAGGCAGACAAACAGGCAACAAACAGACCAGGGTAACCTGGTCAGGTCAGGTCAGATGCAGACAGAGAGACTAGGAAGTAAGACAGAACATAGTCCACAGACAGACAAATGGATTATAGATCCTTACATGTTCCTCTCCATCGTTGGAATCAAAAATAATAACAATAATTTAAGCTGTTTGGAACATAAATCGAAGCAGCGTCCACATGGAGCAAAAAAATCTTCACGGTCCTAGAAAATTGATGATTAAAGCAGGAGCGTCATAGGAATGGAACAATTGGGCCGTGGTTGTCTTATGTAAGTCCCACAATGCAGGCAAGAAGAAGGTGGTGCAATGCTGAGGATACAACCATGGACTTTCAGAAGTTTGGGTCTTGGACCACATCAGTAGATGTTTGTGTTGGTTTCATTCGGGCACTAGGGTTTCAGACACAATGGCTCAGGTTACTCAACTTCGTATGCAATTGGCCTTCTTATACATATGTGTATGACCAGTAGGCAACTGGGCACAGGAACTAATCGTTACATTTTGCAGACATTCTACTACTGTATGTAGAGTATGATGTCTTCTAGTGTAGAAATATAAGATGAGATCATACGACAAGAGAGATATTGTTATGACAAAGGCTGTGGAAGCACTGTACCACCTAACTGGTTTGACTAACTTTGACTTTATTCCTGAGGGTTTTGTCCTCGTAGTGACCTAGATTTCACCCTTTAACTATACAGGGATTTAACTACACCCATAACCTAAACAGGGATCTGGTCTTCACTACAGGGGAACTACCAGGCCACTACCTCTTTGAATAGTCCAGAAGTAGTTGGCAGCTGAACCAACAGGGGTCAGAAACAAGCACCCAGAGATCAGGCAAAACTCCTAGTCAGAACCAGGCTGAGGTCAGGCAGGGAAATGCAAATCCGAGAAACAGTTCCAGAATCAGGGCAGGCGGGATAGGATCAGGCAGAAGAGGAACATGGGTAGAGAAACAGACCAGGGTAACAGGCACAGGTCAGGTCAAATGGCAGACAGAGAGACTCGGAAGTAAGACAGAACATGGTCCACAGACAGACAAATAGATTATGATGTAGCTCTTTCACCTCATCCAACAGACTAGAAACACCAGACAGAACCTGTTGTTCAGGATAGGAGTGGGACACACCACACTGGATATAGCAGGGTTAGACCCAATTGTCAATCAGGTGCATACAGAAATCAAGGATCATTAACCCTTGCAGTGCTGCAGAGAATGCAGAAACAAAGGGGGGATAAACCCTAGCAATGTTGCAGAAAAAGGGGCGTGGGGCAGCAGCAGGCACAAGACATCAGTGTAACAAATATTACTATTCATGGTAATATCATTTTTTCTCAAATGTCACAGGTCCTGGTCACAATAACGACCTGACACTGTATGGTTGGATCTTCAAGTTATGTTAAGAAACAATGTTTCTTTAAAAAAAAAACAAAAAAACAAAAAAACATTTCGTGGGCCTCCTAATACAATGTGTAAACCCAATGTCTTGGCATACACCTTTATGGAGATGACTTTGGATTTGAAGTACTGATGAGTCACAGAACTACCATAGGTTAGACCCCTCTGCTGAAGTCTAGAGCTTTGACTGCTTCCTCTTGTTAAAGTAACCGACTCCATCTTGTCACAATTATTAATGTAGCTGACTCCATCTCGTCTCTAAGCAAGCTTTTCCAAACTGCTTAAGGACATTCCAATAAAGGTGGGGAGGGGGGTGGTGGGCAACAAGACGTGCTTTGTGTTTGTGTCTTTGTGTATAAATAAACACTGAGGAAGGGGAAACCTGGACTCTATTGTACACCAACTCTGTGTGTGCTTGATGTCCCCCGGCCGGTGAATCGCTTGAACCTTGACAACTTCATTTTCAGTAGAGGAAGCTACTCTAACACTCTGATGGTGGTGACCCCATTGGATTTTATGTATTGCACTCTACCATGGAAGTAGGTTGAAGAACATCTTTAGTTATGGAAACAGTAGACTCCAGCATGAGTCCAAGTGCTGACATCAGCTCTACTCATGGTCTTGTTTGACCCTAGTGAACCCATTAGCCATATGATGCCATTGGGACCATACTCCAGGAAGGCTTTCTTGTAGAGCATTTATGGCACTGATACTAATATTGCACTTGGCATTCTTCAGATCCTCCCTCTAAACTAAAAACTACATAAACGTCATCTTCTTAGCATTCTCCTGCTTTCTTCGCATTAATTCTTCTGCCGCCGAGATGGGATTAAGAATGAATTCTATAAATGGATGTCAAAAATTCTCCCAGGTCGTCTGCTGTAGCTAAAAGTTTGCTCAGCTAATAAGAATATGCACGGCCTAAAACTGAGAAATACCAAGTTGGGTGCTTATCAGCTAAATGCTATGATTATGTGCCAAATGGACGGCTTATCCTTATTCTGTTCCACTTAGATTTGCTGAAAATGCCACTCTCAGATGATTCTTAAGACGCAGCCCGAATATCTAACAGGATTGACCCGGAGATTGCATGTCAACATCTTGATCTGCTTTGACGGCAATTTTACATATTATCGTCAGCAAGGAAAAGATCTGCCCTGCTCGATGCCGGAACACTTGTCACAATCCAAAAAAAAAAGAGAACAAATCCATTCGTCGGAATTAACCCTTTGCACACGTCTCGAGCTGTCACTGTGTCAGACGTCGTTACACGCTAATTTTTCTGGGTTTTCATACTGTTGGAAAATTACATTGAGCTGACAGAGCATACCCAATACGAGGGGTACAGAACGAGGCGGGAAAATCACAAGATAATAACCTTATCTCGGCGGAGATTGCTTTTAGAAGAGATTAGCGAAGTCTTTTGACATATATTTTAATGTTGCCTTTGTTCTTGTATATGTTTTGTGTCATTTATTTTCTATTATCTCTCGAAGGTTGTAGCCATGGAGATGATGTCATATCCACAAATGGTATTGGTCGGTGGACCTCCTGTTGTGCATTGTGCTACAACTTAACCCTTGGGTTGTCAATTTCTAATGCTCTGCTTTCTCTAGAACAAATCCTCTATTAAGGCATGAATGAGAGTTGTAGTTTTTTAAACAGCTGGAGAGCCACAGGTGCTGTATGGTGCTTCTACAGGGTATGTGTCTGGGACATTGTATTATCACAATTGCAATTATTTGAGAAGGGGCATCAAGGAGATTCCGAAAAATTGAAAGCGCAAAGCAACACTTAAAGAAGAATGTCCTGCTAGAAATGTGCATGATGTAATCTGTAGTGAATGTCAATTTCTTACCAGTGACTGTATTTGTGAGTTATATCTCCCTGAAGTTTCTTATCTGTGTCATGTGACTAGCAATCAGGACTCACCAGATAACACAGCATCTTATGTTTGTCCTGGGTCAGTTGGAGGTCAGGGAGTTGGTCACATGACACAGCTTACAATTAGAAGAGAGGGGATAACTCAAAAATACAGTTCTCTGATAAGAAGATGCATTCACTACAGATTACATCATGCACCTTTCTAACAGGTCAGAAATAAAATTTTTTGCGGGAGTTCTTCTTTAATAACAGCAAATCTTTGGCCATACGTTTGGCCCATTTATATAGGACTAGCCATTTAAAAGAAACCCTAGACCAAACATGTAGTTACCTCTCCTGGCTCACGTACCTCTTTTCACTCCTAGATGTCACCACAGACAACATTCTGGCACCCACAACTATATAAAGACCACCATGGGCCATAGGCCCTACAGGGAAATTTCCCAGTGGGCCAATGCCCAGGGGCCGCCTGAGCCCTCCTCTTGGCCGTCAGCAAGATGCATAAAAACCTATAAGAACATCAGGACACCTATGCACCTGACCAGTGGCTGCAGGTGCCCTCCCGAATTTAATGATATTGTCGTCCTCGGAACAATGATACAGCTTCATATTGTGGGACAGGCAGCAGTATTTAGTGCTGCACTGTGGTATTTGGTTCTGCTGGGGGCGGTATTTTGTCCTGCACTACGGTATTTCTGGCCCCGCCCTACTTCTGTTGTCCCACCTTCTATCAATTTGGACCCGCCTACAACATGAGACCATTTTTAGTTTTTTTTTTCCAGGGCTACTTTTAAGTTACCAGTCCGCCCCTGGAACCACACATCATTTCCCATAAAAGACCAATAAAATAAATATAGATGCCAAGTCCCATATGTATGTTCCCCCTAGACCAGACCCCCTGAAGAAATGCAAACTCTTGACCAGACCTCAGACCAGACCCTAGGCCCCCATTATACAGACAAGATTACTGTCCAAGAGATCTGTCTTTATACAGACCCATTTGTACTGACCCCAACCAACTAATTTTGCAGACTTCAGACCCGAGGGGCTAACCCAGCCCTTAATACATACTCTTCGCCAGCCCTGCCCTTATTACCCAGGACAGACCATTGATTTAGAAAGACCTCAAACCAGACTCCCCATTTAAACAGACCTCAGACCTCCTCATTTTTACAGACCCTAGACCAGACATACACATACTCACTGTGGCCAGGGTCAGGATATTATCTGTGGCATCTCAAGGAAGTGCAGGGATAGATTATTATAATGTGTATAAATATGCAGCATCTGGAGGTTTTTTTTTCTCTTTAGGGAGTATAGACTTTTTCTTCCATAGGACAATATTTTGGTAAGGTATTTTGAGTGCAACATCACACAGAATGCCTAAAGCTCCATAGTACAAAGCCCTAGGGACTCTACCGCAGCTTATGTCTCAGGTTGAGAATTAAAGTGGCTGAAGTGGTCACAAGATCTATAACTATACGTCAACCACTGCAGTTCATAAGCAAGAAGCGGCAACCCGAAGGACCCGACCAGTGGTGCAGAGAGCACTGCTGAAGTACTATGTCGACAGTCCGTGCCCACCACTGCTGTTTCCATCACTCACCACGCCATACAGCATCTTGGTTGCCGGCGTCCTCTGCAAGTTGCAGCCTGCATGCTTGTGCCTAGTCTTTCAGCCTCTGAAATACTCACACTTCCAAATCAAATGGTTGGGAGTCCCTGAGTATTTTAGGCACTCTCTCTAGCCAGAGGATGCATAAGCTTGAGGTTCCCTGGTTACCAACAAAGGTGGTAGGGGGTTAAGTGCTTCAGTGATTGTCTTGTGATTTGCCTGCGTTGCTTCTGCGTATTTCCTTCTTGTGTTCCTGTTCTTGCCCAAGACTTTTACCCTTCCTGCCAGTATTCTTCTGACCTTCCTGTTCAGTTCAGTTCAGTCAATGTTTCAGTTCTGTACCCAGTGTGTCTGCTTTGTCCGTGCTACTGTCAAGTACTGTACCCAGTCTACTGTACCATCCTTGCCGTACTTCCACTTGCTCTCTGCCTGCTCCCCTGTCCTATGTCTAACCTTGCCTACGTTATCTGTGCCTATTCCGAATCATGTTTTCAGTTCAGACTGATCCTGAATTATACCTGCGTTATCTCTAGCTTGATATCCTGGTACTTGCATTGGAGTCTCTGACTTCCATAGGTAAGCTGATGACTACACCGGGGACTATCCCAGAAGGTAGTGGTCCAGATCTCTGTATAGGGATTAAATGGTGAAAACCAGGAACTTTCCAGATAACAGTTAGGATTAATCCAAATTCCAAATTGATTAGTTGGCACAATGGGTCCGCACATGCTGTCCTGTTGGAGAATAACTTAGCATGATTACTTAGCAAGTATAGCATGATTTTTTTTTTACACAATTTGGGGGCTTGTCCAAGATCTTACATTTTCCCTGATATCACACTTCTGAAGCGAGTTTACTAACTCCCATCAAAATCTGTCTATAAATGGTCCCATCAATTTGTATTGAATCCAGAACAGGCTTTATCCAGAGGGCACAATGGTGGTCAGGGATCAAGGCAGGCTGGCGTGCCCATCTGCTTCATGCCACAGATAGAAAGAGGTCAATATCACTAGCTAGGCAAGTATTTATTTTATTTATTTTTTTACTTTTTTTGGGGGGGGGGGGGCAAACATCTGTGGTGGAGACTCTTACAGGGCACTTTAACTGTGTGTGGGTTAGGCTACTTTCACACTTGCGTTTGCAGGATCCTGAACTGATCAGTTTTGTCCTAATGCATTCTGAATGGAAAAGGATCCGTTCAGGATGCATCAGTTTTGCTTCAGTTCAGTCTCCATTCCGTTTTGGAGGCGAACACTAAAGCGCTGCCTGCAGCGTTTTGGTGTCCACATGAAGAAACTGATGCAAACTGATCCGTCATGACTCACAATGTAAGTCAATGGGGACGGATCCGTTTTGTCTGACACAGCAGAAAACGGATCCGTCCCCCATTGACTTTCAATGGAGTTCAAGACGGATCCGTCTTTGCTATGTAAAAGATAATAGAACCGGATCCATTCAGAACGGATGCAGACGGTTGTATTATCATGACGGGATCCGTTCGTGAGAGCCTGGACGGATCTCACAAACGGATCCTGCAAACGCAAGAGTGCAAGTAGCCTGACTTTAACTGTGGGGGCACTATTAATGTGTAGGGACAGTAAAGGGGCACAATTATGGGGAAAAAAACAACAAAAAGGGCATTATTACTGTACAGGAGGCATTAAAGGGCAGGGCGCACCTACAGGGGGGGTCCAGCGGGTCTGGACCCCCCCTAGAACCATAAAGAAAATTTTTTTTTTTTTTTTTTTTTTTTTATACCTCAGGGCCGCACCGCAATCGCCACAGGCGGTGCGGCCCTGGTTGTTTTGCGGGCGGCAGCAGCGCTAAAGAGGAGAGGGGAGAGAGGTTTTTCTCCTACCTCTCCTCTGCGCTGCTGTAATGTGGTATGTGATTGTGGAGAAGCAGAGGGCGGAAGCTGCTTCTCCACCAATCATTTCAAGCCCCCGCCCAGAGCCCCATGTGACTGGCTGCCCGGCCAGTCCTTCCACCGGGCAGACCAGACGGACCTCGCTCCCGCCGAACAGCCATCCGGCCAGCCGACCTCCTGCTGCAGCAAGAGAAAATGGTGAGTATTGTCCCCCCCCTGCCCTGTTTGTGCCCCCCCCCCTGCCCTGTATTGTGCCCCCCCTGTACCCTGCCCTGTATTGTGGCCCCCCCCTGCCCTTGCCCCCCCCTGCCCTGTATTGTGCCCCCCC
>ONZH01007952.1:0-28641 GCA_900303285.1 Rhinella marina | reverse complement strand
CGATGCTCCCTGGGATGTTGACCAGAGTGACATTCAAACATGTCCCAATGTTGGTTTGTATCTCAGGATGCATAGGCGACCTGCTACTGCAGGCATTGCAGTTCGGGAACTTTATGCAGGACTACTTCATCAGCCCCAGGGATCATTGCGTGGCAGATGGATGCAATTCGTGGCACCTTTTGAGTTCTTCTTTGCTCGTTAGTTTGTTTTTATTTCTAGGATATATTTGATTATACTTTATATATAAGTTAGTGTAGGGACTCGCAAAGAGACAGAGGACCCTTGACGTGGGCTTGCGGGCTGAGGTTTGGCCAGTAATATTAAAATGCAAATGTCTGAAGAGATGTGTGTTTTGCTTTATATTTGTTTGTGAAATTTGGAAGCATCACTTAGACCTTTGCATTTTTGGTAGCTTAAACCTTCTAATACCTCTTTTATTTGGAAACAGATAAATATCATTCATGTTAAAATCTGTATTGTTATGTCAGGCGGAATTATTTGGCCCATAGTACTCCCTTAAATTTAGCAATATCCGACTTTTCTTTATCTGGTTTAAAAATGTTGTCTTTTGGAGGATGTTTGGGATTCTAAGAGATTTCTTTCAAGGGGTTATGCTATTTATAGATATTGATTAGCTATCCTTCAGGATAGGTCATCAATCTCAGTTCAGCGGGTGTCCGACAGCCGGCAACCCCGACAATCAGCTGTTTGAAGAGGAGACAAGCGCCGTATCCGCGCTGCCTCCTCTTCACTATTTACATGTTGGACGACTAAGGGTAGTGGTGAGTCGGTGTATTACACCTCACCGCCCCATTCATTTGTATGTAAGAATGGCTCCCATACACTTGGCCAGCTTCTCGGCGGGGGTGCCGTTTGTCGGAACCCCGCTGCTCTGATATTTATGATCTATCCTGAGGATAGCTCATCAATATCTATAACTTGCATAACCCCTTTAAATAAAACGTCAATCTTAGCCAATAAAATGAGGTGAAACTATGGAGACCCCAAGCCTAGTTCACTACGTAAAACATGGAGTAGGAGGTGTGAGGGTGTGTGTCTGCTTTGTTGAAAGCTTTAGAATCGATAATTTCTACGGAACCAGCATGGCTAAAAACAACATCTTGCAGCAGCATGTTATTATCTCCGCTTGCAATTTCTTCTTACCAACATTTAATTTTCCAGAGGACAATGTCTGTAAACACACGTCGCTGCTGTGTATAAGGGCTATTTGACCCAACAAGGAGAGTGATGAGGTGCTATGCCAGATGACCTTCCCTCCACAGTCACCATCCCGGAAACGAATAAAGATAGTTTGAGGTGAGCTGGAGAGAAGGCTAAATGGACAACAAGTGCAAAACATTTATGGGAACTCCTTCAAGTCAGTTTTACTACCATTTCAGGTGACGACCTCTTGAAGCTCAGCCAGAGAATGGCAAGAGTGTGCAAAGCATTCTTCCACGAACAATATATTTGGATTGTAATAGTTTCGATTCCAAAAAGTAATGTTACTATTTTGAAATTATAAAAGTATGTATATAAATCAATCTGTGTTTCATCCTATTGGATATGTTTTACATCGAAAGGTTAGACTTGTCTGAGTTTCCCAAATAAACATTCCTTTTGTGGCCAAATGTTGTGTCTCAAATTTTGGGTAGCCAGTTTTTCTACTAGCTAATTTATGTTTTGCGGGCAAAATTTGGCCACATTTATTTGCTCAGGTCTATTTTATGTAAGATGTATTTACATTATTGTCAATCTGGCTGGAATCCCTAAATTATTGTCCAGAACTATGCAAATGAAGGATACATGACCAAACTAACATGACGAAATAAAACAACACACAACTTGCATAGACTGATAACTTAGACTTTACTTTTCCAAGTAGTGAAATAAAAACTTAAATTACACGGAACAAAACAAATTACAAATCCAAAAAAAAAATTAAGGCTCAAGCAAATCTTGCGTGAAAGAATGTCCCACACATGAACCGGTTGCCTGCTGAACGTTGCCTGAATCAGAGGCAGTGGAGGTAGATGGAGCAGGCATACGCTCCGGGCGAGCATTTGAATGGTCTGAAGGGGCCATTCGGGGGGGACCAACATATGTGGCCTGTTGGCCCAAGGTGTGTTGCTGGCCATAGGTAGTCGGCTGGCCATAGGCTGGCTGCTGCCCATATGTTGGCTGGTGGCCATAGGGTTGTGGATGGCCATAGGTGGGCTGCTGGCCATACGTGGACTGAGGCCCATAGGTGGGCTGCTGGCCATAAGAAGGCTGCGGCCCATAGCTGGGCTGATGGCCATAAGAAGGCTGCGGCACATAGCTGGTCTGCTGAGGAGGAGCAGGATCTGGAGCAGCCCCAAGGACCTGCAGGCGGACATTGTGAATTAACTTCACAATGTCCCCTTGTTATGGAGACGAAAACATCTCCAATACCATGGCAAGGGCCGCCGTAACAAGCAGTCTGTCGATGGTCAGGGACTTTGGCAAACAAATGTCCAAGCCCCTTCAACAGACTGACTTCGGGCCCCTCAGGCCTCCTCTGGGATAGGTAATCGATCACCTGTCTGTCGACTATCTCCCTTGGCCCTATCCCAGAAGAAGCTTGAGGGGCAGTACGGCGCCTCCTTGGCGGCAGGGTCCTTGGGGCCACCTCAGGGCTGGTGGGGACCTGGGCAGAGGATGTGTGTTCTTCCTCAGCTTCTGCTCCTTCCTCCTGTGTCCCCTCATGCGACCCCTCAGTTGTCTGTGAAGGCGGAGGTTCCTGTGGAGCCACATCCGAAGCCTCACCTTCGGGCTCATCCAGACTGTCCACAGTTCTGTACAAAAATGAAAAAAAAATACATTAGAAATTGGGCACACATTAAAATTCTGAAAAAGATTGTGTCCTTAGTAAAATGGCTAATTAATGAAACCAATATATAAATGTCATTCACATACTCGGAAATATGTACACAAATTTAAAGAGTAGAGGCCATCCCAATGCTACAGATGCCTGATTTGCTACAAACACAACTTAAAGTTTATGCATATGTTAAAGGAACATTGCAAGTCCCCAGTACATACTAAATGGTAAAGCATTGGGTAACTCTGACATGGAAAAGGACCCAGGAAGTTTAGTGAACAGCAAAATATAAGCTGTAGAAACCAGTGTCCGACAGATGCTGCCAAGGCCAATAAGATAATGGGTTGCATCAAAAGAGGCATAGATGGCGGTGATGAGAACATAGTCCTGCCACTTTACACATCACTAGTCAGACCACACATGGAGTACTGTGTACAGTTATGGGCTACTGTGAACAAGGCAGACATAGCAGAGCTGGAGAGGGTTCAGAGGAGGGCAAATAAAGTAATAACTTCAATGGGTGTCCTAAATGTCCCAGCCAGATTAGCCAAATTAAGGGCGACTGAGGGGAGATGTAATAACTATGTATAAATATATCAGGGGTCAGTACAGAATTGTCTCCCATGATATATTTAGCCAAGGACTGTGAGCATGACGAGGGCACATCCTCTGTGTCTGGAGGAAATTGGGTTTCAACACAAACATTGAAGAGTGTTCTTAACCGGTAAGAGCAGGGAGACTATGAACTCTTTACAGTAAGAGCATTGAGACTATGTATTTCTACCCCTGAGGAGGTGGCGATGGTCAGCTCACTATAATTGATCTGGACAAGGGCCGGTATGTATTTATTGAGGGGATTAGATTCCAGCTATAATAGTTAGGAGAGAGGGGTTGCTGATTCTGGGAGTTAGTCTGATGCATGATTACAGAAGGAAAAGATTTCACAACAATAAAGGGATTTCAATTCTAACACCTGATTTTGGTCCCATTCTTCTGGACACCAAATAAGGGCAAAATGAAGAAAGGGATGTACAGAGGGGTTTCAGCGGGCTTTGTAATTCTGTGAAAATCTTAAACTTCGGAAAACCCAACAACTATTCAAACGCATTTTAGTTCGGGAAGAAACATAATAAAGTAGCTAATGTCACACGTAACCCACACCATTTAAAATAATAAAATACAGTGGTCTGATGCCAAGCAAAATTGGGGGGCAATTCTGTTGGCCCATGGATGTGCCTTCAAAATCCAAAATGTAAATAACTTTTAGACTGAAATAAAAAATTAAAAATTAAAAACAAAAATACTCACGGCCTCAAATCAAGGACAGGGCGCAAAAAGCGCAACTGCTCAGTGTATAAATATGGCCTCTTCCGGGAACCACCATCCCCACTCCGACCACTCTCCATCAATTCCCTCCGATACTGGTCGCGGCAGCTGGCCCATCGGGTCTTGGCCTTCTTAACTGCATTTAAAACCAAAAAGAAATTAGATGCTAACATTTGGTTACATGACCAAAAAAACAAGCTAGGACCATTCCCCCTCTACACCCCACCACATTCTGCAAAGGAAGGGAATACAAGGGCTGAGTGACATGTGTGGCTGCTGGGATAATCAAGAAGCATGTTGTATGTGAATGAGTCAAAGTATTTCAAGAAACATGACACTGCTGATACAGGACAGACTGGACATTTCACAAAAGTTTATGCTCTTTTCAAATCCTCTGTCAGATCATGTGCACAGCAGTAGACTAAATACTGGCAGCTTTCAATTCAGAAATACCTTCAGGCCAGTTCTTTTTAATCAAGGAGTTTAGGCCATATAATAGTTCAAAAACCCTGCAAAATATGCAATGAGCAGACGCATAGTCTGAAAATGCCAGAGCGCATGAGCAGCACAGTGACGTATTGTGTACAGGCTCTTTTATCTTGGTGCACGAATACAAGATTTGCTGAAAGGGAAGTTGAAAAAAGGAAAATTAAAGTGGACACAGTGGCATCACTACAACTAGCTGGGCCACACAGCAAAGCTTTGAACGGGACACCACAAGAAACTCACAAACAGAAAATCACATGCAACCGTCACTATTGTGCCTAGTCAGGGTTGTGCTCTCTCAGACAAGGCCTGGCAGCTGATCAGTATGGTTCCTACAGGGTCTCACTATATAATGTCTTCCTTATAATAGTCTGCCTCCTTAGGGGTGGCCCTTGTGGCTGTGGGCCAACAAGTGGCTGCTACACCTGCGTCCCCTGTAGCTACCTACGCACATGAGCTAACATATTTGACTAGTTCAACAATTACTAACATACAATTCATAATACATGGAATAGCACTTAGACATGTCTCACGACAAAAAGATAATATTGGTCTACTCACCCAATTCTGCCCGACCACTGGAGTCGGCTTTTCTCCACTCTGCTGGCCTCATGCACTTAGTGACCTCTTTCCAGGAGGCATCCTTCTTGAGCCTATCATGGTAGGCATCACTCCGAGTATCCCAGAGCTCTGGCCTCTCTTCAATGAGAGTAATTAAACTCTCCACATCCCAACGGGACATTTTTCACAACAGATATTCAGCAGAAAATATACTCCTGAAACTCTCCCGGCCAAAATGCCTGATTACTTCCTGGAAACTCTAGCTGTGAAATGGTCACATCGTTTTGCTAAGAGGAGTCTGGGCAACAGATCCGCGAAAAATGCGGACAACATACGGAGGCGTTCCGCATTTTTTGCGGACCCATTGACTTCTATGGGTCCGCAAACCGTTTTTTGCGGCCAAGAATAGGACATGCTCTATTTTTTTTTGCGGCCAACGGAACGGAGCAACGGATGCGGACAGCACACGGTGTGCTGCCCGCATTTTTTGCGGGCCCATAGAAATGAATGGGTCCGCATTTTTCATGTGAAAAATGCGGATCGGAGCCCGCAAAAACAACGTTCGTGTGAAAGAGGCCTAACACAGTGAAAGCATGAAGAGGATGTATTCATGGGTAGTGGCTAATGGGCAGCAGTACTCAGCTACATTACTGCAGCCCCATGTCTGTACTGTTTATACTTTTATTTTGTATGTTACTGAATACACATAGCTAAAGATTTTATCAGCTATGTTATTAGCTGTGTGTAGGATCGTAATTCGGAGAGCTGAGGCACCTATTGAAATCCCTGCTTTGAACCAATCTTTCCAGCTGTGAATTAGGACACAGGCAAGACACTAATTCAGAACCAGGCAGAATACAGGCAGGAGCCACAATGTGAAGCACTGGCAGGCAGACAGGCTTCAAGAACTCAGAAATGCGGCTTTCAGGATCTCAGACATACAGATTTCAGGAACCCATTCAGACATGACGTACCCTGTTTCCCCGAAAATAAGACGTAGCCAGTTTTTCAAGAAAGAGTTACTTTGAAACAATTAACTCAATTAACTAATAAATGACTGCTTAAAGTTCCTTAAACCCCATTGGTTAAGCTATATTATCTAATTGTGAACCTTAATTAGTTTAAACACGCCCAATTCTTATTATTAACCATTTCACATTTTTTTATAATGCTATTCAATTACATTTTAGTAACTTAATTGTTTTCATATAAACATTTATTTTACTGTGCAATTTAACTTTTTTATGATTGTTAATTCACACTCCATTACTTATATTGTTAGTTTTTGTTAACCTCTACCTAACAAACTTTTTAATAATCACTAACTCATTAAAAACAGTTATTACACAGACAATAACTCAAATACTATACACCAAACATGCATGCCAACAACCTATCCACAAAACAGATACAGTCAGCATACCTTACAATGGCAGACTTATGCACCCATGAGACTTGCAAAACCAGCCCTCTTCCCCAGAAGAACCTGAGAGCCAGTCAGCCTCAAAATTGCTTGAATTGAGCAGATGGCTTGGGGGACCTGCGTGCCCAGCTTATTATCATTAGGGTGACAAAAATTGTGAACTTATTTTTTGGATGCCAGCTAACTCTTCTGTCACTGCCAAGGAGGGCTGCAGAAAAATGTATAGTTTTCTAATTGTCCTAACATGATATTCAATAACCTTTCTACATTGTTGTTATGTAAGCTCATTTGCATAAAATCAGGCTTATGGGAAAGACATGCAAATTAGTGTTTGAGCTGAAAAATAGGCAGATTCTGCTAATTTGCGTGTCTTTTCCATAAGCCTGAGTTTATGCAAATGAGCTTACATAATAACAATGTAGAAAGGTTATTGAATATCATGTTAGGACAATTAAAAAACTGTAAATTTTTCTGCAGCCCTCCTTGGCAATAAGAGAAGAGTTAGCTGGCATCCAAAAAAAAAGTTCACAATTTTTGTCACCCTAATGATATAAGCTTGGCACGCAGGTCCCCCAAGCCATCTGCTCAATTCAAGCAACTTTGAGGCTCACTGGCTCTCAGGTTCTTCTGGGAAGAGGGCTGGTCTTGCAAGTCTTATAGTGTCAAGGCTGCCAAAGTGACTTCAGAAGGCATGCTGACTGTACCTGTCTTGTAGCTAGGTTGTTGGCTTGCATGCCTGGCTTTTGGTATATAGCCTTTTAGTTATTGTCTGTATAATAACATTTTTTTTAATGTGTTAGTGGTTATAGGGTTAACAGTTAAAAATGATTATTAAAAAGTTTGTTAGATAGAGGTTAACATAAAAGCTAAAAATATAAGTAATGGAGAGTGAATTAATGATCATAAAAAAAGTTAAATTGTGATAATGCACAGTAAAATAAATGTTTATATGAAAACAATTAAGTTATTCAAATGTAATTGAATAACATTATAAAAAAAGAATGTGAAAGGGTTAATAATAAGGGGTGTGTTTAAACTAATTAAGGTTCACAATTAGATAATATAGCTTAACCAATGGGGTTTTAAGGAACTTTAAGCAGTCATTTATTAGTTAATTGAGTTAATTGTTACAAAGTAACCCTTTCTTGGAAAATTAAGAAACAGAGATTTTCCTGGCTATGTCTTATTTTCGAAGAAACAGGGTATAACATAGCTGCAATCCTGTGGATTTAATTTGGTTATTTGATTGATCTGTAAGAAATCATCAAGAACTCTTGAATGTAAAAGTGGTTATATAAGAATTACCTATGTGTGTAAATCATGACCCAAAACTTTTTTTTTTACATAGATTATAGAATAGAGCATAATATACTTGTATGTGGACGGTCCAGATGATGAATATGTTTCTTAGCAAAGAAGCAAAGATTAAATCATAAAGAAGCAAAAAAAAAAAACTCCAAAAGGCTCCATAAAAAAGGTTATCATCAGTCAGGATGAATGCTATGAAAATTTCAAGTCACTAAATATTCATTGAAGCAGTCAATCATTAAAAAATTAATATGGCACAACTGTAAATACTGCATGCTTGGAGAAGGTGATTCTTAAAGTCACTGCCCAATTAGAACACTAGAGACAGGAGTCATCAAGTAAGACTGACGTCACAATTCACTGAGACAAAAGACACTGTACATGAAATAATGACTGCACCAATGACAGCTTTGGGAAGATAAATTACTGTTGAAAGTAGCTAACACAACATCTACAATTTAGTAACATAGTAACATAGTTTATAAGGCCGAAAAAAGGCATCCGTCCATCCAGTTCAGCCTGTTATCCTGCAAGTTGATCCAGAGGAAGGCAAAAAAAACCCTGTGAGGTAGTAGCCAATTTTCCTCACTTTAGGGGAAAAAAATTCCTTCCCGACTCCAATCAGGCAATCAGAATAACTCCCTGGATCGACAACCCCTCTCTAGTAACTATAACCTGTAATATTATTATACTCCAGAAATACCCTGTTTCCCCGAAAATAAGACCTAGCCAGGAAAATCTCTGTTTCTTAATTTTCCAAGAAAGGGTTACTTTGTAACAATTCGCTCAATTAACTAATAAATGACTGCTTAAAGTTCCTTAAACCCCATTGGTTAAGCTATATTACCTAATTGTGAACCTTAATTAGTTTAAATACGCCCCTTCTTATTAACCCTTTCACATTCTGTTTTTATAATGTTATTCAATTACATTCTAACTTAATTGTTTTCATATAAACATTTATTTTACTGTGCATTATCTCAATTTAACTTTTTTTATAATCATTAATTCACCCTCCATTACTTATATTATTAGTTTTTATGTTAACCTCTAACTATCAATCCTTTTAATAATCATTTTTAGCTATTAATCCTATAACCACTAGCTCATTTTAAAAGTTATTATTTATTATATAGAAACCCAGATAATAACTCAAAGGATATATGTCAAAAGTCAGGCATGCAAGCCAACAACCTATCCACAAGACAGATACAATCAGCATATCTTACAATGGCATCATTGTGCACCATGAGACTTGTAAGACCAGCCCTCTTTCCAAAATGACCTGAGAGCCAATTAGCCTCTAAATTGCTTGCATTGACCAGATGGCTTGGGGGACTTGCGTGCCCAGCTTATTATCATTAGGGTGACAAAAATTGTGACTTTTGTTTTTGGATGCCAGCTAACTCTTTTCTCACTGCCAATGAGGGCTGCAGATAAATTTACAGTTTTCTAATTGTCCTAACATGATAATCAATAACCTTTCTACATTGTTGTCATCTAAGCTAATTTGCATCAAACCAGGCTTATGGGAAAGACATGCAAATTAGTGTTTGAGCTGAAAAACAGGCATATTCTGCTAATTTGCATGTCTTTCCCATAAGCCTGAGTTTATGCAAATGAGCTTACATAACAACAATGTAGAAAGGTTATTGAATATCATGTTAGGACAATTAGAAAACTGTAAATTTTTCTGCAGCCCTCCTTGGCAGGAAGAGAAGAGTTAGCTGGCATCCAAAAAAAAAGTTCACAATTTTTGTCACCCTAATGATAATAAGCTGGGCACGCAGGTCCCCCAAGCCATCTGCTCATTTCAAGCAACTTTGAGGCTCACTGGCTCTCAAGTTGTTTTGGAAAGAGGGCTGGTCTTGCAAGTCTTATAGCTCACAATGTTCCCACTGTAAGGTATGCTGACTGTACCTGTCTTATGGATAGGTTGGGATTATAGGGTTAATAGCTAAAAATGATTATTAAAAGTATTCGTAGGTAGAGGTTAATATAAAAACTAACAATATAAGTAATGGAGGGTGAATTAATGATACTAAAAAAGTTAAATTGAGATAATGCACAGTAAAATAAATGTTTATATGAAAACAATTAAGTTATTAAAATATGATTGAATAACATTATAAAAACAGAATGTGAAAGGGTTAATAAATAAATAATAATAAATAAGAAGGGGCGTGTTTAAACTAATTAAGGTTCACAATTAGGTAATATAGCTTAAGCAATGGGGTTTAAGGAACTTTAAGCAGTCATTTATTAGTTAATTGAGTAAATTGTTACAAAGTAACCCTTTCTTGGAAAATTAAGAAACAGAGATTTTCCTGGCTAGGTCTTATTTTCGGGAAAACAGGGTACATCCAGGCCCCTCCTGAACTCTTTTAGTGAACTTACCATCACCACCTCCTCAGGCAGAGAGTTCCATAGTCTCACTGCTCTTACCGTAAAGAATCCTTTTCTATGTTTGTGAACAAACCTTCTTTCCTCCATATGCAGAGGATGTCCCCTCATCATGGTCACAGTCCTTGGGATAAAAAGATCATAGGAGAGATCTCTGTACTGACCCCTGATATATTTATACATAGTTATTAGATGTCCCCTCAGTCGTCTTTTTTTCTATAGTGAATAACCCTAATTTTGATAGTCTTTCTGGGTACTGTAGTCCACCCATTCCAGTTATTACTTTAGTTGCCCTCCTCTGAACCCTCTCCAGATCTGCTATGTCTGCCTTGTTCACAGGAGTCCAGAACTGTACACAGTACTCCATGTGTGGTCTGACTAGTGATTTGTAAAGTGGCAGGACTATGTTCTCACAACACAAGTAGAATAATATCCCCTCAGTTGTCTACTTTTCCCTCAAAGCGACATTTATTTCACATAGAAACATCCACAATACAATATCAGGTACTACATGATATTTTTTATGTCCATGGCTATTGGGAACAAATATGACAATACTATGAGGTCAGGAATCTATTAACCCACACTATATACTGAATTGGCAAAAGTATTGGGACACACGTCTTAATCAATGAATTCTAGTGGTTCTTTTAGTCCCATTGTTACAACCATCACAAGTAGTTGTGTAAAGGATGCTACCAATTGGCTCACATTCTGTGGAGATACCTATGGCGCTTTTCTCTAATGGATGAGTTTGGGTTTGGCAAATACTAGGAGAATATTATCTGCCTCACTGGATTGTGCCAGCTGTAATGTTTGGTAGAGGAAGAATAATGCTGTGGGGTTGTTTTTCAGGAGTTGGCCCCTTTGTTCCAGTGAAGGGGAATCTTGTTTCTTCAGCATATCAAGACATTTTGAACAGTTGTATGTTTCCAACTTTGTAGAAACAGTTTGGAGACGGCCCTTTTCTGCCCCGGCACAACTGTTCCACAGTGCACAAAGCCAGGTCCATAAAGACAATGGTGGTTGGATGAGTTTGGTGTGGAAGAACTTGACTGACTCACACAGAGCCCTGAACTAAACTCCATACCTTCAGGATGAACTAGAATGGAGATTGCAAGCCAGACCCTCTCGTCCCACATCACTGTCAGACTTCACAAATACTCTTCTGGATGAATGTGCAAAAATTTCTACAGACATACTTCACAATCTTGTAGGTAGCCTTTCCAAAACAGTGAAAGCTGTTTTTGGTGCAAAGAGGAAGGATGTTTTAATATCTATGGATTTAGATTGGGATATCATAAAAGCTCCTGTATGTGTAATGTGTGGGTGTCCTAATACTTTTGTATATGTCTCCAATTCCATACAAATAGTGACATGCTTCAAAGCTATAGCTTCAAATCACTTCCTACAACAATGCTGCAGATGTTCCAAATTAAGGAACCAGTTATTCAGTCTGAACTTTGCTATTGCGGACAGCAGTTAAATATTTTTAGGTTTGTTTTGGATGAATTCACTAAAATGGTGCGTAGTGGGTAGTGAACATTTGCGCACTAATAACGAACACTGTTTTAAAAAATGTACGCAACTTCTTAGAAGACGTACGCATGAGCGTACAAATAGCTTACGAATCATCAGCGTACTATTGTCTATGCGATTACGTAATACGCAGGCACGTATGACAAGAGGCCGTGGCGTGCACTCCTCAGAGGCAGAGTGAATTTTAGAAAATGGCATCATGGCGATCCTCATCATTTAGGTCTGCTGCAATGCTGAAATACATAGTCCGGCTGATGGACCGGCAGGATTACGATTTACGATGGCACACACCGCCACCCGAACCAGCATAAAAAGGAGGTGATCCAGCAGGTGATCCGAGGCTTGCGCCATCATTTCGACACCTTGCGGACCCCGGGCCAGATCCAGCGTAAACGGGCAGATCTGAACAAGTAAGGTGCTGTCTATCCGGCTAAGTGCATATTACAACCATCCACCATACAATAAAGTGAATATGAGGACACATTGCGGTACCTGTAAAGAAATACACACAATGGGCAATATACTTGAAAACTTTGCTGGAAGGTAAAAACATTAGTGCAAACAATCCAGTCCAAACAATATAGTGCAAATACATTATAGGTGTAATGTAAACATTTTAAATATCACCTACCTAGTATGCTCAAGGACACGTTTAAGTCTCTTTTCTTCTGACGCTTGTCATACAACTGGAACAGAGTCCCAAACTCAGTTGCAATTTGAAATCCACATAGGTAATTGTAATCCAAATGGGTAAAAAAATAGCAGCAAAGGTTCCTTAACCAATTCCCATCCGGGCCATTTACCCCGTTCCTGACCAGGCCTAATTTTGCAAATCTGACATGTGTGACTTCATGTGATAAAAACTTTGGAACGCTTTTACTTATCCAAGCGATTCTGAGATTGTTTTCTCGTGACACATTATACTTCAAGTTAATGGTAAATTTGAGTCGATAAGTTTTAAATTTATTTATAAAAAAAATCCAAAAGTTAACGAAAATATGAAATAATTCACTGTTTTCTAAATTTGAATCTCTCTGCTTTTAAGACAGATAGTGATACCCCATAAAATCCTTTTTAATTTACATTCCCCATATGTCTACTTTATGTTGGCATCATTTTGGTAGTGTCATTTTATTTTTTTAGGACAGTAGATGGTTTAAAATTTTAGACGCAATTTTTGCAAATTTGCAAAATCAACTTTTTTAAGGACCAGTTCAGTTCTGAAGTCACTTTGTGAGGCTTACATAATAAAAACCACCCATAAATTACCTCATTTTAGAAACTACACCCCTCAAACTATTCAAAACTGGTTTTAGAAATGTTGTTAACCCTTTAAGTATTCCACAGGAATTAAAGCAAAATAGATGTGAAATTTTAAAATTTCACTTTTTTTGCAGATTTTCCATTTTAATCATTTTTTTCCTGTAACACATCAAGGGTTAATAACAAAACAAAACTCAATATTTATTCCGCCGATTCTGCAGTTTGCAGAAACACCCCACATGTGGTCGTAAACTGTTATGGTGGTCGTAAACTCAGAAGGGGAGGAGCAGCATCTGCATTTTCTAACATGGAATTTTTTGTCATGGTTTGTAAGAGTGATAACTTTTTAATTTTTTTGTGGACTGAGCTGCGTGAGGTCTTATTTTTTGCGGGACAAGCTGTGCTTTTTATTGGCACCATATTTAGGGTACATCTGCCTTTCTGATCACTTTTTAATCTAATTTTTGGGAGGTTAACTAAAAAAAAAAAGTTTAAGGGCATTTTTCTATTTTTTTTTTTTTACACCATTCACTTGATGGAGTAGATCATGTGATTTTTTTTGTAGAGCCAGTTGTTACGGACGCAACAATACCAAATGTCTATTTTTTTTTTTTACGTTTTACACAATAAGAGCATTTTTAGAAAAAAAATCATGTTTTTGTGTTGCAATTTTTTAAGATCCATTTTTTTTCATTTTTCGGGCTATGATCTTGTATGGGGGCTCATTTTTTGCGGGATGAGGTGACGTTTTTATTGCTATCATTTTGGGATGCATACGACTTTTTGATTGATATTATGTTTTTTGGTAGGTGAGGTGACAAAAAAAAGCTGTTTTGGCATAATTTTTATTAGATTTTTTTACGCAGTTCACTTGATGGGGTAGATCATGTGATTATTTTTATAGAGCCGGTCGTTTCGGACGCAGTGATACCAAATATGTCTATTTTATTTATTTATTTTTATTTGTAACATTTTTTTAATGACATATTTGGGGGAAAATTATTTTTTATTTGTAATTTTTTTTATATAATACTCTGTTTTTATTATTTTTTTATTTTTTATTTTACACTTTGTGTCCCCCATAAGGTCGCTCAGGGGGACATTTAACTTCACTCATTTATTTATTTTATCTGACATAGTAGCCCCAGTTACAGGGGAAACACATCCCCAGTGAGGCTGTACAGCATAATACTATGAGAGACCCGGCAGCTCCTGCACTCTCCCGGCCCCGGCGATCTCGTGACCGCCGGGCTGGAACAGGAAGCGCAATAGCGCTTCCTGCTCTGTATAAACAGCGCTCGGTGAGCGCTGTATATACACCGATCTACAAGGCAGGGACCCCTGGGAACGGTCCCTGCCTTCTCTTTGGGGTACCCTGCTGTCACTGACAGCAGGTACCCCACTGTGCAGCTGCACGATTAGCGTGCAGCTGCTATTTCTGAATGGACGTTCAGAAACGTCCATTCAGAAATAGACAACCACTTCATGGATGTTTATAGTCAATGGGCGGACGTGAAGTGGTTAAAAAAACCCTCTTTCAAGGGGCTCCGCAATAACCTGAAAAGGGGGAAAAAAGAGATAAGGCGCACGTATGCATAACTTGGTTAAAACTTTTTTTTTTTTATGGGGGGGAGTCCTGACAATCCATGTCCATCTGGGGGAAGATAAACGCAGGGCAACAAAAATAAAAACAAACGCCAACTTGCTCACCCTTCAAGTTAAGTCCATGTTGTGGCTCCCATAAAAGCTGCAGGATCCTTACTTAAGGGTCAGCAGGTCCTCTTCACTGCTGCTGGAGCTAAAAGACATGAGAGGGTGCTCCTGCCTCATGAAAGCAACACTGGCTGCGGCAGCAGACCTCCACCGACCTCTCATGGATGGTCTTGGTAGGGACCGGGCGGTCACACTGGCAAGGGCCATGGCAACTTGGGCCTTGCCCTTTACCTTGTAGGGGCCAGATCCTCCCACCGGCATACAAGGTGACAGAATCTCCAGCTGTAAGGGCTCTGGTAACAGTCTTCCACGAGCGGCAGACTGTGTGGCCAGCACCTGCCTTGGCAGTTGGTATTGTACCACCGATGGCTGGTACACAAAACTGTTGGTGGTCATCTGTCCCACATGAAGGATTGGTGGTGGTGGCAAATCTGGTATCAGGGGTTCCAGCTGAGCTTGGGATTTCTCCTCAGATCGCAGAGGCCTCTTCTGCGGCCTAGGCCTCCTCAGTCCAGTCTTCCGGGGGTGCTGCCGGAGTAGCTGGTCACGTAAGGAGTTTCACCCCAGTAGCAAAGGGGCCTTGGCGGCTCTTCATAGGGGTATACTCCACGTAATCCCCTGCATGGAGATTGTGGCGGACGGGCGGAAGATACAGCCGCTCTACAGAAAGGCGATTCACATATAATTCTTCTGCCGTCTCCTCATCGGCGATTAAAACCAACTCCCCGTTCAACACTGAACCACATAACGGTACCCTTTCTGCGCCCCAGCTTGGGGTCACCGGACCGTGGGTGCTCCAACACCTGCACAACCCACTCCTCTACCAACTTTTTGTATTCCCAGAGGGTCAGGGCGTTCTGGGTGATAGCCTCGGGGACCATCGAATTTTGGCGAAGGGAGTAGTCCTTCCGCGGCGGAGCGGGAACTCCTGATGCCTCTGCCGTGTCAGCCAGCGGAGTGAACACCTCAGCGGGCACCTCAACTGACTTCTTAGGCTGCCATACATGTTGAGAGTCGTGGATCTCCTCCGGTTCCTTCTCCTCATAGGGGTCGGTGCCCCACACCAAGCCTCCCCAGTCAGGGCCTCGCTGTGTCGCCATCTTAATTGCCTGAGTTGCCTCGTCCTCCTCTCGCACTGGAGAAGGGGGCGGAGCTACCGGGGAGGAGTCTTCATCGCTAATGAATTGAATTTGTAAGCAACAGCGTATAGAGTAACTTATATGTAGCAATAGCATATAATTTATAGGACAAACTACATAGCAAATGCGTACAAAGCCGAAGCGAATCATCTAATATTCGGATTCGCTTCGCAGCTAAAAATTCCCAAGATTCGATACGAATCAACGAATCGATTCGCTCATCTCTAGTTTAAAGGTTGTCAACTAGATTACTGAAGGGGACTAGAAAACTGTTTATCTTGAAAAATTGCACTTGGGTAATCTTATTAACATGTTTAAATACACTACACACAAAAAGTTAGGGATATTTGGCTTTCGGGGGAAATTTATGGAGAACAAAAAGTTCACGCTACAGTAATATAATATTGTGAAATTGGAACATTTTAAGTAGAAACATGCAATGGTGATTTCCTCATCTCAAACAACTTATTAAAGCAAAAGGCAACAACAGTGGTGGTTATACCCCCACAAAAATGTCAGTGTCTCAATAAATTGTCATGTGGCCTTGAATATCAAGTACAGCTCAACAACGACGTCTCATGTTATTCAAGTCAACTAATTGTCTGCTAAGGCATAGCATTCCACTCGTCTTGAAGGGTGGCCATCAGGTCATTGAGTTTTTGGGGTACAGAGTTACGAGCCTCTACATGACAACTCAGCTGATCCCTTAGGTTATCAATGGGATTCAGGTCAGAAAGTGCAGGCCACTCCATTTGAGGTACCCCAGTCTCCTGAAGCCATTCCCTAATGATGCAACCTGCATGAGCTGGTGCATTGTCATCCATGAAGATGAAATTGGGCCTGTGTTGTTCATGCAGAGGCACAATGGCTGGATTAATGATGTAATTCAAGTAGTATGGGCTCGTCACTGTACCAGTCACAAAGTGTAGGGCAGTTCTATATTGACTAGGCACACCTGCCCACATTGTAACACCACTCCCTCATCCAGCATAAATGCTACCTGGCCTATGCAAGAAGATGACGCCTGTGCCTGGTGGTGTGGTCAGGTACCCTTGCAAGTCATCTAGCATGCAGACCACGCTGATGTAAATGATTTCAAATAGTCTGATGGTACATTTGGGGACCTCCACCTCCCTTAAATGTGCTTGGAGTTGTGTGGCATTCATCATTCGGTTCCACAGGGCATTGTTCACAATGAAGAGGTCATCAGTGTGTGATGTGGCCAAAGGACTACCACTTCTATGCCTTTATGTGACTCTTCCACTGTCTCTGTATCTCTGTTGCAACCCGCTTATGAAATTCTGTGACATTCTGAGCACAGAAACCACTTCCGTCTGAGAACATCCTGCTTAAAGCCTAACAATAGCAAAGTACTGTTGATCAATTGTTAGGTGTTGTCTTCATCTCATGATGTCAAAATCTGAACATCATCATGAGGAGGACCATTTAAATGCTAATTCTAATTGAAACAGGAAATTTATCAAACACCTGTTTTGAATTTTGCTGGTAAGCTTCTTGACAGAGAACAACAAGATGTGCAAAAAGTACTGAAACATTGAACAGTTGAACATGGGCATTCAAAAATGTAGAGAACGTCACATTAAGTTCACCTGTAAAGGTTACAGTGCATTTTCAGTTCGTCCTGAAATTTCACCCAAAAGCAAAATGTGCCTAACTTTTTGTGAGTAGTGTGTACAGGTGCATCTCAATATATAAGAATATCAATTAAAAGTTAATTTATTTCAGTAATTCAGTTCAAAAAGTGAAACTCATATATTATATAGATTCATTATACACTGAGTAGATAGTTTCAAGCATTGATTTATTTTAATGTTGATGATTATGGCTTACAGCTAATGAATAGAGATGAGCGAGTAGTGAAATATTCGAAAGTTCGAAATTCGATTCGAATAGACCGCGAAATTCGACTATTCGACCGAATATCGAATTCCATTAAAGTCTATGGGAAAAAAATGCTCGCCACTTGGAAATCTAAATTCGACCACTTGGAGGTCACCAAGTCCACCCTGAAACCTCAGAAAAGGATGCCAACACTGCTGGAATGCAACTGGGACAGCAGGGGAAGCATGTCTGGGTGCATATAACGCGCCCAAGTCGCACTATTACGCCACTATCACAGCCTCTCAACAATACACTCCAAAGACAATGTAACCTCTCTGTAAAGTGAGACCATACAAGGAAACCTTCTTTCCTCTACATTGCCATGGACCCCAAGCCAAACTAGACAAAAAAGAAGATGAAATTCTGCACCCCTTAAAATCACGTTGCCTATGACAACCACAGATGGCATAGGCAAGGGGGAAAGCAAATAGACCCCACCCCTAATTGTCATTGTGTGTGTGTGTGAGATGTGGTCAGACATGTCTTCTTTAAAATGTAAAAACAACTCAAACACATGCAGAAGCCTTAAAATGCCCAAATTGTTGGCGCTAGAGATGTCAGTGACCCGACCTGGCCCAGTGTCATGTCTAGCAGGTAAAGCAGTGGGGATGTTGAGGGATGCGTAGGACCGCAAAAGGCAGGAAGAGGCCGTGGGCTGGCCAGAGGCTCATGGAAAATTTTGTGGAGGCCCAAGAGGTGAGACGTCTTAAAAATTGTGTGGAGGCTAAAGAGGTGAGACCTCTTAAAAATTATGTGGAGGCCCAAGAGCTGAGACCTCTTAAAAATTATGTGGAGGCCCAAGAGCTGAGATCTCTTAAAAATTATGTGGAGGCCCAAGAGGTGAGACCTCTTAAACATTTTGTGGAGGCCCAAGAGGTGAGACCTCTTAAAAATTATGTGGAGGCCCAAGAGGTGAGACCCGTTAAAAATTGTGTGGAGGCTAAAGAGGTGAGACCTCTTAAAAATTGTTTGTAGGCCCAAGAGGTGAGACCTCTTAAAAATTATGTGGAGGCCCAAGAGGTGAGACCTCTTAAAAATTATGTGGAGGCCAAAGAGGTGAGACCTCTTAAAAATTGTGTGGAGGCTAAAGAGGTGAGACCTGTTAAAAATTTTGTGGAGGCCCAAGAGGTGAGACCTTGATAAAATTTTGTGGAGGCCCAAGAGGTGAGACCTCTTAAACATTTTGTGGAGGCCCAAGAGGTGAGACCTGTTAAAAATTTTGTGGATGCCCAAGAGGTGAGACCTTGATAAAATTATGTGGAGGCCCAAGAGGTGAGACCTGTTAAAAATTTTGTGGATGCCCAAGAGGTGAGACCTTGATAAATTTATGTGGAGGCCCAAGAGGTGAGACCTGTTAAAAATTTTGTGGAGGCCCAAGAGGTGAGACCTTGATAAAATTTTGTGGAGGCCCAAGAGGTGAGACCTCTTAAACATTTTGTGGAGGCCCAAGAGGTGAGACCTGTTAAAAATTTTGTGGATGCCCAAGAGGTGAGACCTTGATAAAATTATGTGGAGGCCCAAGAGGTGAGACCTGTTAAAAATTTTGTGGATGCCCAAGAGGTGAGACCTTGATAAATTTATGTGGAGGCCCAAGAGGTGAGACCTGTTAAAAATTTTGTGGAGGCCCAAGAGGTGAGACATTGATAAAATTTTGTGGAGGCCCAAGAGCTGAGACCTCTTAAAAATTATGTGGAGGCCCAAGAGGTGAGACCTCTTAAAAATTATGTGGATGCCCAAGAGGTGAGACCTTGATAAAATTATGTGGAGGCCCAAGAGGTGAGACCTGTTAAAAATTTTGTGGATGCCCAAGAGATGAGACCTTGATAAATTTATGTGGAGGCCCAAGAGGTGAGACCTGTTAAAAATTTTGTGGAGGCCCAAGAGGTGAGACATTGATAAAATTTTGTGGAGGCCCAAGAGCTGAGACCTCTTAAACATTTTGTGGAGGCCCAAGAGGTGAGACCTCTTAAACATTTTGTGGAGGCCCAAGAGGTGAGACCTCTTAAAAATTGTGTGGAGGCTAAAGAGGTGAGACCTGTTAAAAATTTTGTGGAGGCCCAAGAGGTGAGACCTTGATAAAATTTTGTGGAGGCCCAAGAGGTGAGACCTCTTAAAAATTTTGTGGAGGCCCAAGAGGTGAGACCTGTTAAAAATTTTGTGGATGCCCAAGAGGTGAGACCTTGATAAAATTATGTGGAGGCCCAAGAGGTGAGACCTGTTAAAAATTTTGTGGATGCCCAAGAGGTGAGACCTTGATAAATTTATGTGGAGGCCCAAGAGGTGAGACCTGTTAAAAATTTTGTGGAGGCCCAAGAGGTGAGACCTTGATAAAATTTTGTGGAGGCCCAAGAGGTGAGACCTCTTAAACATTTTGTGGAGGCCCAAGAGGTGAGACCTGTTAAAAATTTTGTGGATGCCCAAGAGGTGAGACCTTGATAAAATTATGTGGAGGCCCAAGAGGTGAGACCTGTTAAAAATTTTGTGGATGCCCAAGAGGTGAGACCTTGATAAATTTATGTGGAGGCCCAAGAGGTGAGACCTGTTAAAAATTTTGTGGAGGCCCAAGAGGTGAGACCTTGATAAAATTTTGTGGAGGCCCAAGAGGTGAGACCTCTTAAACATTTTGTGGAGGCCCAAGAGGTGAGACCTGTTAAAAATTTTGTGGATGCCCAAGAGGTGAGACCTTGATAAAATTATGTGGAGGCCCAAGAGGTGAGACCTGTTAAAAATTTTGTGGATGCCCAAGAGGTGAGACCTTGATAAATTTATGTGGAGGCCCAAGAGGTGAGACCTGTTAAAAATTTTGTGGAGGCCCAAGAGGTGAGACATTGATAAAATTTTGTGGAGGCCCAAGAGCTGAAACCTCTTAAAAATTATGTGGAGGCCCAAAAGGTGAGACCTCTTAAAAATTATGTGGATGCCCAAGAGGTGAGACCTTGATAAAATTATGTGGAGGCCCAAGAGGTGAGACCTGTTAAAAATTTTGTGGATGCCCAAGAGATGAGACCTTGATAAATTTATGTGGAGGCCCAAGAGGTGAGACCTGTTAAAAATTCTGTGGAGGCCCAAGAGGTGAGACATTGATAAAATTTTGTGGAGGCCCAAGAGCTGAGACCTCTTAAACATTTTGTGGAGGCCCAAGAGGTGAGACCTCTTAAACATTTTGTGGAGGCCCAAGAGGTGAGACCTCTTAAAAATTGTGTGGAGGCTAAAGAGGTGAGACCTGTTAAAAATTTTGTGGAGGCCCAAGAGGTGAGACCTTGATAAAATTTTGTGGAGGCCCAAGAGGTGAGACCTCTTAAACATTTTGTGGAGGCCCAAGAGGTGAGACCTGTTAAAAATTTTGTGGATGCCCAAGAGGTGAGACATTGATAAAATTATGTGGAGGCCCAAGAGGTGAGACCTGTTAAAAATTTTGTGGATGCCCAAGAGGTGAGACCTTGATAAATTTATGTGGAGGCCCAAGAGGTGAGACCTGTTAAAAATTTTGTGGAGGCCCAAGAGGTGAGACCTTGATAAAATTTTGTGGAGGCCCAAGAGGTGAGACCTCTTAAACATTTTGTGGAGGCCCAAGAGGTGAGACCTGTTAAAAATTTTGTGGATGCCCAAGAGGTGAGACCTTGATAAAATTATGTGGAGGCCCAAGAGGTGAGACCTGTTAAAAATTTTGTGGATGCCCAAGAGGTGAGACCTTGATAAATTTATGTGGAGGCCCAAGAGGTGAGACCTGTTAAAAATTTTGTGGAGGCCCAAGAGGTGAGACATTGATAAAATTTTGTGGAGGCCCAAGAGCTGAGACCTCTTAAAAATTATGTGGAGGCCCAAGAGGTGAGACCTCTTAAAAATTATGTGGATGCCCAAGAGGTGAGACCTTGATAAAATTATGTGGAGGCCCAATAGGTGAGACCTGTTAAAAATTTTGTGGATGCCCAAGAGATGAGACCTTGATAAATTTATGTGGAGGCCCAAGAGGTGAGACCTGTTAAAAATTTTGTGGAGGCCCAAGAGGTGAGACATTGATAAAATTTTGTGGAGGCCCAAGAGCTGAGACCTCTTAAACATTTTGTGGAGGCCCAAGAGGTGAGACCTCTTAAACATTTTGTGGAGGCCCAAGAGGTGAGACCTCTTAAACATTTTGTGGAGGCCCAAGAGGTGAGACCTGTTAAAAATTTTGTGGAGGCCCAAGAGGTGAGACCTCTTAAACATTTTGTGGAGGCCCAAGAGGTGAGACCTCTTAAAAATTTTGTGGAGGCCCAAGAGGTGAGCCATAAATATTTAAATGTTTTTATTTACGGAGCAATTCTACGGCGGTTAAGGAGGAGGAGGAGGAGGTGGAGGAGGAAATGGCACTTCATACAGATGGCACTTCACTTTTGGCTGCTTTCCACTGTTGGAGAAGCAAAGTCCGGGTCAATCCACTTGCTGTTCATTTTGATTAGCGTCAGCCTGTCGGCACTATCGGTTGACAGGCGGCTGCGCTTATCGGTTATAATGCCCCCGGCTGCGCTGAACACCCTTTCTGATAGCACGCTGGCGGCAGGGCAGGCAAGCACCTCCAAGGCGTACAGGGAAAGTTCTAGCCACGTGTCCAACTTAGAGACCCAGTAAGTGTAGGACACCGAGGGATCGGGGAGGACAGGGGTACGGTCTGCCAGGTACTCCCGCAACATCCGCCGATACTTGTCCCTCCTGCTGATAGCGGGCCCCGCAGTGATGGAAGTTGCACGAGGGGGTGCCATGAAAGTGTCCCACACCTTGGAGAGTGTTCCCCTGGTGGCTGTGGGCCTGATTGATGTTGTGGGACTCTGGGAGACCCTCTCCTCTCTGCCGCCAGCGATGGTGGGTGGGAAAATCTCCATCATGTTCTGCGCGAGTTCCCTCTGGTATTCCAGCAATCGATTCGTCCTCTCCTCTACCGGAATAAAAGAGGAGACGTTATCTTTATACCGGGGGTCCAGGATTGCGAAGACCCAGTACAGTTTGTTCTCCACTATCCGGACAACACGTGTGTCCCGGGAAAAGCAGCCCAGCATGAAGTCAGCCATGTGTGCCAGACTCTGAATAGGCATGACCTCACTGCCCCCACCAGAAGGATCACTTGCCATTTCCTCCTCTTCCTCTTCCGCCTCCTCTCCGCCCCATCCGCGCTGAACCAATGGGATGCACACAGCCTGACTGCTACCCTTCGCCGCCAGCATCCTCCTCCTCTTCCACAGCCACCTCCACGTCGTCCTCCTCCTCCTCCTCCTCCTCCTCCTCCTGCAACTGCCACCGAGAAGCAGACAAAAGTGTGGTCTGACTGTGTAGCTCCGTTGCGTCTCCTCCTACCCCCGTCTCCTCTGCGTGCAATGCGTTCTCCCTTATTGCGATGAGCGATTCTTTAAGGACGTATAGGAGCGGGATGGTTACGCTCACTATAGCGTCCTCGCTGCTGACCTTCTTGGTGGACTCCTCAAAGATACGCAGTACATCGCATATGTCTGCCATCCATGGCCACTCGTGGTTGGCAAACTGAGGGAGCTGAGTTGGAGGCACGCGTGGATTCATAATCTGGTACTCCATCAATGCTCTCTGCTGCTCACACACCCTGGCCAACATGGAATAGGTGGAATTCCAGCGAGTCGGCAGGTCGCACAACAGCCGATGTTCAGGCAAATGGAGGCGTTGCTGGAGTTTTTTTAAGCTAGCAGCAGCTACAGTTGACTTCCGAAAGTGAGCGCACAAGCGCCGCACTTTCACCAGTAGCTCTGCCAGGTTGGGGTAAGTCTTTAGAAATTTTTGGACTACCAGATTAAAAACGTGGGCCAGGCATGGTACGTGATCGAGTTCGGCAAGCTCCAGAGCCGCCACCAGGTTACGGCCGTTATCGCACACGACCATGCCTGGTCCTAGCTGCAGCGGCGACAGCCACATCTCCGTCTGCTGCAATATGGCGTCCCTCACCTCTGGGGCGCTGTGCTTCTTGTCGCCCAAGCTGATGAGCTTAAGCACCGCCTGCTGACGTCTCCCCGCGCCAGTGCTGCAACGCTTCCAGCTAGCGGCTGAGGGCGATGTTAAGGCAGAGGAGGAGGAGGAGGAGGAGGAGGAGGAGGGGGGTTTATCAGAACCCGTGCTGGCAATCTTGGGCGGGGGTGGTAGGTAGGCCGTCTCTGTTTGCGACCCCGTCCCCGCTTCCACTACATTCACCCAGTGTGCCGTCAAAGAAATGTATCGTCCCTGGCCACAAGAGCTTGTCCACGAGTCGGTGGTCAAGTGGACCTTTGCACTGACTGCGTACCTCAGGGCCCGCCTGATGTTACGCGACACGTGCTGGTGCAGGGCGGGGACGGCACTCCGGGAAAAGTAGTGGCGGCTGGGGACGGAATAGCGAGGTGCGGCAGCCGCCATCAGGTCGCGGAAGGCCTGCGTCTCCACAAGCCTAAACGGCAACATCTCCAGGGCCAGCAGTTTGGAGATGTGGCAGTTTAATGCTTGGGGGTGACTCGAGGCGTACTTCCGCCTGCGGTCGAACGCCTGCGAGATGGACAGTTGTTGGGACGAGGAGTGTGAAGGTGCAGGCGAAGAGGCGGGGGAAGGGGAGGCTGAAGGAGAAGGCCCCAAAGTAGCCGAGGCAGAGGCAGATGTGGAGGTGTCCTGGCTGGAGGTCTGGACCGCAGTGGCAGCACACAACACAGGGGAAGAGGCAGTGGCAGCAAGACCGGGCGCAGGTTGTATTGCGTTTGCTCTCTCCCACTCAGCCCAGTGCTTGACTTCCAAGTGACGCCGCATGCCTGAGGTGGTCAGATTGCTCTTCTCAGAGCCCCTACTCAGTTTTGAGTGGCAGAGTGTGCAAACCGCGCTCAGTTTGTCATCCGCACAAACATTAAAAAATCTCCACACCACAGAAGTACGAGGCCTCGATGGGGGAGCTTCGCGCGACTGCCCGCTGCCGGGAACAGCTTCGGCCCTGCTGGCTGTGGCCTCACTTCTCTGTCTGGACTGTCCTCTGCCTGTGGACATCCCTCTGCCTGTGGACATCCCTCTGCCTCTGGACATCCCTCTGCCTCTTGCTGCCTTTTTCGGTGCTGCGCAGACCACCACCTCTCCACTACTTTCCTCGCTGGACATCACCCCTGGCCAAGTGGGGTCGGTCATTTCGTCATCCACCACCTCAACTTCCTCACTCTGCTCCTCCTCCTGCCCACTGGACATTCCAACAGCCTCCCTTGATGGCAACTGCGTCTCATCATCATCATCGCTCATGATAACAGATGCTGGCTCAGGGTCCACATCAGCAGGAGATGGCGAAAACTCAAGTGTTTGGGCATCACTACAAACAAATTCCTCTGCTAGCTCCTGGGATTCTTCCGGCACATCTGAAAAAGGACCCGAAAAGAGCTCCTGGGAGGCGTCAATGGTGGGATGACTCTGTTGGCCAGGTGTGGAGGAAGGAGGGTCAGAGTGAGACTGTGTGGATGACTGGCTGGTGGACAACTGTGTGGAAGCGCTATCGGCTATCCATTGCACCACCTGTTCAACCTGCTCAGGCCTCAACAGCGGTGTAACCCGCCCCCTGCTTAACTGTCCCATAAAGGCAGGGATTCTGGATGAGCGGGATCCTGGCTGACCCTCACCAGCACGCATTGTATCCCCACTGGCTTCAACAAGGCCCCCAACAGCATTTCCGCGCCCCCGTCCTCGTCCACGTCCTATTCCGCTAGCCCCCCTCCGCATTTTATTATTTTTTGGTTACAATATTTTGCCTTCACAGCCGTGAAATTATTTTGCAAGAGAACGCACAGTACAGTTGCCAATTATAAGGCCTATATATTTTATAGTTCAAGGTACACAGCCGTGTACTAACTTTTCAGACGGTGGGTATAAACACCAGGTATTTAAATAATTTTGCAAGAGAACACACAGTACAGTTGCCTAGTATAAGGCCTATATATTTTACAGTTCAAGGTACACAGCCGTGTACTAACTTTTCAGACGGTGGGTATAAACACCAGGTATTTAAATAATTTTGCAAGAGAACGCACAGTACAGTTGCCTAGTATAAGGCCTATATATTTTATAGTTCAAGGTACACAGCCGTGTACTAACTTTTCAGACGGTGGGTATAAACACCAGGTATTTAAATAATTTTGCAAGAGAACGCACAGTACAGTTGCCAATTATAAGGCCTATATATTTTATAGTTCAAGGTACACAGCCGTGTACTAACTTTTCAGACGGTGGGTATAAACACCAGGTATTTAAATAATTTTGCAAGAGAACACACAGTACAGTTGCCAATTATAAGGCCTATATATTTTATAGTTCAAGGTACACAGCCGTGTACTAACTTTTCAGACGGTGGGTATAAACACCAGGTATTTAAATAATTTTGCAAGAGAACGCACAGTACAGTTGCCTAGTATAAGGCCTATATATTTTATAGTTCAAGGTACACAGCCGTGTACTAACTTTTCAGACGGTGGGTATAAACACCAGGTATTTAAATAATTTGCAAGAGAACGCACAGTACAGTTGCCAATTATAAGGCCTATATATTTTATAGTTCAAGGTACACAGCCGTGTACTAACTTTTCAGACGGTGGGTATTAACACCAGGTATTTAAATAATTTTGCAAGAGAACGCACAGTACAGTTGCCAATTATAAGGCCTATATATTTTATAGTTCAGGTACACAGCCGTGTACTAACTTTTCAGACGGTGGGTATAAACACCAGGTATTTAAATAATTTTGCAAGAGAACGCACAGTACAGTTGCCTAGTATAAGGCCTATATATTTTATAGTTCAAGTACACAGCCGTGTACTAACTTTTCAGACGGTGGGTATAAACACCAGGTATTTAAATAATTTTGCAAGAGAACGCACAGTACAGTTGCCTAGTATAAGGCCTATATATTTTATAGTTCAAGGTACACAGCCGTGTACTAACTTTTCAGACGGTGGGTATAACACCAGGTATTTAAATAATTTTGCAAGAGAACGCACAGTACAGTTGCCTAGTATAAGGCCTATATATTTTATAGTTCAAGGTACACAGCCGTGTACTAACTTTTCAGACGGTGGGTATAAACACCAGGTATTTAAATAATTTTGCAAGAGAACGCACAGTACAGTTGCCTAGTATAAGGCCTATATATTTTATAGTTCAAGGTACACAGCCGTGTACTAACTTTTCAGACGGTGGGTATAAACACCAGGTATTTAAATAATTTTGCAAAGAGAACGCACAGTACAGTTGCCAATTTAAGGCCTATATATTTTATAGTTCAAGGTACACAGCCGTGTACTAACTTTTCAGACGGTGGGTATAAACACCAGGTATTTAAATAATTTTGCAAGAGAACGCACAGTACAGTTGCCTAGTATAAGGCCTATATATTTTATAGTTCAAGGTACACAGCCGTGTACTAACTTTTCAGACGGTGGGTATAAACACCAGGTATTTAAATAATTTTGCAAGAGAACGCACAGTACAGTTGCCTAGTATAAGGCCTATATATTTTATAGTTCAAGGTACACAGCCGTGTACTAACTTTTCAGACGGTGGGTATAAACACCAGGTATTTAAATAATTTTGCAAGAGAACGCACAGTACAGTTGCCAATTATAAGGCCTATATATTTTATAGTTCAAGGTACACAGCCGTGTACTAACTTTTCAGACGGTGGGTATAAACACCAGGTATTTAAATAATTTGCAAGAGAACGCACAGTACAGTTGCCTAGTATAAGGCCTATATATTTTATAGTTCAAGGTACACAGCCGTGTACTAACTTTTCAGACGGTGGGTATAAACACCAGGTATTTAAATAATTTTGCAAGAGAACGCACAGTACAGTTGCCTAGTATAAGGCCTATATATTTTTTAGTTCAAGGTACACAGCCGTGTACTAACTTTTCAGACGGTGGGTATAAACACCAGGTATTTAAATATTTTGCAAGAGAACGCACAGTACAGTTGCCTAGTATAAGGCCTATATATTTTATAGTTCAAGGTACACAGCCGTGTACTAACTTTTCAGACGGTGGGTATAAACACCAGGTATTTAAATAATTTTGCAAGAGAACGCACAGTACAGTTGCCTAGTATAAGGCCTATATATTTTATAGTTCAAGGTACACAGCCGTGTACTAACTTTTCAGACGGTGGGTATAAACACCAGGTATTTAAATAATTTTGCAAGAGAACGCACAGTACAGTTGCCAATTATAAGGCCTATATATTTTATATTTCAAGGTACACAGCGTGTACTAACTTTTCAGACGGTGGGTATTAAACACCAGGTATTGAAATAATTTTGCAAGAGAACGCACAGTACAGTTGCCTATTATAAGGCCTATATATTTTATATTTCAAGGTACACAGCCGTGTACTAACTTTTCAGACGGTGGGTATTAAACACAGGTATTTAAATAATTTTGCAAGAGAACGCACAGTACAGTGCCAATTAAAAGGCCTATATATTTTATATTTCAAGGTACACAGCCGTGTACTAACTTTTCAGACGGTGGGTATTAACACCAGTATTTAAATAATTTTGCAAGAGAACGCACAGTACAGTTGCCAATTATAAGGCCTATATATTTTTATATTTCAAGGTACACAGCCGTGTACTAACTGTTCAGACGGTGGGTATTTTACACCAGGTTTTAAATTAGTTTGCAAGGAACGCACTGTACAGTTGCCAATAATAAGGCCTATATATTTTATAGTTCAAGGTACACAGCAGTAGTGC
>ONZH01007951.1:0-55523 GCA_900303285.1 Rhinella marina | reverse complement strand
TTGCAGCTGATCGGCCTGGGCGAGAGTAGTTACACAGGCAAACTGTTGCTAAAGTACATTAAGCAGCAAATATCTCACTTGGCTGTCATCCAGCTGACTCCAACTTGGCAAGGTGGTCAGCGACAATGGCCTCAACATCCTGCCGCAACATGCGTTTGCATGAGAAGCAGAAAGCCATGAACAATTTTGTCATTTACCAGACCACCTCAGTAGGGAGCATGTGTTGTTTTAAGGTCAGGCAGTGACAGCTCATGGCGTTCATGCTGCAGTTGTCCCTCTTCCCCCTCATATGTATTTTGTATGACCTTATGGGGGACACAAAATATAAAATAAAAAAAAAAATCGAAAAATTAAAATATAAAAGTGCTTTATAAAAAATAAATTGTTTCACATGTAAAAAAAATTGTCTTGTTGTTAACCCTTGGAAAAAATTTATTAAAATGGAAAATCTGCAAAAAAAAAGTTTCACCTCCATTTTGCTTTAATTCCTGTGGAATACTTAATGGATTAAGAACATTTCTAAAACCAGTTTGGAATAGTTTGAGGGGTGTAGTCTCTAAAATGGGGTCATTTATGAGTGGTTTCTATTATATGAACTCCTCAAGATTACTTTAGAACTGAACTGGTCCTTAAAAAAAGTTGAGTTTGGAAATTTTCTTGAAAACTAAGAAAGTAGACGTATGGTGAATGTTAATGAATAAGTATTTTACGAGGTATTACTATCTTTCTTAAAAGCATAAAGATTTAAATTTAGAAAATAGTGAATTTGGATTTTTTTTTTTTTTTTACAAATAAAGGTAAAACATACTGACTCAAATTTAAATTAACCATTAACACGATGAACAATGTGTCACGAGAAAACAATCTCAGAATGGCTTGGATAAGTAAAACTGGATTGCCATATAAAGAGACATGTCAAATTTGTAAAATTAGGCCTGGTTAGAAAGGGAACAAATGGTCTGGTCTGGAAGTCGTTAAAGAGATTATCTCATGATTGATGTACAACATGAAAATCAGACATCATATACTTCAGGACACTCTCTTTCTAGCAAAGCTAGAACTATCTTTGTACCTCACATGGATCCAGAGATCTCCCAATTTATTACCCCAATAGCTCTTCTAGATTTATTTCAAGATGCAGAGGGGTGTGTCGTTTCTCAGGGGTGTGTCCTTTCTGCTGCAGCTCTCTATTCCTGTAACTGTCAGACTTTTAGCAGAAGATAAGACTGGTGGCAGTTGGAGAATGGAACGAAGTATGTGCTTTCACCTCAGCAAGGTGAACAAAGGAAGTCAACAGGACTTTTTTTTCCCCCGTCATACATAAAAGAAAAAAAAAAACATAACTGTTATTTGCGCCCAGAGAAATGTATTGGGACTGCTCAAAAAGGAATGCCTCTTAAAGGGTTACATTTTGCATTACATCCTAAAGTTCGGTCATATTCCGTTATATGCCTGTTATAATGGAACACTATAGTGGAATTACTAACGCTGATGCAAACTCGCCCTTAGCTTTTATTATTTATATATTTTTTAAAATAGGGAAAAAGCGACTTTTTTTGCTTTACATTTTATATGCCATTCAACAATAGTTTTACAAATTAACCCCTTCGCGCAAAATCACATACATGCACGTGAGCGAAGGTGGCTTTTTGACGCATCCTCACGTGCATGTACGTGACGTGATCAGGCGGGTGCAGGAGCTGCAACCGCCCGATCAGCAACACGGGCCTGGCTTTCAAAAAATGGAGACACTAAAACATGATTTATTTTTCTTCAAAAATGCTTTTATTCTGTTAAACTGAAATAAATGTAAAAAGGTAGACATATTAGGTATCCCCACGTCCGTAATGACTTGCTCTATAAAAATATTATATGACTTATCCTCTAAGGTGAACACAATAAATAAAAAAAATAAAAACTGTGCAAAAAATGCCATTTTTTGTCACCTTTCATCACAAAAACTGTAATATCAAGCGATCAAAAAGTCATATGCAACCCAAAATAGTACAAATCAAACCGTCATTTCTTCCTGCAAAAAATGAGCCCCTAATCGCCCAAAAAAATAAAAAAAATATATAGCTTTCGGAAAATGGAGATGCTAAAACATTATTTTTTTTTTCAAAAATGCTTTTATTGTGTAAAATTAAAATACATTAAAAAAGTAGACATGTTAGGTATCGCCACGTCCGTAAAAATCTGCTTTATAAAAATATCACATGATCGAACCCCTAAGGTGAATTTCATAAAAAAATAAAATAAAAACCTGCCAAAACAACCAATTTTTTGGTCACTTTGCTATATAAAGTGTAATATTAAGTGATCAAAAAAATCATATGTACCCAAAAATGCTACCTATAAAAACGTCAACTCTTTCCGCAAAAAATGAGCCCCTACACAAGACGATTGGCAGAAAAATAGAAGAAATGTAGCTTTCAGAAAAATAAGACACAAAAACATATTTTTTTTTTTCAAAAATGCTTTATTATGTAAAACTGAAACAACAACAAAAAAAAACACATATTTGGTATTGTCGCGTCTGTATCAACCTGCACTATAAAAGCAAGACATGATCTATCCTGTCAGGAGAACTCTGTAAAAAACAAAAAATAAAAACTGTGCCACAACAGCCATTTTTTTGTTACCTTGCCTCACAAAAAGCATAATATCGAGCAATCAAAAATCATATGTACCTCAAAATAGTACCAATAAAACTGTCACCTCATTTTGTAGTTTACAAAATGGGGTCACTTTTTGGCAGTTTCTACTCTAGGGGTGCATCAGGGGGTCTTCAAATGTGACATGGCAACTTACAATTATCCTAGTGAAATCTGCCCTCCAAAAACCATATGATCACTCCTTTCCCTCTGCACCCTGCTATGTTCCCGTGCAGCAGTTTACCACCATATGTGGGGTGTATCTGTAAACTGCAGAATCAGGGTAATAAATATTGAGTTTTCTTTGGCTGTTAACCCTTGCTGTGTTACATGAAAAATAGATTAAAATGGAAAATCTGCAAAACAAGTGAATTTTTGAAATTTCACCTCCATTTTCCTTTCATTTTTAACCTAAAGGGTTAACAAAGTTTGCAAAATCAGTTTTGAATAACTTGATGGGTGTAGTTTCTAAAATTGGGTCATTTATGGGTGGTTTCTATTATGTAAGCGCCACAAAGTGACTTAATAACTGAACTGGTCCTTGAAAAGTGGGTTTTGGAAATTTTCTTAAAAATTTTAAGAATTGCTTCTAAAATTTCAAGCCTTATACCTTCTGGAAAAATAAAATGATGTTTACAAAATGAGGTCAACATGAAGTAGACATCTGGGAAATGTACAGTAACAACTATATCACAAGGTATCACAATCTGCTTTAAAACCAGAGACATTCAAATTTCAAAAAATATTTTTTTTTATTTTCTGTAAATTATGGAATTTTTTATAAATAAAGGTGAAACATATTGACTCAAATTTACCACTAACATGAAGTACAATATGTCACGAGAAAACAATCTCAGAATCACTTAGATAAGTAAAAGCGTTCCAGAGTTATTACCACATAAAGTAACACATGTCAGATTTGAAAAATGTAGCTTGGTCCTTAAAGGGTTTCTGTCATCAGAATTTACCATAGTAAACCAAGTGTCATTTGCAATATGCAAATGACACCTGATGACAGATCTTTTTGTTTTATACTTTTCTGTGTATTGCAAATGACACTTGGTTTACTATGGTAAATTCTGATGACAGAAACCCTTTAAGGTAAAAACTGGCTTGGTCTTGAAGACGCTAATGGAGTACAGAGATACATTTTGACTAGCTAGACCACTATAGTAACTAGAGATGAGCGAATCATGCAAAATTTTATTCGCAGAACTTTTCCTAAGATTTGTATATTCGAAGAATCGATTTGTTGAATTTGCGTACACAATATACGTAACTATATGGCTTTTAACATTCGCACACTAATAACGAACGTTCAGGTAAAAAGGTACGCAACCTCTTTGAAAACGTACGCATAAGCATACAAAGTGCGTATGAATATGACGGGCTTTGCTGCAGAGGAATGGTGGAGCAGGAGGAATGCTCTGAGTCTGACCCCTGGCTTCTTATGGATACTGTATCAGCAGATGACAGCAGATCATCCGGCTGAGACTGAAATGAGCGTGCCATCTATTCCGCTACCTCTTCCATTTCTCCTCCACTACAATTGTCCGCCTTGGTGCGCCTGGTGGAACAACGGCCAAGTATTGTGAATACTACTAGTAGATGCTCCGGCTACAGGTCCTTTGGCACTTTTGCCCTGTGCCATCTTCTCCTTTTTTTTTTAGAGCTCGAGGTCTGGCTGGAACTGGACCCCTTTTGCTTATCCATTCCAGACATTTTTCAATTCACTCTGTGACCCTGCAGCTGGTTTTTGTCCCTGTATCTCCCTGTCTCTCCCTATCTCTCTCTCCCTGCCTGATTAATTAATAGCCCTGAACAGGCCCTGCACTTGCCCTGCACTATCCCTGATATGCGTAATATGGTTTCCCAGAGCAATTACACCCAATTTTCACAAAACAGGTCTCAGAGTCTCAGAACTTCACACACAGTGCTTCTGCTCGTCTCAGCAGTCGCAGCAGAAGTGATGCGTCACTGGCTTAAGGAGCCTGAGCCAATCAGAACAAGCCCTGGCCATTAGGTCAGGTGACCGCTTTCTTCCTGGGCTTTTGCACACGATAAACGAACTAACATTAAATTTTGCTAATGAATTGAATTTGTACGCAACAGTAACTTATACATAGCAATAGCGTATAATTTATAGGACAAACTACTTAGTGAATGCGCACAAAGCCGAAGCGAATCACCTAATATTCGGATTCGCTTCGCAGCTAAAAATTTCCAAGATTCGATAAGAATCAACGAATCGGCGAATAGATTCGCTCATCTCTAATAGTAACCATATTAAAACTTTCTTATGTACGTATTTTTGTCAGTACCTTAAAATACTTTCTCCATCATAATCTATTTTGTATGTCTTTTTGCAATATGATGTTATTAAACATAGAACATGTTTCTATTCCTGGGATAATCTTCTATAATAAGACAATTATGTATAATATTTCTGTTTTATGTTCACTGAATGTCTAGAACAGGGCTAAATTGTTTTGTTACTAACTCTGGCTGCTTGATTGCTTTTGTTGTATGTACTTTTATTGAAAATGCTATTTGTAGAAAAATGTAGTCTACATTGGCTACAATTATTCTTCTTTTTCATTTTCATTTTTAAAAAAAGTGGACAAAGTGAGCTAGGCAGAATTTATTACTATTCATGTGAAAAAGCTGAAAGCCAGGATTCATTCACACTACTGGAACTGCAAAATGATCAAGTATCATATGACTAAATTCATAATTATCAAATATTATAAGTATGTCAAATCTAGCTTATATTCACTTTTTTCAGGATTTTATCCTTTATATTTTACTGCTGACACAAGGAAGTTGCATCAAAACGAATGTTAAATGATTCATTCTGAATATAACTTTTCATTAGCACAACCATTATGGAAGAGTGGTGTATGCGTCATAAACTTACCTGTCCGAGCTCCAGTAGTGCGATACTTACCCACGGCATGTCCACGCCAGGAGAGAGACGCTGCTGAGCAATGCCCCCTGGTGACGCGACAGCATCCTTAGCAACAGGATACAATGCTCTGTTGACCTTTGACCACTCATCATCTCTCATTTTTATACTATGTTGTCCTCCTGGTTCTGATGCATTTAAAGGGGTTGTCCGAGTTATGAAAAAAATATATAGTACTTTAAATCTCATGGGCAGCAATATATAACTAAGTTAAGCAAGTTTTAGGCAAAGAAAATCTATATTTCCTCATTTCCCTGGTTCTCTTCTGGCCTTTGTTTACATGCAGTAATGGCAATCTTTGCCCCCCCCCTTCCCCCCTGCTCTGCAAGTGCTGCCATGAGTGACATGTCTGCTGGAATACTCAGCAGCATGTTGTATGTGTAGGACTACAAGTCCCAGCTGTACAATGACACTGCTGATACACACAGGATCTTCCCCCTACCTATTCTTGTACAATACAATGCTCTCCATATCAGCTCCAGTGTCAGCTTTTTGTCTGTAGGGTGAGGAGGGCAGATCCTGTGTCTCTTTACATCTGCAGCTGCTGTTGTAAAGCCTTGAGTGTGTTCTGGCTGAAGGGGTTAATGTTTTATCTGAAAGAATCCAGGGAGAGAGCAGATAGCAGGAGCCTGGCAATGCAGGTGACGTGGCCAGCACAGTGATATTTTGTGTACAGGCTCTAATCTGCTGGTGCACGAATACAAGATTAGCAGGGAGGTAAGCTGACATCATAGGTCATGTGACCCTCATTGAAACCTAAGAAACCAGCAGCTTTAGAAGCAGAAAGTGTATGGAAAAGCTGTTGTATTTGACTAGTTAGAAACATACAAAGGACAAAAAAATAACTTGGACAACCCCTTTAAGTATGACTCTGTCTTTGTGTTATTTGTCTTTCTCTGTTCTTAGTACCATAGGCACTATCGACAATTTGCAGTCTTGCTATCTAGGACTTGCACTGCAAGTAGGTAGGGAAAGCAGGCTGGGTTCTAGGTTAGGGCTGATTTTCTGTGTATGTCCCTTCCTACAGGCATTACATTATGTGTCACTTCTGGGAGTCACTGCGACTTATTAGAGAATGATTCTGATAGGAAAATGAAGGTCACCCTTGTATTTGAAAGCCATCAATATATAATTTCAAGTACAATACTAGTGTTTATTTCTAATAGTTTCAGACCAGAGATGAGTGAAAGTTAGGTTTAGAAGAATTCAAATGTGTTTTTGTTTGTTTGTTTGTTTGTTTGTTTGTGACAGAGAGACAGGGAGAGAGAGAAAGAGAGAGAGTTTTCCACCCAAATGGGCATTTGCGATTTGGCTCAAATTTATGTTGGCTTATTCCAACCCAAATCAAATTTTAAGAAGCTCACTCATGTCTATTCCAAACATATTAGGAAAATTAGTTGGATATCAGTGTGGTCACTAGAATAAGGCTTCACTTAAATGGCTCCATATCAAATTAGATTCACTAACAGAAAAATGTATACATGCACACATGAGAATTTTTTGTAACATCGCTATGTTTAGTAACCCTGTTATGTGACATCATATTATTCTTATACCCTTACCTTACATCACTATGTATAACAATTTTCTATGTCTTCAGGAATTAGTGCCCATGCACTGTGACATCACTGTGTTTGTTGTAGCAGTTCATGACATTACTTTGTAAATATTATATTATATACATAATATATACAGTATATTTATAATATATAATATACTGTATATATTATGTATATCCTACTGTATATTAATCCTGTGCTATTTCCTTTTGTAATTCACTGGACATCACTCTATATAATCATCGTGAGGAGATATAATCTTTCATAGTCTCCATATTGTGAAATCATTGTACTTATTATAACTACTTTCTTCTACTGTGGCAGCCATGCACCATCATGATATTTATTTCCCTTGTGCTCTGACTTTATTATCCCTTATTATCAATGTAATAGGATATCAAAATGTGCATTATCCATGCTCTGTGACATAACTAAGAATTTTTCTATGCAGTGACATTGCTGTGTGTATTTTCAGGAATGTTAAGTATGGTATATGAGGTCAACAATTTGAATTCCAACCTGAAAACTGGCACTTAAAGTTGCCAAACATTTTCTCTACCACATAGGGAATGCAAATACTACAAATAGTAAGTATTTTACATATCTTATATAAAAACCTAGGAATTTCAAGTTACACCTCTGCCCTGAATGTCTAAACATTGTTGGCACTCTTAAAGTGGTCACTTTAGCGCATGCTAAATGAAATGCAGAATATAAAAGTGAATTCCCCTTTAAAAGTGTCCTGTCTGACCCAGGAAGAAGTACTGGGGCGTCTTAAAAAGATTAAAATAGACAAATCGCCAGGACCGGATGGCATACACCCACGTATCCTAAGAGAATTAAGTCATGTCATTGCCAGACCCTTATACTTGATATTTAAGGACTCTATACTGACAGGGAGTGTTCCACAGGATTGGCGCATAGCAAATGTGGTGCCAATATTCAAAAAGGGTCCAAAAACAGAGCTCGGGAACTATAGGCCGGTAAGTTTAACATCTGTAGTGGGTAAACTGTTTGAAGGTTTTCTAAGAGATGCTATCTTGGAGTACCTCAATGAAAATAAGCAAATAACTCCATATCAGCATGGCTTCATGAGGGATCGGTCGTGTCAAACCAATTTAATCAGTTTCTATGAGGAGGTAAGTTCTAGACTTGACCGCGGGGAATCAATGGATATCGTATATCTGGACTTCTCCAAAGCATTTGACACGGTACCACATAAAAGGTTAGTATATAAAATGAGAATGCTTGGCCTTGGAGAAAATGTCTGTATGTGGGTAAGTAAATGGCTCAGTGATAGAAAACAGAGGGTGGTTATTAATGGTACATACTCAGATTGGGTCACTGTAACTAGTGGGGTACCACAGGGGTCAGTATTGGGCCCTATTCTCTTCAATATATTTATTAATGATCTTGTAGAAGGCTTGCACAGTAAAATATCAATTTTTGCAGATGACACTAAACTGTGTAAAGTAATTAACAAAGAAGAGGACAGTACACTGCTACAGATGGATCTGGATAGACTGGAGGCTTGGGCAGAGAAGTGGCAGATGAGGTTTAACACTGACAAATGTAATAAACCCCAATCAAAACAATGCAGGGCACTTAATAATAGTAAGGGTGTGCAAAGAGCCCCATACAACAACACCAATAGTTATAACACACCACAAAATAAGAAAAAAATTACTTTATTAGTACATATAATATAACACACACAATATAAAAGCATATATAAAATGGTGGCACCTAACACAATGACAGAGGGGCAGCACAATATGAAAAATACGGTAATTGCTCTAAAGCAAGTGTCACAGCATACCAAGTAAAGTGCAAGTGCAACATAAATGTAAGATTAATACAGATAAGCCATGACACCATAGAGCCACAGTATAAGTATACAAGGTATGTTACAAACCAATGCCTCCTCCAACCCCGACGCACGTTTCGCTCTCGCTTCCTCAGGGAGTGAATTCATACTATATTGCGCACTTATTTATAATCCCACCTTCATTCAGTCAATCAATTATGTAAAACTGGGTAACCTGAAATCCACAGAACATCCACGCCTCACAGTCTGGCGTGCGTTCCAGTATGGAACGCAGGAAAACGACAGCTACACTTCCGGTGACATATTTCCGATGTTACACCGGCCTCCATGGTGTAATATTAAGAACATACTTATGATTTTAATACATTAATATACCTTAAGCCAACAGACTGAGTATATATTACTACTCCATGAGGCCACTCAAAATCCGAGTGCCGGGCACATATAGCCTATCGCTGCATCCAACAGAGCGATGCGCTCGGACCCGGAATTCCGGCCTGCCTCCCACCGTGGAGCGCTTACACATGCGCATGCATAATGAGGAAAATGAGGGGAACACAATGTAAGTAAGATCCGATAAAGTGTATCATAATCATAAAAGGCCAAATAAACATGGTATATAGACCATTAAAAGTGATAAAGGTGAAAATTAGAAAGATAAAAAAAAAAAAAAGGTGAGCAAAACGGTGAGTGCCAAAATGACAAATAATATAGTGTTGATGAAAAACCTGCAAAAGTGTATAAAGACCACACAAGGGCACGTGTGACTAAAACTGTGAAGAACGTGACCTATGTAAATAAAAAATAATCGTGATAAGGAATAAACATTAAAATGTATATACATATAAATGTAACAAAGTAGTGTGAAAACAATGTATATATAAAGAAATATATAAAAATAAAAAATATATAATATAATAATGTATATATAAAAGTGACCTCACAAGTGTGTAAAAATGATGTAAGGGTAGCAACAAAAGAGGCTACCAGAAAAAAAAAAAAAAATGTATTAAATAAAGTGATTGTGACAGATACAAAGTCACAAAGATTCCTCAAATCCAATCGATGTTAATTGACGCCATCAACCTGTAAAACAAAACAAAATGAATATATATTTAAACAAAATATGATCATAACCAGAATATCAGGACCCCGAAAGCAATTACCAGAAGGTAAATAAAATATAATATAAAATTAATTAAAAGCACAACAATAAACACAAAGCGGCTAAGATACCCAAAATAGAAACCACGGCTCCTTAGATGACAAAAGTATCTATAAAAAACTACATAAGAAACTATCTAAGACCTCAACGTATTCAGAGGAATGGGACAAAACTAAGATGTTCATTAAGGCCACGAGGCCTTTCTCATGAGAAACAAGTTAGGTCCTATAACACCGTAAGGTTTATAACATCATTCAACTCTGGGCATACGGAAGTGGCTTCCATCTTGGGGAAATATTGGAATGTGTTACGTATAGATAAAACTCTTGAGAAGTTATTACCTCCACGTCCCTCAATCACGTATAGACGGGAAAAGAATTTACGGGATCAACTGGTACGTAGCCACTATGTTGGGCTAACCCCGGAGAGATTGTTTGGCTCTAAGGGCCCCAAATGGGGGTGCAAACCCTGTGGGAGTTGTGTTGCATGTGTCAATATACTTACCACTACTACTTTTACAGATTCCGCGGGACGCAGAGTTTACAACATAACCCACACGATAACCTGCAGTACGATAGGGGTCATTTATGTAGCTAGCTGTCCGTGCGGATTGCTCTACTTTGGACTTACCTCTCGGGAACTCCGAAGACGCACGAGAGAACATGTGTTGGACATAGGGGCAGCCAAGGACGAAGAAGATGTCACGTCCCTGAAGACAATTCCACGCCACTTCAGGATCCATCATAACTGTGACGGGACCCAACTGAAGGTAAGGGGCATCGATCGCGTTTTGTTGGGAAAGAGGGGGGGTGATTGGAAACGCCTCCTTGCTCAGAGAGAATCTAGGTGGATTTTCCGTCTTGACACTATGACCCCTCGTGGCCTTAATGAACATCTTAGTTTTGTCCCATTCCTCTGAATACGTTGAGGTCTTAGATAGTTTCTTATGTAGTTTTTTATAGATACTTTTGTCATCTAAGGAGCCGTGGTTTCTATTTTGGGTATCTTAGCCGCTTTGTGTTTATTGTTGTGCTTTTAATTAATTTTATATTATATTTTATTTACCTTCTGGTAATTGCTTTCGGGGTCCTGATATTCTGGTTATGATCATATTTTGTTTAAATATATATTCATTTTGTTTTGTTTTACAGGTTGATGGCGTCAATTAACATCGATTGGATTTGGGGAATCTTTGTGACTTTGTATCTGTCACAATCACTTTATTTAATACATTTTTTTTTTTTTCTGGTAGCCTCTTTTGTTGCTACCCTTACATCATTTTTACACACTTGTGAGGTCACTTTTATATATACATTATTATATTATATATTTTTTATTTTTATATATTTCTTTATATATACATTGTTTTCACACTACTTTGTTACATTTATATGTATATACATTTTAATGTTTATTCCTCATCACGATTATTTTTTATTTACATAGGTCACATTCTTCACAGTTTTAGTCACACGTGCCCTTGTGTGGTCTTTATACACTTTTGCAGGTTTTTCATCAACACTATATTATTTGTCATTTTGGCACTCACCGTTTTGCTCACCTTTTTTTTTTTTTTTATCTTTCTAATTTTCACCTTTATCACTTTTTATGGACTATATACCATGTTTATTTGGCCTTTTATGATTATGATACACTTTATCGGATCTTACTTACATTGTGTTCCCCTCATTTTCCTCATTACGCATGCGCATGTGTAATCGCTCCACGGTGGGACGCAGGCCGGACTTCCGGGTCCGAGCGCATCGCTCTGTTGGATGCAGCGATAGGCTATATGTGCCCGGCACTCGGATTTTGAGTGGCCTCATGGAGTAGTAATATATACTCAGTCTGTTGGCTTAAGGTATATTAATGTATTAAAATCATAAGTATGTTCTTAATATTACACCATGGAGGCCGGTGTAACATCGGAAATATGTCACCGGAAGTGTAGCTGTCGTTTTCCTGCGTTCCATACTGGAACGCACGCCAGACTGTGAGACGTGGATGTTCTGTGGATTTCAGGTTACCCAGTTTTACATAATTGATTGACTGAATGAAGGTGGGATTATAAATAAGTGCGCAATATAGTATGAATTCACTCCCTGAGGAAGCGAGAGCGAAACGTGCGTCGGGGTTGGAGGAGGCATTGGTTTGTAACATACCTTGTATACTTATACTGTGGCTCTATGGTGTCATGGCTTATCTGTATTAATCTTACATTTATGTTGCACTTGCACTTTACTTGGTATGCTGTGACACTTGCTTTAGAGCAATTACCGTATTTTTCATATTGTGCTGCCCCTCTGTCATTGTGTTAGGTGCCACCATTTTATATATGCTTTTATATTGTGTGTGTTATATTATATGTACTAATAAAGTATTTTTTTTCTAATTTTGTGGTGTGTTATAACTATTGGTGTTACTGACAAATGTAAGGTTATGCATATGGGAAGGAATAATGCAAGTCACCAGTACATACTAAATGGTAAAACATTGGGTAACTCTGACATGGAAAAGGACCTAGGAATTTTAGTGAACAGCAAACTAAGCTGCAGAAACCAGTGTCAGACAGCTGCTGCCAAGGCCAATAAGATAATGGGTTGCATCAAAAGGGGCATAGATGCCCATGATGAGAACATAGTCCTGCCACTTTACAAATCACTAGTCAGACCACACATGGAGTACTGTGTACAGTTCTGGGCTCCTGTGAACAAGGCAGACATAGCAGAGCTGGAGAGGGTTCAGAGGAGGGCAACTAAAGTCATAGCTGGAATGGGTGGACTACAGTACCCAGAAAGATTATCAAAATTAGGGTTATTCACTTTAGAAAAAAGACGACTGAGGGGAGATCTAATAACTATGTATAAATATATCAGGGGTCAGTACAGAGATCTCTCCCATGATCTCTTTATCCCAAGGACAGTAACCATGACGAGGGGACATCCTCTGCGCCTGGAGGAAAGAAGGTTTGTTCACAAAAATAGAAGAGGATTCTTTACGGTAAGAGCAGTGAGACTATGGAACTCTCTGCCCGAGGAGGTGGTGATGGTAAGTTCAGTAAAAGAGTTCAAGAGGGGCCTGGATGTATTTCTGGAGGGTAATAATATTACAGGTTATAGTTACTAGATATGGGTTGTTGTTGATCCAGGGAGTAATTCTGATTGCCTGATTGGAGTCGGGAAGGAATTTTTTCCCCTAAAGTGAGGAAAATTGGCTTCTACCGCACAGGGGTTTTTTGCCTTCCTCTGGATCAACTTGTAGGAAAACAGGTCGAACTGGATGGACAAATGTTTTTTTTTCGGCCTTATAAACTATGTTACTATGTTACTATGCTCATGGATTATAACATATAGGTTTTGCAGAATGCATAATATGATACTGTAGCACCCCAGGCCAGGGTTACTGCAAAAGTGTAATTGTTGAAACGTTTTAAAATGTTATGATTTCTAGTATTTGTATACCTAGTAGCATTGTATTGGTAGCTAAAGATTAAGTCCTTGGCTCATTCTCTTAGGATGGCAGAAGATGGACCTAGGTCCACTCCCTGGTTAGTTTCTGGAGTGGAGTGAATTGCCTGCTTAGCCGGAGAGGACCTGCTTGTGTATGCTGATCAGAGCTAGTCCTGAGCTCAGAGAACCTTTGTCTCTGAGACAGTCTATAGCTTCTGCTACACAAAAGTGATTCGGAGAGAGGAATCAGAATGTCCAGAATCTACAAGGCTATGCATCGGAGTTAGTCAGCAAGGTATTGTGCATGTTTATGGCGGAGAGATTCTGCTGCTGTGCGATGGAACATTCCTAGCACACCATTCCACACTTGGAGAAGGTCCAGCCATCTGTATCTTAAATCTGCAACCCTCAGTCGGGAAATCTGCAGAAATGTTTACCAAGAACCTCATTGACAGCCTAAGGTTCTGCAGAGAAACTTTAGCGAGACAGAGAAGGACAGAAAAGAACATTGCTACTGGGGAGGATTTGCACTGTGATGTATTTTGGAACTGTAAAGTGTCATTGACAGATTAACTACTACTCATACACTCATTCACAAACCAACTGGCCTGGTGTAAATAAACAGCCATTTCTGTAACTCTGCATATACTTGGGAGCAGCACGTACTGCAGACGTCCTGCCAGAATGTTTGATATGCATGTCTCTGGGGTGATTCGCCAGTGTAGAGCTCTTACCTATCACCGTGCGCATAACATGACATTTTGCTGGGGTGATTTGCCAGCATATTACTTTACTCCCATTGTGTACATGCTATGAATTTGAGTGATAGTGTAAGTTTTGCTCATGTTTCATATGTATATTACTCACATTATTAGTATCCCTGTTCTGTGACATCATATTATTATTACAAATGTAAGGTTATGCATATGGGAAGGAATAATGCAAGTCACCAGTACATACTGAATGGTAAAACATTGGGTAACTCTGACAAGGAAAAGGACCTAGGAGTTTTAGTGAACAGCAAACTAAGCTGCAGAAACCAGTGTCAGACAGCTGCTGCCAAGGCCAATAAGATAATGGGTTGCATCAAAAGAGGCATAGATGCCCATGATGAGAACATAGTCCTGCCACTTTACAAATCACTAGTCAGTGTACCGTTCTGGGCTCCTGTGAACAAGGCAGACATAGCAAAGCTGGAGAGGGTTCAGAGGAGGGCAACTAAAGTAATAACTGGAATGGGTGGACTACAGTACCCAGAAAGATTATCAAAATTAGGCTTATTCACTTTAAAAAAAAGACTACTGAGGGGAGATCTAATAACTATGTATAAATATATCAGGGGTCAGTACAGAGATCTCTCCCATGATCTATTTATCCCCAGGACTGTGACTGTGACGAGGGGACATCCTCTGCGCCTGGAGGAAAGAAGGTGTGTACACAAACATAGAAGAGGATTCTTTACGGTATGAGCAGTGAGACTATGGAACTCTCTGCCTGAGGAGGTGGTGATGGTAAGTTCACTAAAAGAGTTCAAGAAGGGCCTGGATGTATTTCTGGAGGGTAATAATATTACAGGTTATAGCTACTAGAGAGGGGTCATTGATCCAGGGAGTAATTCTGATTGCCTGATTGGAGTCGAGAAGGGATTTTTTCCCCAAAGTGGGGAAAATCGGCTTCTACCTCACAGGGGTTTTTTGCCTTCCTCTGGATCAACTTGTAGGAAAACAGGCCGAACTGGATGGACAGATGTCTTTTTTTGGCCTTATAAACTATGTTACTATGTTACTATGTTACAATTGATTTGGTAATTCACTAGCATTCTGTTTTCATGGTTTGTGTGTGTATGGTAATATGTTCCTGTGGTGATGAGCCAGTTTATAAAAAAAAAAGTGTGCATCCATTGTGAATGTGACTGTTGAGGTTAAACAGTGTGAAATTTCTTGGGTGTGCATGTTGCTGGTATAGACAACCGTCACCTTTAGTGCCATGACAATATGACATAGGAAAAATACAATTATTTTTTTCAAGACTATATTGTAAATACTGCAAATGTCACTAGGGTCATTCACCAACTTATTTGTTTTCTACTCTTGAGTGCATAGTATTGCTAAGGTGATATATAGTGTTGAGCAAACGATCCGAATTTCAGGATAAATTTGATTCACCACAAAGCCAAATTTCCTTGCGCTTCATGGTAGCAAATTGATTTAACTTGAAATAGTGTAAAAAATAATCATACTTACCTGCTTCTGCTTAACTCTTCCATTTGCTTGAAGAGGCCATTGTGGCCATCTTGATTGCAGAAACTGCGCAAAATCTTGTGCAGGGCGACATATAACATCACCACGCCGGCGCATGGTAATGTCATCAGTGATAAAGTCACCAGGCCCCGCCAGTTTTATGACATGATCACGTGACCCCGCAAGATTACATGCGGTCTTTAATCAAGATGGCCGTGACGGCCTCTACGTGCACACATGGATAAGGTGAGTATTTGTTGTTTTTTTTTTTAACTCTGATTAACCCCTGAAAGGTCAAAATTGTAGCCTCAGATGCTGCGATCATTAATGAACATGGCATCTGAGGGGTTCTATCAATCATGAAGTAATTCATCACAAATCAAATTTTTCATAATTTCGTTCATCTCTACTTATGACTATTGAGCATTGTTTTTTTCCCCTCCTGTTTATAAGGACTAAAATATGAAATGCAGCATAATGTAGAGGTGTGCACATGGAGCGCTGCCTCCACTTCACACAACTGATTGGTTGATAGGTAGAGATGAGCGAGTAGTGTTCGATCGAGCTGGTATTCGATCGAATACTACGCTATTTGGCGTACTCGATTTCGTTCGAGTATAACGGCGATGGCGCACTTAGAATTCGTTTCCCCTCCCACCTTCCCTGGCGCTCTTTTTCCACCAATCAACATGCAGGGGGGGTATGACAGGCACGCTGAGCACGCTGGCAGCGCGAAAACGGCGTCTACATGCATTGGCTGGAAAAACCATGTGACCTCGAATATTAAAAACTCAGCTCTTCCTGCTCGTACGCATATGCTGCGTCAACTTAGTCAGGGACAGAGGCTGGAGAAGGGAGAGACAGGTTTTAGCTGTTGGACAGGCAGGAGCGTGATTAAAAGCCCTTATAAGGGCTACTATAGTGCAGTACAGTGATAGCTTTACTACAATATAGACTTTACAGAGAACGGCTGCTGTATTCAGAGATAGCTGCTGGAGTAGGGACAGAGAGAGGAATTAGTGGTGTATTAGGTGCTCTGCTACATACCAAACTATATTTGGCACTACTGCTGTGTACCTTGAACTATATAGGCCTTATAATTGGCAACTGTACTGTGCGTTCTCTTGCAAAATTATTTAAATACCTGGTGTTTATACCCACCGTCTGAAAAGTTATTACACGGCTGTGTACCTTGAACTATAAAATATATAGGCCTTATACTAGGCAACTGTACTGTGCGTTCTCTTGCAAAATTATTTAAATACCTGGTGTTTATACCCACCGTCTGAAAAGTTAGTACACGGCTGTGTACCTTGAACTATAAAATATATAGGCCTTATAATTGGCAACTGTACTGTGCGTTCTCTTGCAAAATAATTTCACGGCTGTGAAGGCAAAATATTGTAACCAAAAAAAAATAAAATGCGGAGGGGGGCTAGCGGAATAGGACGTGGACGAGGACAGGGGCGCGGAAATGCTGTTGGGGGCCTTGTTGAAGCCAGTGGGGATACAATGCGTGCTGGTGAGGGTCAGCCAGGATCCCGCTCATCCAGAATCCCTGCCTTTATGGGACAGTTAAGCAGGGGGCGGGTTACACCGCTGTTGAGGCCTGAGCAGGTTGAACAGGTGGTGCAATGGATAGCCGATAGCGCTTCCACACAGTTGTCCACCAGCCAGTCATCCACACAGTCTCACTCTGACCCTCCTTCCTCCACATCTGGCCAACAGAGTCATCCCACCATTGACCCCTCCCAGGAGCTCTTTTCGGGTCCTTTTTCAGATGTGCCGGAAGAATCCCAGGAGCTAGCAGAGGAATTTGTTTGTAGTGATGCCCAAACACTTGAGTTTTCGCCATCTCCTGCTGATGTGGACCCTGAGCCAGCATCTGTTATCATGAGCGATGATGATGATGAGACGCAGTTGCCATCAAGGGAGGCTGTTGGAATGTCCAGTGGGCAGCAGGAGGAGCAGAGTGAGGAAGTGGAAGAGGAGGTGGTGGATGACGAAATGACCGACCCCACTTGGCCAGGGGTGATGTCCAGCGAGGAAAGCAGTGGAGAGGTGGTGGTCTGCGCAGCACCGAAAAAGGCAGCAAGAGGCAGAGGGATGTCCAGAGGCAGAGGGATGTCCAGAGGCAGATGGATGTCCACAGGCAGAGGGATGTCCATAGGCAGAGGACAGTCCAGACAGAGAAGTGAGGCCACAGCCAGCAGGGCCGAAGCTGTTCCCGGCAGCGGGCAGTCGCGCGAAGCTCCCCCATCGAGGCCTCGTACTTCTGTGGTGTGGAGATTTTTTAATGTTTGTGCGGATGACAAACTGAGCGTGGTTTGCACACTCTGCCACTCAAAACTGAGTAGGGGCTCTGAGAAGAGCAATCTGACCACCTCAGGCATGCGGCGTTACTTGGAAGTCAAGCACTGGGCTGAGTGGGAGAGAGCAAACGCAATACAACCTGCGCCCGGTCTTGCTGCCACTGCCTCTTCCCCTGTGTTGTGTGCTGCCACTGCGGTCCAGACCTCCAGCCAGGACACCTCCACATCTGCCTCTGCCTTGGCTACTTTGGGGCCTTCTCCTTCAGCCTCCCCTTCCCCCGCCTCTTCGCCTGCACCTTCACACTCCTCGTCCCAACAACTGTCCATCTCGCAGGCGTTCGACCGCAGGCGGAAGTACGCCTCGAGTCACCCCCAAGCCCAAGCCTTAAACTGCCACATCTCCAAACTGCTGGCCCTGGAGATGTTGCCGTTTAGGCTTGTGGAGACGCAGGCCTTCCGCGACCTGATGGCGGCTGCCGCACCTCGCTATTCCGTCCCCAGCCGCCACTACTTTTCCCGGAGTGCCGTCCCCGCCCTGCACCAGCACGTGTCGCGTAACATCAGGCGGGCCCTGAGGTACGCAGTCAGCGCAAAGGTCCACTTGACCACCGACTCGTGGACAAGCGCTTGCGGCCAGGGACGATACATTTCTTTGACGGCACACTGGGTGAATGTAGTGGAAGCAGGGACGGGGTTGCAAACAGAGACGGCCTACCTACCACCCCCGCCCAAGATTGCCAGCACGGGTTCTGATAAACCCCCCTCCTCCTCCTCCTCCTCCTCCTCTGCCTTAACATCGCCCTCAGCCGCTAGCTGGAAGCGTTGCAGCACTGGCGCGGGGAGACGTCAGCAGGCGGTGCTTAAGCTCATCAGCTTGGGCGACAGGAAGCACAGCGCCCCAGAGGTGAGGGACGCCATATTGCAGCAGACGGAGATGTGGCTGTCGCCGCTGCAGCTAGGACCAGGCATGGTCGTGTGCGATAACGGCCGTAACCTGGTGGCGGCTCTGGAGCTTGCCGAACTCGATCACGTACCATGCCTGGCCCACGTTTTTAATCTGGTAGTCCAAAAATTTCTAAAGACTTACCCCAACCTGGCAGAGTTACTGGTGAAAGTGCGGCGCTTGTGCGCTCACTTTCGGAAGTCAACTGTAGCTGCTGCTAGCTTAAAAAAACTCCAGCAACGCCTCCATTTGCCTGAACATCGGCTGTTGTGCGACCTGCCGACTCGCTGGAATTCCACCTATTCCATGTTGGCCAGGGTGTGTGAGCAGCAGAGAGCATTGATGGAGTACCAGATTATGAATCCACGCGTGCCTCCAACTCAGCTCCCTCAGTTTGCCAACCACGAGTGGCCATGGATGGCAGACATATGCGATGTACTGCGTATCTTTGAGGAGTCCACCAAGAAGGTCAGCAGCGAGGACGCTATAGTGAGCGTAACCATCCCGCTCCTATGCGTCCTTAAAGAATCGCTCATCGCAATAAGGGAGAACGCATTGCACGCAGAGGAGACGGGGGTAGGAGGAGACGCAACGGAGCTACACAGTCAGACCACACTTTTGTCTGCTTCTCGGTGGCAGTTGCAGGAGGAGGAGGAGGATGAGGAGGAGGAGGACGACGTGGAGGTGGCTGTGGAAGAGGAGGAGGATGCTGGCGGCGAGGGTAGCAGTCAGGCTGTGTGCGTCCCATTGGTTCAGCGCGGATGGGGCGGAGAGGAGGCGGAAGAGGAAGAGGAGGAAATGGCAAGTGATCCTTCTGGTGGGGGCAGTGAGGTCATGCCTATTCAGAGTCTGGCACACATGGCTGACTTCATGCTGGGCTGCTTTTCCCGGGACACACGTGTTGTCCGGATAGTGGAGAACAAACTGTACTGGGTCTTCGCAATCCTGGACCCCCGGTATAAAGATAACGTCTCCTCTTTTATTCCGGTAGAGGAGAGGACGAATCGATTGCTGGAATACCAGAGGGAACTCGTGCAGAACATGATGGAGATTTTCCCACCCACCATCGCTGGCGGCAGAGAGGAGAGGGTCTCCCAGAGTCCCACAACATCTATCAGGCCCACAGCCACCAGGGGAACACTCTCCAAGGTGTGGGACACGTTCATGGCACCCCCTCGTGCAACTTCCATCACTGCGGGGCCCGCTATCAGCAGGAGGGACAAGTATCGGCGGATGTTGCGGGAGTACCTGGCAGACCGTACCCCTGTCCTCCCCGATCCCTCGGCGTCCTACACTTACTGGGTCTCCAAGTTGGACACGTGGCTGGAACTGTCCCTGTACGCCTTGGAGGTGCTTGCCTGCCCTGCCGCCAGCGTTCTATCAGAAAGGGTGTTCAGCGCAGCCGGGGGCATTATAACCGATAAGCGCAGCCGCCTGTCAACCGACAGTGCCGACAGGCTGACGCTAATCAAAATGAACAGCAAGTGGATTGACCCGGACTTTGCTTCTCCAACAGTGGAAAGCAGCCAAAAGTGAAGTGCCATCTGTATGAAGTGCCATTTCCTCCTCCACCTCCTCCTCCTCCTCCTTAACCGCCGTAGAATTGCTCCGTAAATAAGAAAAATTTATATATTTATGGCTCACCTCTTGGGCCTCCACAAAATTTTTAAGAGGTCTCACCTCTTGGGCCTCCACAAAATGTTTAAGAGGTCTCACCTCTTGGGCCTCCACATAATTTTTAAGAGGTCTCACCTCTTGGGCCTCCACAAAATGTTTAAGAGGTCTCACCTCTTGGGCCTCCACAAAATGTTTAAGAGGTCTCAGCTCTTGGGCCTCCACAAAATTTTTAACAGGTCTCACCTCTTGGCCTCCACAAAATGTTTAAGAGGTCTCACCTCTTGGGCCTCCACAAAATGTTTAAGAGGTCTCACCTCTTGGGCCTCCACAAAATGTTTAAGAGGTCTCACCTCTTGGGCCTCCACAAAATGTTTAAGAGGTCTCACCTCTTGGGCCTCCACAAAATGTTTAAGAGGTCTCACCTCTTGGGCCTCCACAAAATGTTTAAGAGGTCTCAGCTCTTGGGCCTCCACATAATTTTTAAGAGGTCTCACCTCTTTAGCCTCCACACAATTTTTAAGACGTCTCACCTCTTGGGCCTCCACAAAATTTTCCATGAGCCTCTGGGCAGCCCACGGCCTCTTCCTGCCTTTTGCGGTCCTACGCATCCCTCAACATCCCCACTGCTTTACCTGCTAGACATGACACTGGGCCAGGTCGGGTCACTGACATCTCTAGCGCCAACAATTTGGGCATTTTAAGGCTTCTGCATGTGTTTGAGTTGTTTTTACATTTTAAAGAAGACATGTCTGACCACATCTCACACACACACACAATGACAATTAGGGGTGGGGTCTATTTGCTTTCCCCTTTGCCTATGCCATCTGTGGTTGTCATAGGCAACGTGATTTTAAGGGGTGCAGAATTTCATCTTCTTTTTTGTCTAGTTTGGCTTGGGGTCCATGGCAATGTAGAGGAAAGAAGGTTTCCTTGTATGGTCTCACTTTACAGAGAGATTAGATTGTCTTTGGAGTGTATTGTTGAGAGGCTGTGATAGTGGCGTAATAGTGCGACTTGGGCGCGTTATATGCACCCAGACATGCTTCCCCTGCTGTCCCAGTTGCATTCCAGCAGTGTTGGCATCCTTTTCTGAGGTTTCAGGGTGGACTTGGTGACCTCCAAGTGGTCGAATTGAGATTTCCAAGTGGCGAGCATTTTTTTCCCATAGACTTTAATGGGATTCGATATTCGGTCGAATAGTCGAATTTCGCGGTCTATTCGAATCGAATTTCGAACTTTCGAATATTTCACTACTCGCTCATCTCTATTGATAGGTCATCAATATTAACAGCTAGACAACTCCTTTAATATGATGAAAAGAATCACAATCTAATATATAAAACTGAGTGTATGTATATATGTCCGCTAAAGGAATCCGCACCGTCGAATTTACAGTCACTAAATTTGGCACACAGGTACATCAGGTGTCCAGGAAGGTTTTAGATCAGGTCTCAGCTTTCTAGCACATATCATTCCTGAGATATTCCCAAAAAATGCAAATATGGCACCATCACATGATCTACATTAGCCAATAGAAGGTCTTTCTCCTCATATCCCAACTGTCATACACAGGGTCACATGACCTTATCAGCCAATAGAAGTTCACATGCCCTTAGTCTCCACATGCACACAGTTTTACACCAGGTTTCCATAACAACCCAGCCATTTTTCTTCACTGCTGTAGGTGAGCTTTAAAGAGGTAGGGCACTGTGGACAACACTGTTAATGGAGCAGAGTGCTGTGTAGGTCACAGTTGTGGAAATCACTGTTAAGGAGATGGGGTACTGTGCAGGTCACTAATAAAGGGGCAGCTGCTGTGAAGGTCACGGTTTTAGGGGCATGCCACTGTGGAGGTCACTGTTAAAGGGACGGGATGCTGTGGAGGCCACTGTTAAAGGGGCAGTTGCTGTGGAGGTCTCTGTTAACAGGGCAGGGAACGGTGGAGGTCAGTGTTAAGGGGAAGATTGCTGTAGAGGCCACTGTTAAAGGGGCGGGATGCTGTGGAGGTCACTGTTGAAGGGGCAGGTTCTGTAGAGGTCTCTGTTAAGGAGGCAGGGAACGGTGAAGGTCACAGTTAACGGGACAGTCCGCTATGGAGGTCATCATTAAGGGGCGGGGTGCAGTGAAGGTCACTGTTAAGGGGGTGGACGCCTGTGTATGTCACTGTCAAGGGGGTGGGGTGCTGTGGAACTCACTGTTAAAGGGGCAGTCTGCTGTGAAGTTTAAAGTTAAGGGGGTTTGCTGCTGTGGGGGTCTCTGTTAATGAGGCGAGGTACTGTAGATGTTTCTATTTATAGGGGATACTGTCAATATCCTTTAACGACAGTCAAAAACATTAAATGGAACTCGATAAAATATACCTGTGCAAAGCTAGTGATTATATAAATACAAAAAGGGTATAACAAAAGACATGCAGTAGAACAACACACAACATTTTCTTAAAATAGAAGGAAAAAAACCCAAAACATAACACTCATGTAGGTGGGCTGAGGAGCCCCCAAGAAATGACACCCAGACCTGGTTTTTCATACCTTTTCAACTTTCTCTTTGTATATCCATCCCCTATGGCAGGAGTTGACCTCTTGTTCTGTGTGCTGTGGCAAGGATGTCTCCAATTGCTAATTAGCCTGGGCTATATATTCTATGTTGTTTGATTCACTGCTTACCTGAGTAACGTTGGTCTTAGGTCTCTCTAGCTTGCTAGAGCTTGTAAATCCATTTGTCTGCCTGTGGAACAACTTCTGCCTGCATAATTGACTCTGATTCTCTGTCACCTGACTGGTCCCATGTCAGTTCACCAAGCTGTCCCTGAGCCTCCTGCCCTGACCTCTGTACTATATTTGGATTTGCACATTTGCACAAGTCTGACAGCTCTGACCTATGCCTTTTTCCTCACTATGAGTATAGCCTGATCCCTTAGTGTTCTGCACCAGTGTGGATCAGCTGCCAACTAAACTGGGACTATTCCAAGAGGCAGCAGCCTGGGAACTTCCCTGTAGTGAAGACCAGATCACTGTACAGAGGTACAGTAAAGGGTTATAACCAGGAGATCATCAGGACAACACCCCCAAGGAATGGCCCAAAGTCAAACCAGCTAGTTGGCACAGTGGGTCCACACTAAGGATAAGTGAATTGATTCTACCAGTTCGGAATTCAGGAGAGAGAGGGAGAGACAGAGAAAATATATTCTAGGAAAATAAATGCAAATTATCATGTCTAACATCTCCTGGCATCAGAGAGACTTAGGTAAGCTAATTGGAAAATTTCCCAAAAACTCAGAGGGGCATTGCCTGGCTTATAATACTCCCCACACATATCATGCAAAATTAAAAAGAGTTCCCTCCCAGACAACATATGTATATTGTTGATAAAAGCAGAGCAGCATAATGTCCTCTGTCTCACTCAACTGAAACAAATCTTGAAACGTTCATTCATCTCTAGTTCACGCCCTATACAAGGACATGTTCAGCCAAGAGAAAAGGAGAGTAAAGACACTTGTGTATACTATTACAATCAGGTACTGCATAATTTATAGGAGCCACTGGCCTAGTTGTGTTTGTGATGTTGGCTTCCCACTCATGGTGTTGGCTTCAAATACTGCATAGAAAACTGGATCAAAATGGCACATGTGAGAGCACCCGTAATTTTTTCAATTTCAGTCTGGTTTACATGGGCTAACAATCTGGGTAATTATCAAGAACCAGAGTTAATTGATAATTGCCCTGTATAAAAGTGCGACCATTCACCTAAAGAACAAGCAAATGCTCATCAGCTGATCAAAACTACATATTCTGTGGCACATTTAAGGGGTTTTCCAAAATGTTCATATTGTAGGCCTATCTTCAGGAAAGGTCATCAGTATGAGATCATTTTGTTTGACTCCTGGCAGTCCAATGATCAACTGTTTGAGTAAGATGCGTTGTTTACCGGAGCTCTGGTGATCTCCTTGCAGCTTACCAAACACAACACCGTCCATTGGATAGTAGTTGTGTTTGGTCAGCGTCATTCGCTTGAATGGAACTGAGCTGCGCCTAGGTAATATTACCAATGAATATGACCTCACATGGCATAGGTAAAGGCCTAAGCACTCGCGGAGTGCCTCAAAGCCTCTTCGCACTGCAGGTCAATGGGGGTGTCGGGTGTCAGATCACCACAGATTAGATATTGATGACCTGTTTTGATGAACCCCTTTTACCCCTTCCCGACCAGCGCCGTACATGTACGGCGCTGCGGGAAGTGAGTTGCCGACCAGCGCCGTAGAGCTACGGCGCGGCGGTCACGCGGTCCCCGGGCGTAATCGCCGGGGAACCGGGGTATCATGGCTGCACTGCCCGGCAGGCAGCCATGTTCCCTAAGGGCAGGGGGCGGTATTTCCGTCCCCCTGCATCTCCGGTGGCTGCGATTGGCTGGTTTTCACAGGCCAGCCCATCGCAGCTCCCGGAAGCCACCGGAGCTGCAGGGGGATCTGAGGAGGGTCATCTGAAGGTGACAGGTGCTGAACTAGTCAGCACCTGTCCTTCCCGAGGTCAGGCAGGGGACCCCTGTGTTTTGGGTCCCCTGCCAGCGCTGCCATTGGCTGGAGCAACGCTCCAGCCAATGGCAGCGCTACAGCTGCACAGGAAGGGGCAGAACCTTCCTGCATGCAGCCATTCTAGCTGGAGACTGCATGCTGGAAGGTTCTGTCCTTTATCTGTGTGCTGTTGGCTTGCTGGAACTTGTGGTGCACCACCACTGCTATCTGATTTTTTTACTGCTGAAAAGAAGAAGAAAGAAGAAGAACAGAAGAAGAACAGAAGAAAGAAGAAGAACAGAAGAAAAGAAGAAGTTACAGATCCCTAACCCACCCTCTGTCCCTGTCCCCTCCTGTCCCCCCCCCCCCTCCCTTCCCCCACCCCCTCCCGTCCTTTTTTTACGGACGCCACTTGGTCCGTGTGTTTTTTGTCATTTTTTTTAACTTTTTAACAATTTTACAGCTCCGTACCGCTTTTTCTGCGTGCGAGCTGTGACCGCCCAGTGCTTTTCAGTGCATACCTGCCTGATCAGCACCTGGGGATCATTTTTTGTGCTTTTTTTTTTTTTTTCTCTTTTTTTTTGGTCAAAAAAGAAGAAAGTACAGTTAGGGTTTTATATAAATATACATAGAGCTCCATATCTCTATATATATAGATATAAGTTAATTTTTAGCCAGTGTTCAGTTTTTTTATACTGTAGTAAATTTTTTAACTACAGTATTTGCACGCACACACGTTTTGTGTGCGTGCGTGCTGTGTTAGCACATTTTTTGAAACTCTAGGTAGTGTCAGTCAGATATATATCATATATATATATATATATATATATATATATATATATATATACATTTCAGTTAGTGTCAGTGTAGGTTTTTGCACGAACGCACTGTATCTGCGTACGTGCAGTTTGCAGGGGACTGTAGTGAATTTTTTCACTACAGTTTCTGCACCCACACACCATCTGTGTGTGTGTGTGTGTGTGCGTGCTGTAAAAGCAGTATCTGCATCTTTTTTGGGGTTTTTTTTTTTTTACTTGTGTGAAAAAAAACAAAACCACAGAGGTAGATAGATAAATTTCAGTTAGAGTCAGTTTAGGTGTTTGCACGAACGCACTGTATCTGCGTACGTGCTGTTTGCAGAGGACTGTAGTGAATTTTTTCACTACAGTTTCTGCACTCACACACCATCTGTGTGCATGTGTGCGTGCTGTAAAAGCAGCATCTGCATATTTTTTTTTTTTTTTTTTTTTACATGTGTGAAAAAAAAAACCACAGTTAGTGGTAGTTAGATAAATTTCAGTTAGTGTCAGTTTAGGTTTTTGCACGTGTTCTGTGTACGTGCATTTTGCAAGCACTGAGCACCGATCAGTAGTGTCCATTACTGATCACGTCTGCTCTTTTTTTTTTTGTGCGGTAAAAACTTTTTCCTGCAGCAAAAACTTTTTTTTTTTTTTATTTATTAGAAGACTTTTATTACTGAAAAGACCTTTTTTTTTATTCCCCCTCCCCCTTTTTTTTTTTTAATTCAAAGTCAATACTAAAAACACCTTCACGTTTAAAACCACTACACACACACCCCTCACACTAAATAAAGTTTTACACGTTTCACCCATCACACCCCAATAAACTAAAAATGTCCCAATCATCCCAACGAGTGTACTCGGCAGAAGAGGCATATGCCATCCTTGCCTCTGATACCGAGTCGGCCACTGAAGGAGAAGAGGACGCCACTTTCCTCTACTCCTCCACCCCCTCATCATCATCATCATCCACTGATGAGGGACCCTCTAGGAGGCGCCCCAGAACGACCGCTGAGGCAGCCCCCCAGAGTGACCCCACATGGACCCCACCCCCTGACGTTTATCAGCCCCAAATTCCAGAGTTTGTGGGAAACTCTGGAATTCAAATTGACTGCACGGGCTTTACAGAAATTGATTTTTTCAAAATCTTTTTCAGTGACGATTTAGTAAATCTTATTGTGGCCCAAACAAATTTATACGCCCAGCAGTTCATTACCCAGAACCCCACATCACAATTCGCAAGACCCCTAGGTTGGACCCCAGTAACAGCGTCAGAAATAAAAATTTTCTGGGGGCTTGTGCTGCACATGGGGCTTATTAAAAAACCAGAAATGAGACAGTATTGGAGTGCGGATGTCTTGTACCACACTCCAGTATTTAGTGCCACCATGACCCGGTATCGATTTGAGTCGATATTGAAATTTTTGCATTACAGCGATAATGCACAGTGTCCTCCCCAAAGTGACCCGACATTCGATCGGCTTTACAAAATTAGACCCATCCTTGACCACTTCAGCGCCAAGTTTTCTGAAGTGTACACCCCAGAAGAAAACATCTGTATTGATGAGTCCCTGGTGCATTTCAAGGGGAGGTTAAAATTCCGCCAGTACCTGCCCAGCAAGCGGGCAAGGTATGGCATAAAAATGTACAAGCTCTGTGAGAGTAGGTCAGGGTACACTTATAGGTTCCGGGTCTATGAAGGCAAAGATTCACGGATTGAACCCCCAGAATGCCCCCCTGGCCTAGCAGTTAGTGGGAAACTAGTGTGGGACTTGCTGCACCCACTGCTGGATAAGGGTTATCACCTCTACGTGGATAACTATTATACCAGCTTACCCCTCTTCATGTCCCTAAGTGCCAGGCGTACTGTGGCTTGCGGCACAGTACGTAAAAATCAGAGAGGCCTCCCTAGATCCCTGGTAGGGCAACCACTGAGGAAGGGTGAAAGTAGGGCTCTCCTCCACGAAAACATGATGGTGGTTAAGTACAAGGACAAGAGGGACGTCCTTGTACTGACCAGCATTCACCCCAACACCAGCTCCCCTGCCCGTGTACGTGGTACCACTACCACTGTCCCCAAACCGGACTGCATCCTGGCCTACAACAAGCACATGGGAGGAGTTGATCTTTCAGATCAAGTTCTGAAGCCCTACAGTGCCACACGAAAAACAAAAGTGTGGTACAAAAAACTAGCCGTACACCTTGTACAGATGGCAATGTACAATGCGTATGTGCTATATAAATCTGCAGGACACACGGGAACTTTCCTTCACTTTCAAGAAGTAGTGATCAAGGCCCTAATTTTTCCAAATCAAGCAGAAGAGGCCCCCAGTACTTCTGCAAGTTACGGTGCCCGAGTTGTACCAGGACAACATTTCCCTGGTGAAGTTCCCCAAACAGCTAGGAAGGGAAGGACCCAAAAACGATGCAGGGTGTGTTCCAAAAGGGGGATTAGGAAGGACACTATACACCACTTCGAAACCTGCCCTGAGAAACCTGGCCTGTGCATTAAGGATTGCTTCAGAATCTACCACCAATCCATGGATTAGTTTCATCCCTGATGTACCCTGAATTTTTTCACTTTACACCTCACATTTAGTCCGTATCTTACATATCCACTTTTCACCATCACTACATATTTATTTCTGTGAGACTCCAGTTTGCTAAAAAGTACCCTTTCTACCACTTAAAATGTCCGTACAGGGGTGCTCTTTCCAAAATGGGGTCACTTCTTGGGGTTTTTAGTTGTTGGGGACCTCAGGAAATTTTTAAAAGCAACATGGCAAATAAAAAACCATGTCTGTTAAATCTGGCCTGCAAAAACCACATTTTGCAGTTTGCCTCTGGTGGCCTGCTGTGCGTCCATACAGCGGGCTACAAGCACAAATGGGGTGTTGTTTTAATGGGGAAAAATTGGGGAACATGCATTGGGTGCATTTTCTCTTTTAACCCCTTGTGAATCTGAAAAATTGGGGTCTGCTTGTAATTTTTCATTTTCACAAATGTGTGCTTTGAAATGCTGTTACTTGCATTTCTGCCTTCTGTGAGACTCCAGTTTGCTAAAAAGTACCCTTTCTACCACTTAAAATGTCCGTACGGGGGTGCTCTTTCCAAAATGGGGTCACTTCTTGGGGTTTTTAGTTGTTGGGGACCTCAGGAAATTTTTAAAAGCAACATGGCAAATAAAAAACCATGTCTGTTAAATCTGGCCTGCAAAAACCACATTTTGCAGTTTGCCTCTGGTGGCCTGCTGTGCGTCCATACAGCGGGCTACAAGCACAAATGGGGTGTTGTTTTAATGGGGAAAAATTGGGGAACATGCATTGGGTGCATTTTCTCTTTTAACCCCTTGTGAATCTGAAAAATTGGGGTCTGCTTGTAATTTTTCATTTTCACAAATGTGTGCTTTGAAATGCTGTTACTTGCATTTCTGCCTTCTGTGAGACTCCAGTTTGCTAAAAAGTACCCTTTCTACCACTTAAAATGTCCGTACGGGGGTGCTCTTTCCAAAATGGGGTCACTTCTTGGGGTTTTTAGTTGTTGGGGACCTCAGGAAATTTTTAAAAGCAACATGGCAAATAAAAAACCATGTCTGTTAAATCTGGCCTGCAAAAACCACATTTTGCAGTTTGCCTCTGGTGGCCTGCTGTGCGTCCATACAGCGGGCTACAAGCACAAATGGGGTGTTGTTTTAATGGGGAAAAATTGGGGAACATGCATTGGGTGCATTTTCTCTTTTAACCCCTTGTGAATCTGAAAAATTGGGGTCTGCTTGTAATTTTTCATTTTCACAAATGTGTGCTTTGAAATGCTGTTACTTGCATTTCTGCCTTCTGTGAGACTCCAGTTTGCTAAAAAGTACCCTTTCTACCACTTAAAATGTCCGTACAGGGGTGCTCTTTCCAAAATGGGGTCACTTCTTGGGGTTTTTAGTTGTTGGGGACCTCAGGAAATTTTTAAAAGCAACATGGCAAATAAAAAACCATGTCTGTTAAATCTGGCCTGCAAAAACCACATTTTGCAGTTTGCCTCTGGTGGCCTGCTGTGCGTCCATACAGCGGGCTACAAGCACAAATGGGGTGTTGTTTTAATGGGGAAAAATGGGGAACATGCATTGGGTGCATTTTCTCTTTAACCCCTTGTGAATCTGAAAAATTGGGGTCTGCTTGTAATTTTTCATTTTCACAAATGTGTGCTTTGAAATGCTGTTACTTGCATTTCTGCCTTCTGTGAGACTCCAGTTTGCTAAAAAGTACCCTTTCTACCACTTAAAATGTCCGTACAGGGGTGCTCTTTCCAAAATGGGGTCACTTCTTGGGGTTTTTAGTTGTTGGGGACCTCAGGAAATTTTTAAAAGCAACATGGCAAATAAAAAACCATGTCTGTTAAATCTGGCCTGCAAAAACCACATTTTGCAGTTTGCCTCTGGTGGCCTGCTGTGCGTCCATACAGCGGGCTACAAGCACAAATGGGGTGTTGTTTTAATGGGGAAAAATTGGGGAACATGCATTGGGTGCATTTTCTCCTTTAACCCCTTGTGAATCTGAAAAATTGGGGTCTGCTTGTAATTTTTCATTTTCACAAATGTGTGCTTTGAAATGCTGTTACTTGCATTTCTGCCTTCTGTGAGACTCCAGTTTGCTAAAAAGTACCCTTTCTACCACTTAAAATGTCCGTACGGGGGTGCTCTTTCCAAAATGGGGTCACTTCTTGGGGTTTTTAGTTGTTGGGGACCTCAGGAAATTTTTAAAAGCAACATGGCAAATAAAAAACCATGTCTGTTAAATCTGGCCTGCAAAAACCACATTTTGCAGTTTGCCTCTGGTGGCCTGCTGTGCGTCCATACAGCGGGCTACAAGCACAAATGGGGTGTTGTTTTAATGGGGAAAAATTGGGGAACATGCATTGGGTGCATTTTCTCTTTTAACCCCTTGTGAATCTGAAAAATTGGGGTCTGCTTGTAATTTTTCATTTTCACAAATGTGTGCTTTGAAATGCTGTTACTTGCATTTCTGCCTTCTGTGAGACTCCAGTTTGCTAAAAAGTACCCTTTCTACCACTTAAAATGTCCGTACGGGGGTGCTCTTTCCAAAATGGGGTCACTTCTTGGGGTTTTTAGTTGTTGGGGACCTCAGGAAATTTTTAAAAGCAACATGGCAAATAAAAAACCATGTCTGTTAAATCTGGCCTGCAAAAACCACATTTTGCAGTTTGCATCTGGTGGCCTGCTGTGCGTCCATACAGCGGGCTACAAGCACAAATGGGGTGTTGTTTTAATGGGGAAAAATTGGGGAACATGCATTGGGTGCATTTTCTCTTTTAACCCCTTGTGAATCTGAAAAATTGGGGTCTGCTTGTAATTTTTCATTTTCACAAATGTGTGCTTTGAAATGCTGTTACTTGCATTTCTGCCTTCTGTGAGACTCCAGTTTGCTAAAAAGTACCCTTTCTACCACTTAAAATGTCCGTACGGGGGTGCTCTTTCCAAAATGGGGTCACTTGTGGGGGTTTTTAATTTCTGGGGACCTCAGGAGTTATTTAAATGAGACATGTCTGTTAATTCTGGCCTTTAAAACCCATATATTGCTGTTTGTCTCTGATGGCCTGCTGTGCACCCATACAGCGGGCTACAAGCACAAATGGGGTGTTGTTTTAATTGAAAAAAAAAGGGGAACATGTATTGGGGTGCATTTTCTCCTTTAACCCCTTGTGAATCTGAAAAATTGGGGTCTGCTAGTAATTTTTCATTTTCACAAATGTGTGCTTTGAAAAGCTTTTACAAGTGTTTCTGCCTTCTGTGAGATACCTTTTTAGTAAAAAGTACCCTTTCAACCACTTAAAATGTTCGTACGGGGGTGCTCTTTCCAAAATGAGGTCACTTGTGGGGGTTTTTAATTTCTGGGGACCTCAGGAGTTATTTAAATGAGACATGTCTGTTAATTCTGGCCTTTAAAACCCATATATTGCTGTTTGTCTCTGATGGCCTGCTGTGCACCCATACAGCGGGCTACAAGCACAAATGGGGTGTTGTTTTAATTGAAAAAAAAGGGGAACATGTATTGGGGTGCATTTTCTCCTTTAACCCCTTGTGAATCTGAAAAATTGGGGTCTGCTAGTAATTTTTCATTTTCACAAATGTGTGCTTTGAAAAGCTTTTACAAGTGTTTCTGCCTTCTGTGAGATACCTTTTTAGTAAAAAGTACCCTTTCAACCACATAAAATGTTCGTACGGGGGTGCTCTTTCCAAAATGAGGTCACTTGTGGGGGTTTTTAATTTCTGGGGACCTCAGGAGTTATTTAAATGAGACATGTCTGTTAATTCTGGCCTTTAAAACCCATATATTGCTGTTTGTCTCTGATGGCCTGCTGTGCACCCATACAGCGGGCTACAAGCACAAATGGGGTGTTGTTTTAATTGAAAAAAAAGGGGAACATGTATTGGGGTGCATTTTCTCCTTTAACCCCTTGTGAATCTGAAAAATTGGGGTCTGCTAGTAATTTTTCATTTTCACAAATGTGTGCTTTGAAAAGCTTTTACAAGTGTTTCTGCCTTCTGTGAGACACCTTTTTAGTAAAAAGTACCCTTTCAACCACTTAAAATGTTCGTACGGGGGTGCTCTTTCCAAAATGGGGTCACTTGTGGGGGTTTTTAATTTCTGGGGACCTCAGGAGTTATTTAAATGAGACATGTCTGTTAATTCTGGCCTGCAAAATCCATATTTTGCTGTTTGCCTCTAGGGGCCTGCTGTGCGCCCATACAGCGGGTTACAAGCACAAATGGGGTGTTGTTTTAATGGGGGAAAATGGGGAACATGTATTGGGGTGCATTTTCTCCTTTAACCCCTTGTGAATCTGAAAAATTGGGGTCTGCTTGTAATTTTTCATTTTCACAAATGTGTGCTTTGAAATGCTGTTACTTGCATTTCTGCCTTCTGTGAGACCCCAGTTTGTAAAAAAGTACCCTTTCTACCACTTAAAATGTCCGTACTGGGGTGCTCTTTCCAAAATGGGGTCACTTCTTGGGGTTTTTAATTTCTGGGGACCTCAGGAAATTTTTAAATGAGACATGGCACTAAAAAAACCATGTTTGTTAATTCTGGCCTGCAAAATCCATATTTTGCTGTTTGCCTCTAGGGGCCTGCTGTGCGCCCATACAGCGGGTTACAAGCACAAATGGGGTGTTGTTTTAATGGGGGGAAAATGGGGAACATGTATTGGGGTGCATTTTCTCCTTTAACCCCTTGTGAATCTGAAAAATTGGGGTCTGCTTGTAATTTTTCATTTTCACAAATGTGTGCTTTGAAATGCTGTTACTTGCATTTCTGCCTTCTGTGAGACCCCAGTTTGTAAAAAAGTACCCTTTCTACCACTTAAAATGTCCGTACTGGGGTGCTCTTTCCAAAATGGGGTCACTTCTTGGGGTTTTTAATTTCTGGGGACCTCAGGAAATTTTTAAATGAGACATGGCACTAAAAAACCATGTTTGTTAATTCTGGCCTGCAAAATCCATATTTTGCTGTTTGCCTCTAGGGGCCTGCTGTGCGCCCATACAGCGGGTTACAAGCACAAATGGGGTGTTGTTTTAATGGGGGAAAAATGGGGAACATGTATTGGGGTGCATTTTCTCCTTTAACCCCTTGTGAATCTGAAAAATTGGGGTCTGCTTGTAATTTTTCATTTTCACAAATGTGTGCTTTGAAATGCTGTTACTTGCATTTCTGCCTTCTGTGAGACCCCAGTTTGTAAAAAAGTACCCTTTCTACCACTTAAAATGTCCGTACTGGGGTGCTCTTTCCAAAATGGGGTCACTTCTTGGGGTTTTTAATTTCTGGGGACCTCAGGAAATTTTTAAATGAGACATGGCACTAAAAAAACCATGTTTGTTAATTCTGGCCTGCAAAATCCATATTTTGCTGTTTGCCTCTAGGGGCCTGCTGTGCGCCCATACAGCGGGTTACAAGCACAAATGGGGTGTTGTTTTAATGGGGGGAAAATGGGGAACATGTATTGGGGTGCATTTTCTCCTTTAACCCCTTGTGAATCTGAAAAATTGGGGTCTGCTTGTAATTTTTCATTTTCACAAATGTGTGCTTTGAAATGCTGTTACTTGCATTTCTGCCTTCTGTGAGACCCCAGTTTGTAAAAAAGTACCCTTTCTACCACTTAAAATGTCCGTACTGGGGTGCTCTTTCCAAAATGGGGTCACTTCTTGGGGTTTTTAATTTCTGGGGACCTCAGGAAATTTTTAAATGAGACATGGCACTAAAAAACCATGTTTGTTAATTCTGGCCTGCAAAATCCATATTTTGCTGTTTGCCTCTAGGGGCCTGCTGTGCGCCCATACAGCGGGTTACAAGCACAAATGGGGTGTTGTTTTAATGGGGGGAAAATGGGGAACATGTATTGGGGTGCATTTTCTCCTTTAACCCCTTGTGAATCTGAAAAATTGGGGTCTGCTTGTAATTTTTCATTTTCACAAATGTGTGCTTTGAAATGCTGTTACTTGCATTTCTGCCTTCTGTGAGACCCCAGTTTGTAAAAAAGTACCCTTTCTACCACTTAAAATGTTCGTACGGGGGTGCTCTTTCCAAAATGGGGTCACTTTTGGGGGGTTTCCACTGTAGGGCCAGCTCAGGGGGTCTTCATGTGCGACATAGCTCCCAATTATTATTTCAGCTAATTTCACTCTCCAAAAGTCATATGGTGCTCCTTCCACTGTGAAGCCTGCTGTGCGCCAGTACATTGGGCTACGAGCACATATGGGGTGTTGCCGTATTCGGGGGAAATGGTGATCAAAATGTGGGGTGCATTTTGTCCCGTTACCCTTTGTGAAAGTGAAAAATGTGGGTGTATAGCAACTTTTTTGTCAAAAAATTGCAATTTTTTATTTTCACTTCCGCGTGAATCCTAATTCTAGGAAAAACCAGTGAGCTCAAAGTGCTCACCACACACCTTGAAAGATTCCTTAAGGGGTGCTCTTTCCAAAATGGGGTCACTTTTGGGGGGTTTCCACTGTAGGGCCAGCTCAGGGGGTCTTCATGTGCGATATAGCTCCCAATTATTATTTCAGCTAATTTCACTCTCCAAAAGTCATATGGTGCTCCTTCCACTGTGAAGCCTGCTGTGCGCCAGTACATTGGGCTACGAGCACATATGGGGTGTTGCCGTATTCGGGGGGAAATGGTGATCAAAATGTGGGGTGCATTTTGTCCCGTTACCCTTTGTGAAAGTGAAAAATGTGGGTGTATAGCAACTTTTTTGTCAAAAAATTGCAATTTTTCATTTTCACTTCCGCGTGAATCCTAATTCTAGGAAAAACCAGTGAGCTCAAAGTGCTCACCACACACCTTGAAAGATTCCTTAAGGGGTGCTCTTTCCAAAATGGGGTCACTTTTGGGGGGTTTCCACTGTAGGGTCAGCTCAGGGGGTCTTCATGTGCGACATAGCTCCCAATTATTATTCCAGCTAATTTCGCTCTCCAAAAGCCATATGGTGCTCCTTCCACTGTGAAGCCTGCTGTGCGCCAGTACATTGGGCTACGAGCACATATGGGGTGTTTCTGTAAACTACAGAATTGGGGTAATAGATTTTGTGGGTTTTTTTTGTTGTTAACCCTTGATGTGTTTCATGGAAATTGGATTAAAACTTAAAATCTGCTAAAAAAAATGGAATTTTGAAATTTCATTCCAATTGTCCGTCAATTCTAATGGAACACATAAAGGGTTAACAAAGTTAGTAAAATCAGTTTTGAATAGCTTGAGGGGTGTAGTTTCTAAAATGGGGTGATTTATGGGGAGTTTCCACTATATAAGCCCCACAAAGTAACCTTATATCTGTACTGGTCATTAAAAAAATGGGTTTTGGAAATCTTCTAAAAAATTTAAGATTTGATTCAAATCTTAGAAGCCTTATAACGTCCTAAAAAGTAAAATGACATTTACAAAATGATGCCAACATAAAGTAGACATATGGGGAATGTAAAATAATAACTATTTTTGGAGGTATTACTATATATTTCGAAAGTAGAGAAATTGAAATTTGGAAATTTGCAAATTTTTCCAAATTTTTGGTAAATTTGGTATTTTTTTGAAAATAAAAATGAATTATTTTGCCACAAATTTACTACTGTCGTGAAGCACAATATGTGACGAGAAAACAAACTCAGAATGGCCTGGATAAGTAAAAGCATTCCAAAGTTATTACCACATAAAGTGACACATGTCAGATTTGCAAAAAATGGCCCGGTCAGGAAGGTGAAAACAGGCCCAGGGTTGAAGGGGTTAAAGCCCCGTTTGGCAGCTCATCGTCCTATGTAAACAGAAATCTGCAGCCAGCAAAAAAGGATTTTCTATGGGAATGAGTGATTGCTGGTCCCCATACGGAGGAGACTATTACTACATGTAAATTCAGCTATCATCGCTGATCAACAATCAGGCAATGATCATGAATGTCTATTTCATTTGTGGCCATAGCTTATGGCAGGTGTAAAGGGTCCTTTAAACTCACATGTCAATGTTTTTTCCTCAGTAAGTTAGAATCTTATTGCTCACTTCCAGGCAGCATCTCTCACACCCCACCACAGGAAGCCATTACCCACAAATACATGAATAGATGTATTTGACAATCCATACTAACTTATATAAATTGGTTTGCCTAACACAAATTGCTTTTGAATCCTCTGCTCACACCTAAAATGCATTACCACTGATGAGTGGGGATTTACTGACTTGCCTTTATGTGGTAAGGAATAAGAAGAATGATATACATGTTCTTTCAATCATTGACTAAATTACACAGCATTGTTCAATAGTAAATTGCTATTGAAATATCTCTTAAAGCACTTGTTCCGGAATTGGGTGTGCACTGTGCAGTCATGCTGACATCTCCATGATTCTGACAAGTTAAATTGCTTTTGTTAATAGAACAGTATTTCACTTAGCCTTTAGATGAATATTTACACAGAAAATGATGGTAGTGTGGACACTATATGATGTGATTTCAAAGTTTAACCTTTTGTACCTAAAAGTATGAAATGTATTATTTTGATAATGTAACATTGAAACTACAAGACTACAATATCAGAATTATGAAACTTAACACACACTGAAAGGCCATTATAAACTGCTATAGTAATCTTTGTTAATCTGTCTTCTCCATTTTTCTAAAGACGTTCCCTGCTTTAGACAACCCCTAATAGCTAGGTTTCCTTGTTAACAAGCTGATAACAAAGTCCCCATGTTTAGACCCCCATTGATCAGCTGAAATCTGTTGGAAGACCTAGCAAAAAGACTTCAATTTCCCTACAGTGCCACCACAGGGGAAATTAAAGGGGTTATCTCGTGATTAATGTAATGAAAATCATATAGTACATGACAATCTTTTTCTAACAAAGCTAAAACCAGCCTTGTGCCTCACATGGATCCAGATATCTCTCCATTCATTACTCTTTTAGATTTATATCACGCTAACCACTCGGGGGGTGTCTTCTCTACTGCATCTCAGGAGGTATGTCCATTCTGCTGCAGCTCAGGGGGTGGGGTCCATTCTGCTGAAGCTCTCTCCCTGTCACAGCTCAGGAGGCAGCAGAAGGATGAAATTGAGCATGTGCTACCATCTCAGTGAGCCGGTCAAAGAAATTACAAAAAAAACAAACAGCAGGTGGAGCTATACAGATACATTTCACTGAATAACTCAGAGGCTATGCTACATTTTAATTACATGGAGTTTCAAAAGTATTCAGATCCAGGTGCTGGTTTGAAAACTGTAGAATATTTTTGTGGGACATCTTAAGTATCAAGTATTACACTGTGCATATTCCAGTATATGTATTATATGAAAGGACAGGTCTTTTTATCCACTCTTGCTAACAGATGAGGGTTAGGACTCTTTCCTATTAACTCAGAATGATTTTTCTGCACTCCTGTTTGGGAATTAATGTAAAGGCAATATTGTGAGGGTATTTTTCTGCTGTTATTGTATGAGTAAAAATACTAATACATAGAAATGTGTGACTTAAAAAGTGATGGCACTGAGTGGGGTTTGCTGCATAGCCCCATTCAACTGAACGGGACCGACTTTAGACCCTGCACAGCTGGATAGATAGTATCACCACTGTGCTGGGAAAAGTTATAAAGTTAGGCAGTGTTAAATCAGCACTGTAGCCCCTTTATTTCCATAGCTTAGTGAGGGTCCCTGAGGTCAAACTTACTGATCATAAAATTATGTTATATGGGAATAACCCTTAAAAACCATTTGTGCAGCATTATTACCATTGTACTACACTGAAAGCAAATAAATAATTTTAACTTCCTAGGCCCCTAAACATAATCTATCACAGGGACCAAGCTACTATCAGTTCTATATATCTGCCACTAACCTACACACCTTAATAATGTCACTATAAAATACTAATAATGCCAATTCCCCATACCTATAAATAATAACGTATTACAGTACTAATGAAAACTTCCACCAAAATGGAGGCTGGGAAGTTGGAGACCAGAATTTCTGATGAAACTGTCCAAGTACTTTCATGGACCCTGAGATGGTGGGCAAATAAGAGGACTTAGGTCTTTCTGTACTGTTTTGATCTACTATCAATGTAGGGGCACAACTAATGTCAGGGTCTCTATTTACTTGCCAAAACTATTTTTGGGGCACCTAAAGGGCATTATTACTGTCATAGTGGTACAAAAACTTGGCCCAATTATATTTCAGGCCACAATCTAGGTTTGTGGCACTATTGCTAGCAATAGTGCAATAGTGCCAATATTCTTCTGTAATTTTGGTAGCAAATAAAGACCAGGCAGGATGCTGAAGGTAGTACTAGCTCTGAAGGATGCTGAAGGTAGTATGGCAGCTTGTGCTGTCTACCGCAGAGGAGCACTTTCTGAGGAAGTATTTTGTGCTGCTATTTTCCTTTGCATTGTAGTATTTGGTACTGTCGGAGAGGTATGTTATGCTGCACTGTCTTATTTATTTGGAGCTGCTATGGGGGTATTTTGTGCTGTATTGTGGAATTTCTTTGGCACTACTACACAAGAAATATGCACAGTGCTATGGAGGCAAAATGGGTGCTGCAGGATAGTTTTTGGAGGAACTATCATTACCGTGGACTGGCTGGTGGGCATTGAGTAGAAAAGGTCTGTTATACAGAGCACATTGAATCCACAATTTTGTAACTACTATTTTTATAGACTTATAAACTCATACTTAGCAGAAGACAGAGTAAAACCATTAATGGAACAATAAGATATGTTCTTAAAATGAATTCTGAGGTCTGACTACAAAAAAATAAGAGTGAATAAGCTAGAAACATCATATTCTGGTAGACTGATAAGCATATTGGAGGTAATCGTATGATCACAGATATTGATCCCGGTAATACAGAGATGATTTGACTAGTCTACATGATGACCTTCCTCTTCCCTAGAATAATAAGTTGCCAGGATCATCATATAAAATTAAAGTGAGTAACAACATCACAAATACATAACTAAAAGAATCCTGCTAGAAGTGTAGATATCTAATTTTAATTCTCAATTTCACTGCCCATCCAGCTTGTCAGCCATACAGGAGCATACGCCGAGAAAGATTTTCAATCTATATGCCCCTCAGGATAAATAGTTTAGGAATTTCCTCTGATTTACAAAACATTAAGGTTTTCATCAAATATTTAAAATAGAGGATGAAACAGTTATTTAGCACATGAACAAATGCAGTGATGGTGCCATCATCAGCCTTGGATCCTAGGATCAACCTGTTCCAGAATGATGGGAAGAAGAAAGTCTGAAATGACCTGCTCCAGTTTCCAGCCTGGGGTGTGCATTTCTAGCTTTCAGCAATTAAACAAGAAGCTTGTGGTCTCTTCTAGTTTTGGATAAATGTCACTGGAGAGGTCAGTGCACAATAACATGCACAATGACAGCTAAAACAGTTCTACATTATGAGGACCCCCAGAAGAAAAATCCCAGGGAATTGAAGGATGAATTTGGGGGGAGTGAACGCTGGATTAGAGTTATAAAACAGTAGAACACAGTGATTCTCCATATATTTATTCTGTACAAGTACACTTTGTTTCAAATATTCACCTTCCTGTTTATTTAGTTACATAAATAATTTATGGTTGAAAAAAAGACATAAGTCCATCAAGTTCAACCAAGGGATAGGAGGGGATGCAAATTTTAGAAAAGGGTGTGAGACCTGGACGTCTACATATTTTCATAACTATTAATGTCATTTACTTTTAAGAATTCATCTAAGCCCTTTTTAAAACTGACCATTGTTCCTGCTGTGACCATTTCCTGAGGTGACTATTCCACAAATTAACAGTTACAGTAAAGAAGCCTTGATGCCTCTGGAGACTGAACTTTTTCTTCTCCGGTCAGAGGCAGTGCCCCCTTGTCACTTGGGGGGATTTTAAATGGAGCACTTTTTCTCTGTATTTTTTGGATGGCCCATTTATATATTTGTATAGGTAAATCATGTCCCCCCTTAACCAGTTTACCATATTTTTGGCTTTATAAGACGCACTTTTATTAAAAGTGCCTGCATCTTATAAATGTCATTCACAGAGATCCAGCATGGCCAGACCCTCTGACTGCTTCCTTCATGTTCCAGCAGAGCCCACATACAGTGCTTTGCCAGATCAGTGAGAAAGTTGTGCATCTGCACTCACTTCTCCCTTCCTGCTGATACCAATCTGTGTGATCAGCGGCAGCAGGAGAGCACATGGGGAGGAAGGTCCTAAACTGTACTGAAAGAAAATGAAAACTCCAAGTACAGCTGAAAGACATTTGATGATGTCATCAATGGGAGGAGTCAGAACAGAAGAACTATACAGCCAGCACTAGTGTAGGGAAATGTGAGTTTTTATTAAAGATGATATGATGTATGGATGTAGCAGGACTGTATGTGTGTAGCAGGCTGTATGTGTGTAACAAAACTGTATGGGTGTAGCAAAGCTGGATGTGTGTACAGTAGCAAAGCTGTGTGTGTAGTAGAGCTGTGTGTGTATAGCAGAGCTGTGTCTGAGTATGGCAGTGCTGTGTATGTAAAGCAGAGCTGTGTGTACCACAACTGTGTGTGTGTCACAAATACTTACAAATAATCAAAGAAGACCTAGAAAATATTTTTACTAATTTTCTGTTGTCTAAATCTGGAGTGCGTCTTATAAACCGAAAAATACTGTAATTATTTAAATCTTTGCTCATAACTAAGACCCTCCATGCCCTTTATCAGTTTAGTCGCTCTCCTCTGTACTTTTTCCAGCTCCGGGGCATCCTTTCTATGGACTGGTGCCTAGAACTGAACTGCATATTCCAGATGAGGCCGCACTAACCCTTTGTAAAGTGATAATATTACATCCCTGTCCTACAGTCTATGCCTCGTTTAATGCATGACATTATCCTGGTAGCCTTAGAAGCAGCTTATTGACATTGTATGCTGTTATTTAATCCACGATCTACAAGGACACCCAAATCCTTCTCTATAAGTGACATTTTAGATTTTATCCTGACTATGCAGTCTCTGAACAACGCATCCACTATTTTCACAGATTCTGCAATAAAATGTAATAAAAGGTCACAATAGTCAGACTCTCTTGAAAGAATATTTGATTTACTCTTTGATCTAAATGTAAATATGGCAAGAAGCTGACATTTTTTCTCACACATTTATATATTTCTGTAAGATTTAAAAAGATTTTAAACTTATCTCCTAAATATTTGATAAACCTAAGAACTCTATCATGCAAGAAGTGATAACCAAGAGTCATGAGCTTCACCTTTCTGCTTTTGCAGTATGTGGTGAACATTGGAAAATTTCATTTTTTTATAATTCTGTGTCAAAGAAAATATTTTCAAAGTACACTTCTAAGTGAAAGTGAAAGGGAGTAAAGCTGACCAAACTATTTAAACAAATGATTCTATTGATTTAGATGAGATTAGATTTAAACTCATAAAATACTTTTTTTAATCTTGGGAGGAAACAACATAATGGTTTGAATCAGCTACAGGGAAGAAAGTTATCAGCCAAAAAGTTTAGTTTAGCCACGCAATATCAATAGCCACCTTAACATGAGTATACATCCATACACAGTCATGTTGGTCCATGTCCTTCTAAGTCCACATTATTTTTGTGTTCTTAATACAGCAAGTCTAAAATTCATTTTGGGGGGGGGTGTATCAATAGCACAGAATTCACAAATTTTGTTGCATGTGCCATTTTGCAGCAAATTTTTACCACTTTAAAAAAAATGAGTGTGGTTGGGCTCATGCATGGCCTGACACATTTACCAATATGTGTGCCAGACAACTAGAGCACTTTACACCGGAAACTTACTGCAGCTCCCTGCTAGTGTATATTTCATTTTCTGATGCATGGATCTCCTCAGGATGAGACAAAATTATTACCTATTAATAATGTTAATGCATCATATACCTGTAGAGTCTATTAAGACTGGTGTAAGAAATGCCAGTCTCCCTTTATCTTTATAGCCTTTCTTCTGTTACATGACTCTAAATTCCCTGGTTAGGGTTAAAAGGGCTGGCCACTTTCTGATGATATTTCTGAAATGCCATAAACTGATGTGTATTGGCATATAAGTTGAACCTCCCACTACCTAGCTTACATAGCTCTCACGATGGCAGCATTCATATGATTTACTCATGTAAATGATTCTTCAACTGCGTCCGTTTCTGTGCAGGTGCCAAAGGTATTCAGCATAAGCACAAATACAGGAGATTATGCTACCTGTGTCTGCACAGAAGAGGATACAGCCATTGAGGTGTTCATATGGGTAAATCTCATGATCACTGATGACAGCGCTTGTGTTAAATGCTTACACATTGTACTCATGGGCAGCAGGAGGCATAAAAAAAAACATCTATAGAATCCATCCCTTTCCCACTGTGTAAAAAACAAAAACTCTTAATGTCACCCTGATCCATTCCTGCCTCGATTACTATAATTCACTATTAATTGCTCTCCCCCTAACCAGACTCTCCACTCTCCAATCTATTCCCAATGCAGCAGCCAGAGTCAACATCTGTCTAACTGCTACTCCGATGCCTCCTCTCTGTGGATTGCACTGGTTGCCCATACAGTATAGAATCCAATTTAAACTGCTTGTCCTCACCCACAAAGCTCTCCACAGTGCTGCAGCCCCTACATCTCCCTCATCTCTGTCTACCATCCTTCCCGTGCTCTTCACTCTTTAAATAATTTACGACTGACATCCGCCATAATCCGGACCTCTCACTCCCAGTTCCTAGACTTCTCCCGAGCTGCACCAGTTCTCTGGAATGCCCTACCCCAAAAAAATAAGTTAAATCACAACATACACACTTTTAGGTGCTCCCTAAAAACACATCTTTTCAGGGTGCCCTATAACAATTCCCTGATCTAACCCCTCTCCATATATAGACCATCTATCATTACCTGATCCTCCACCAAACTCTCCACCGCACCCAGAAGCATTTCATATATGGCTGATGACAAGCCCCTGCACCTATTATCTGCTCCCCTATTCTCCCAAGATGGATCATTCTACAAAACAAGCACTTCTACCTTTTGTGTCACCCCTATCTCCTCATAGATTGTAAGCTTTTGTGAGCAGGGTCCTCATTCCTCTTGTAATTATTGACTTGTCTGTTACAATGTTATTTATGACTGTTTGTACATGAAACCCTGAACTGTAAAGCATTGCGGAATATGTTAGCGCTATAGAAATAAAGATTATTATTATCACCTCAGGAGTTGTGGCAAGCAATGAAGTAATGTATATTAAATTTTCTTGGATGCCTACACACCAGTTTATGGCATTACATAAAATGTCATCAGAAAGTATCCAACCCCTTCAAATGCCATAATTCTTTTACCCCATAGGTGAAGCTAATTGTATAATAAGTGTACAATAATAGTAACACTGCAGTAAGCTACTAAGTTCCCCCTAGCTGCCATTGTAACTTGCATTGTCTAATAATTTTCCAATTACCGTGATAAATAGATTCAAGATTTATAAAGAAAATAACTGGAATAAGAAATTGTGTATTTTAATTACTGAATACTAACTAAACTAAAGTCTAACTATATTAAAGTCATTTCTTTACTTTATTTTGCTGTTATATTCTATTGGTGATCCCACTGAACACATTCTTCTAAATTTACAATCATAGAAAAAACAAAGCATAATTTAAACAGGAAAATTGTGAGTTATATTTCCTAATAAAATTAGATTTAGCACATGTCCCTGCAGTTCATCACAGAGAGGTCAACTCCCGCATGAAAAAAACAATTTGCTTTCTATTTCTTAACTTAAGATATGTTTCCGCTCAGGAAGGAAGTTACATTTTATGCCTTTTCTCAAAAGACACGGTTCACGTATTTCAAACACTTCTGTAATGTGGTTTTATTTTTTTCTCATAATGTTTTATGCCAGAACATATTTCACAACCATTAAAACTGTAATTTAACATCAATTCAAAGCATATAGATCCACTTTTGGGCATTAATCTGTAACTGCTACCTATTAAGTTGTTGTGTTAAGGCAGGTTGAAATCCATCTCTTCCAAATAGGAGCTTGTATGTTTAATACAATATATAACTAAATTGGTTTTGCAGAGATTATTTTCTTCAGCATAAAGATTTCATTGTATATCTTGAATGTTAAAAAACTAGGAAAATAAAAGTAAGTAATGGTGTTTTTATTGTAGAGATATTTCATCTAGAACATGTTATGTGGTATATTGGGCCCAGTCAATTTACAATAAAATTGACTTTTTGCTAAATTTACATAAGAAGGCAGTCTAAAACCATCGTAAAATGAAAGAATGTTGTAATTAAAAATGTGCCTAAAAGGCATGGGCAGTCACAAAGTTAAGCATTGCCAAACTGGGCTCAATAAAGAAAATTACATGAGTTGATGCTAAGCATAAGTTTGATGAAATCACTCGTATCATCTTAAAGATCTAAGGGCACTCTTTGTCTGCCCTTGGTGCCTGACACAAAAGACAATACACTTAAAATTTTTCTATTGCTATTTTTCTGTTGTAGTATTTTTGGCATCAATTTGATTTGTGCTAGGTGACATGACTTCCCATAGACCTTCCACAGAAAAACAGGCGGCACTCCATCTTGCAGGATAGCGGCGTCCTGTGTATCAGCATGAAGAGAAGGACCGGCACTCACTAGGTAGATGCTATTTATGTATTAATTGTCACATAGAAGTATATAGGTGTGACGCTTTTCGGCTCAGGCATGAGCCTTTTTCAAACCTATATACTTCTATGTTACAATAAATACATAAATCACATAGTACACACACTACCTAGTGAGTGCTGGTCCTTCTCTTCATTCCCATAGACCTTATGAGCTCCTTAAAGGGAGACTGTCACCAAAATATGACGTTATACACTACTAACATGACTCTCTAGCACACCGATCCATGATTCAAATGGTACCTTTGTCATTTTCTTCTGACTTTCACCAGCAGGAAAAACGCAATTTAATCCATATACAATTGTTTAATCCACATGCAATATGAGTGTGGGACTATTGTCCTGCACTCATATGATCTTGTGAGTGCAGGAAATAGCACCGCGGCGGATCGACGTGCAAGCATCATTGTAATCTATGATGCTGTGCCCTCCCGTGCGCACGATCAATGCCCTCCCGTGTGCACGATCAACGCTCCAGGACATATGGCCCGCTCATGGACTGTATGTCAGTGTACACCGCTGATTGTAACAACATATGGAAAGCAGCACTGTTCAGTCATGTAGGTCAAATGCAGAGCTCCAAAGTGGTGTTGGGTAACATATGTAAACTCTAAAAAACAATAAAAGTGATATTTTCTTCAAAGAATAATGATGTTGCAACAAATTTGGTGTACTATCTATTGGCACCAAAGCAAATGTTAGCACAGTGGGCACATGCTCATTGAAGCACTGGTTACCATTCTTAGCTTTGTACGTACCTGATTGCGGATGCAAATAGGGGAGTCATGGTGTCATGAAGCCTCTATTTGCATGTGCAAGAGGTGTTAAATATGTAAACTTACCTGACATCAGGTGGAGTGGAACAGCCTATTCCTCGAGGAGAAGAGAAGATACTTGATTGGATAAGTCCCAGAAGATCTCGCGGAGGTACCTATAAAAGAAAAGGAAACAGTTAGTGCTGCGCATTCACGCAGCGACAGCACAGAAGATCAGACCTACCATGGAAGACCTCCTCAAGCAGCTTATAAACAAAGCTGAATCAAGAGGAGGTGAAACCTGGCTAAAGAAATGCCTACAATTAGACTTACCTTCCGACCAAGTTGATCTGCGATCCATTGATCCGGTCTGCGCTGCAGTCCCTAGGCTGAGCGCAGAGCCGGCTACCTCAGATGACATCATCGCTGTGCAGCAGCACAGCGATGCTCCGCTCTCACCTCCTCCTTCAAAGAGATCTAGGAAGGAGAAAAAGACTTTTTCTCCCCCACAGATACCTACAAGAAAGAAAGGCTTAACTTCTGCGCCATCTGGCGCGAGAAGCAGAGACAACCATCGCTATGCAGCTGCCCAACGGTCTCCAACAGCTGCCAGCAGAAAACACCACAGCAAGCTGAACGAGACAACTGCCGTTAGTCTTCAAGATGGTGAGCAGTTTAACCCTTCACATGCATCAAAAAGTGACTGCTATTGGCAGTGCACTGAGCCCCCTGCAAAAGACAATTTTAACAACTCTTTTAATTTTCCTACAGAAAAAATTCAAATGTTTAAAGAATTCCTTTCCTTTTTATCTTCTAATGAAACTAAAAAAAAATCCTATGTCAGTTTGGTCTGTCCCTGACAGTCACTCTGACGTAGTGAGTCAAAAGGATTCAGAAATCATTAACGCTAACCCCCAGTTTATTGATAATTCTACTATTTATTCCAAAGAAAAAACTTTTATTCCTACATTAGACATTAGTGGGATAAAAGAGACCGCCTTAAAAGAAGTAATGACGTGTCAGATTTCTCCTCTCGGATTTCATCTTACACGGCAAATTAAAGAAAAAATTTGGAATAAAGAGTATATTGATATCTTTACCCTTTTACCTTCAGCTAAAGATAATTTAAAATCTGATAAAAAAGACGAGGATGAAAAGAAAAGAATTCATCAAAAATCTTTTTATAATTGGCTCCAAGCGTTCAGCATTTACGCTGCGGTTATAGGCGAAAAACACCCAAATTTATGCAGTGGTCTTTTCCACCATCTAGACAGCATCCTAGAGGCCCACAAGAACTTTGGAGGTACAGCGTGGCTAAACTACGACGAATCTTTTCGTCAGAAATTAGCAGTTTATCCTGAATTAAATTGGGGATCTAAGGATGTTGGCCTCTGGATAAACTTGATGTTACCCCAAAGGAATAGTAGTTTTCGTACTCAATTCAGCAAAAAAGGCATCTGCTTTGCTTTTAATGAGTCAAACTGCAAATGGCAAAACAACTGTAAATATAAGCACGAATGTAGTTTCTGTTCCGGCTCCCACTCAGCTACCAAATGTTACAAAAAACAGAACTGGCAGAATGCCAAGAGCACCGAGCCTAATAGAGCAGGTGACTCCTCTGAACATACCAAGAATCATTCAATGTTTAGGATTTTATCCAAACAAAATGATGTCTCAAATCCTAATTGATAGTTTTAAGCTTGGTTTTTACGTTCCGCCTTTTGAAGGTACAGGTTGTTCTATTGTACCCAATTTAAAATCTGTTAACCTAAATACAAATGCAGTACAAGAAAAAATTGACAAGGAAATTCTTGAAAATCGAGTAGCTGGACCCTTTAACTCCCCACCTTTTAAGAATTTCCGTTTATCTCCTCTAGGTTTAGTACCAAAAAAGGAGCCAAATAATTATAGATTAATCCATCATCTATCCTACCCCAAGCATAATTCTTTAAATGATTTAATTGATAAAGAGTTTACTTCAGTTCATTACGCTTCTTTTGACAATGCTCTGTCTTTATTAAAAAAGGCGGGTAGGTTTTCCCTATTAGCTAAAACAGACATTAAATCAGCATTTCGGCTTTTGCCAATATCACCTGAAGGATATAACTCCCTAGGTTTTCATTTCAAGGACAAATTTTACTACGACAAGGCCCTCCCTATGGGCTTCTCCTTGTCATGTTTCTATTTCGAAGCCTTCTCCTCATTTTTACAATGGATGGTAGAATGCCACTCCAATGGAGGTTATGTGTTACACTACCTCGATGACTTCTTATTTATAGGTGAACACGGTACCGACAACTGTAGTAAATTACTTCAAACATTCAAAAATGTAGCTACATATTTCAATGTACCTCTAGCAGAAGAAAAAACGGTTTACCCAATTGAAGTTATTACCTTCTTGGGTATTGCTATAGATACCACAAGTATGGAATTTAGAATACCTGCTGAAAAATCCAATCGTCCTGCCTATTGTTAAATAGATTATTGTTATAAAAAAAGACGACTTTGAAACGTCTTCAATCTGCCCTGGGATCTTTAAATTTTATTACCAGAGTAATTCCCATGGGCAGAGTCTTTTCAAAAAGATTGTACGCCGCTACTAGAGGTTTAAAATCTCCTTTCTCTCATATTCGCTTAACAAAACCGTTAAAAGATGATATAAAAATTTGGTTAAAATTTTTAGAATCTTACAACGGTAGAACCATTTGGCAGGAAGATTTCGTAGATAACGATTCTTTATTGCTATATACAGACGCTGCTGGTTCAATCGGATACGGAGCTATTTTTGGTAACCAATGGTCAGCCGAAAAATGGCCTTCACACTGGTTAGAACAACCATTTATAAAAAACATTGTATTTCTGGAATTATTCCCAGTTTTAATAGCTTTGTCAATTTGGAGTAAAGAGTTCAAAAACAGACGTATTTTAATCAACTCTGACAACAAAGGAGTTGTATTTGCATTAAATTGCTTATCAGCCAAATCCCAAGAGGTAATAAATGTACTGAGATTGATTACTCTTACTTGTCTTCACAACAATATATGGTTAAAAGCAAAATATTTGGAAGGTAAAAATAACATTATAGCGGATTCTTTATCTCGACAGAACTTACGATATTCAGAAAATTGGTACCAAATGCAGCAGAGACGGGAATTCCTTGCCCTCGACATCTTTGGGAAGAGATATGGAACTGATTAATGAGTTACTATCTAAATCAGTAGCTCAAAATACATGGGCTGCATATGTAGCTGCATGGAACATGTGGAAAAAATTTTGTATGGTTAACGGTTTAAAAAATTTGGATAAGAATTCAAAAAACATTATATTGTTCTGCCTTGATCTTTTTAAAACAGGTAGGAAACCTGGTTATATTCAAAAAATATTGTCAGGTATTTCATTTTTTCAAAAAATTTTCAATGTTGAACCTACAACTTCCAGCTTTTTATTAAAACAAATCATTAAAGGCATGAAAAGTAATAGAGTTATGTTAGCTAGAACCAGACCAATTTCGTTAAATTTATTACAGATATTCTTGTCTTACTTACCGATGTTATGTTCCTCTAGCTATGAGGCCTTTCTTTTCAAAGCGGCATTTCTAGTAGCCTTTTTCGGAGCTCTTCGTATAAGCGAATTCACTGCAACAAATAAAATTAGTCAAGCTCCGTTAATGATTAATGATTTATCCTTGTTCAAAGATCATTTAATTTTATTAATAAAAAGATCAAAAACTGACCAAACAGCAAAAGGTACACATATTAGATTACACTCTTTCTCTTCAAAAAATCTCTGTCCGGTTTTAGCCTTTAAGAACTGGTTATCTGTTAGATCCCTTGCAATAGGACCATTATTTATGCATTCCGACCTCAGTCCGCTCACTAAATTTCAATTTAATTTTATATTAAAAAAATGCAAAGAAAAAGCAGGATTTAGTAAAGAAAAAATATCCTCACACTCATTCAGAATTGGCGCTGCCACGTTAGCAGCAGATTTGGGTCTTAATAGGAATACCATAAAGAAAATTGGTAGATGGTCATCTAACCGATATAAGATTTATATTAGACCTGAATTATCATTATCTTCTTTCAGATACCCAGAAGTGCGTCTGGATAATCGGAAATGAAATTATTGAAGAAGCCAAAAAGAGATCCCTCTTCAGATTTAAATCGGACTCTTTAGGTTTTCAGGATAATTTGAAGATAATTTGGTTGAATAAGGTCCAATTGAGAGCAAAATATGTTTTTCATGAATGTTTGTTAAAGCTAAAAAACTATCCTCCTCCAAACATTTTAATTGTACATACAGGATCTTTTGAAGTAGGCAGATCAAAAACGCACGTATTAATTAGTGAATTAAAAAATATGTTTACTCAATTACACACTAGGTTGCCAAATACTAAACTAATTTTTTCCGAAATTATCCCCCGTTATAATTGGAAAGCAAAAAATATGGCATTTTTGGAAAAAATTCGTATAAGAATTAATAAAAAATTTGAAAAATTCATGAATTCCGTTAATGGAAAATCTTACAGACATGAGGAGCTCGAAGGTTTTTCTGTTGGTCTTTACAAAGAGTGTAATATCCTGTCCGGAATTGGGCAAGATATATTAGTGGTTGGTTTACAAAATATGATCGAAGGAGGTCACGGGGCTTTTTAGCCATACAGCAGGCTATATGGCGTTATGGGTAAAGTCACCCTTTTAGGGTGGACTACTGGGAAGTATTAATTGGTAATATTTAAGTATATAATTACTTGGTAACACTATGCACCGTGGCCTGTACCAACCAAATAATAGTTATTATTATTAATTTAATTTAATAAATTATATTATTCAATTTATATGTGTTCATGATATATCATTATTTGATATCTTGGATTCTATGACACCATGTACGTACCTGATTGCGGATGCAAATAGGGGAGTCATGGTGTCATGAAGCCTCTATTTGCATGTGCAAGAGGTGTTAAATATGTAAACTTACCTGACATCAGGTGGAGTGGAACAGCCTATTCCTCGAGGAGAAGAGAAGATACTTGATTGGAGAAGTCCCAGAAGATCTCGCGGAGGTACCTATAAAAGAAAAGGAAACAGTTAGTGCTGCGCATTCACGCAGCGACAGCACAGAAGATCCCCACCCACCCACCCCCTCTTTTTGTCACGGTACTTAGTGAAAGGGTAAAGTCACCCTTTTAGGGTGGACTACTGGGAAGTATTAATTGGTAATATTTAAGTATATAATTACTTGGTAACACTATGCACCGTGGCCTGTACCAACCAAATAATAGTTATTATTATTAATTTAATTTAATAAATTATATTATTCAATTTATATGTGTTCATGATATATCATTATTTGATATCTTGGATTCTATGACACCATGTCAGCACAGTGTGCATGTGGTTGATGACGCTGGAGAAGAATCCCAGACTTCTCCAACTGTATAATCAAAGGTTGGTGGTTTAGCAGGGGTGGATTGGGAACTTAAAGTGGCCCTGGAAAAAAATAAAAAAATTGGCCCCAGGTTGTAGGTGGATTCAAACGGACAGAAGGCGTGGTCAATACAAGTAGGTGGGGCTAGCAATACTACGTACCAAATACCCTAGTGCAGTACAAAATACTGCCCCAGGAGAAAAACTTACCTCCCCAGAAGCTGCTCCAGTTTTAAACATATCTTAATAGTGCCCCTGGCCCATATAATGCCCCCAGTGCTGCCCCTGATAGTGCCTCATCAATATTGATGCCCTCTTATACTGCCCCCAACATTAAACATGTCCCCACAGAGCCTCCTGCAGTGACTCTATAGTGTCCCCAGTAATTACCCCAGTATTACATATGCCACATAGTGTCAGCAGATGTGTCTTATTAGGATTAACAGAGGCCCTTCTCCAGATCTCTACTGGACTCTGTGTCACTTATAGGGCCTATATATAAATATATAGTTGATTGCTGTTCCCTCCAATAAGTTTTGTTTACTACCTATACTGTGATCACTCAGGATTCCCCACTAGTTCTTGCCCTGTCTCACCCATTAGTAGGTCTCCATTTCCCAGTGCATTTCCGTGTGCAGGATGTCCCTGGTTACCAGCTACCTTCCTCTGTTTCTAATGCCATGCAGCATCGCTCCCTGCCAGACATTCTAATGGATTGCTGATTCACTTCACCCTGCTCCGTGCAGTAGCGCTGGATTAAAAGGCCTGGTGAGTGTGTACACTTACATCGCAGCTCTGATGGCTGCCGCGCCCGGCCTTTCTTATGCTAATGAGCGCACAGCAGGGTCTCTGAATTGCAGGCTCTGCTGTGCTGTCATTATCATGTATGTGATGATAACAGCAAAGCAGGGCTATTGGCAGCCTGCAGTGCAGAGTCCTTGCTTTGCTTTGATTATAATGTGCAGCCACAAAGTGTTAACCTGGCGGCCCACTGCATAGTAAAAAGCGATCAGCCCACCGGGAATCTTCCCGGTGTTTTACATTACCAATCCGCCCCTGTGGTTTAGTGATCCCAAACCATGTAACAGGTTACCTTTAAATCAGAACATTTGTCTAGTATTGTATTCATTGCAATCTTCTTGGCTCTCACTCTCAGCACTTAGGCCCCTTTTACACAAACAATAGGGATTGTGTCCAGATCTGTTCAGGAAAAACTGGTGGTTTTACAAGCATGTGCAGTCAGTTTTGTCTGTGATTGTGTTTCGTTTTCAGTGGTTCGTTTTTTTCCGCGCAGGTGCAACCAGTTTTGATGCATTTTTCACGTGTGTGAAAAAAAAACTGTAGAGTTACAAATAACATCTCCTAGCAACTATCAGTGAAAAACGCTTTGTATCTGGACTGAATCCAGGTTACATCCGGAAGCAATGCCTTTTTAACGGAAGCCTCATTCACTTCTATGGGCCCAGGCTGCGTTAAAAACACAGAATATAGAACCTGCTGCAATTTTCATGTAACGCAGAAATGATGCATGTAAATCAACGCTCATGTGCACAGACCCATTGAAATGAATAAGTCAGGATTCATGAATGGCACCCATAACTCTCTTATGTGAAAGGGGTCGTAGATCTCCACCAATCATACCCTTTGGTATATCAGTATGACATATCAAGCTTTATGAAAGTACACTTACCTGTTAAAGGGGTTCTCCGGGAATTAAGAAAATGAAAATACGTAAATATTACTTTATTATAAATATATTCCCAAATACCTTTCATTAGTTATAATGGCTTGTTTTGTCTGGGGAGCAATCATTAGGAGAAATAAAATGGCTGTTATTCTGTTAGTACACACAAAACCTGTCCTAATCACACAGGAGGACAAGTTACTTCACAGCACTGAGGTAAAGAGCTGCCTCATCCTCCTCTCTGCTCTGCTTGTCAGGGATTATGATCCTGAATACATGTCAATCTCTGGGGGAATGGAGCTCATGAGGAGACATGAAGTACAGGGAGGAGGTGGGGATGTGTCTAATGAGCAGCAGCACTTGTATGCAGTCTCCACTACCACAGTCTGTCCTGTCTATCCTCTCTGTACTAAATTCCCCAGAGATTTGGCTAAAGTTCCTGATCCTGAATACAGTTTAATATGGTCTTCAGCTGAATCTTTGTGGGAATGGAGTTCATGAGGAGACATGAAGTACAGAGAGGACACACAGGACAGACTTTGGTAATGGAGGCTACATGCAAGAGCTGCTCATGAACTCAATTCCTACAGAGATTCAGCTAAAGATTTTATCATTTCTATTCAGGATAATAATTCCTGACAAGTAGCGCAGAGAGGAGGATGAGGCAGCTCTTTAGCTCAGTGTTGTGAAGTAACTTCTCCTCCTGTGTGATTAGGACAGGTTTTGTGTGTACTAATAGGACAGTGGCCTATTTTGTTTCTCCTAATGATTGCTCCCTAGACAAAACAAGCCATTATAACTAATGTAAGGTATTTGGGAATATATTTATAATAAAGTAATATTTAAGTATTTTCATTTTCTTAATTCCTGGAGAACCCTTTAAGTACCACGTTGTGGTGTGTGTCAAAGTGACAGCACAACATCTATAGCAGTGGTGGCGAACCTATGTCACGAGTGCCAGAGGTGGCACTCAGAGCCCTCTCTGTGGGCACCCGTGCCCTGGAAAAAGTCTATGGTACCAATATGCCTTAGACTTCTCCTGCCATTCATCAGCGCAGGGTGCACCATGAACAGCACAGACAGCGCACTGAATGTAGGCAGGCTATTATAGCTAAATGATAAAGTACATGGAAGATATACTGTATTGGACTGTAGTATTCAGGTTAAACTTTGCAATAAATAAGTGGGTTTTGGGTTGCAGTTTGGGCACTCGGTCTGTAAAAGGTTTGTCACTATAGAGGCCATAGGCCTAACTAACTGGGACAAAGTCCTCAAAAATAAAAATACAGCCACAAAATGGGATATTTTTAAAAGCATCCTAATATCTAATTGTGAGAGGTACATACAGTACAGACCAAATGTTTGGACTAGAGATGAGCGAGTAGTGAAATATTCGAAAGTTCGAAATTCGATTCGAATAGACCGCGATATTCGACTATTCGACCGAATATCGAATCCCATTAAAGTCTATGGGAAAAAAAAGCTCGCCACTTGGAAATCTCAATTCGACCACTTGGAGGTCACCAAGTCCACCCTGAAACCTCAGAAAAGGATGCCAACACTGCTGGAATGCAACTGGGACAGCAGGGGAAGCATGTCTGGGTGCATATAACGCGCCCAAGTCGCACTATTACGCCACTATCACAGCCTCTCAACAATACACTACAAAGACAATATAACCTCTCTGTAAAGTGAGACCATACAAGGAAACCTTCTTTCCTCTACATTGCCATGGACCCCAAGCCAAACTAGACAAAAAAGAAGATAAAATTCTGCACCCCTTAAAATCACGTTGCCTATGACAACCACAGATGGCATAGGCAAGGGGAAAAGCAATCAAGACATCAATATTTTTCCCTCTGTGCCATCCCTGCCTTGCCCAGGCACATGTCCCAAAACATCATCCACGCCCGAGTAACACGGTTACTGCAAAAGGCCATTTGACCACCAACACTTTGGTTTGAGGCCGGGGATGCTACATCTCCCTGACAGCACACTGGGTGAATGTTGTGGAGGCGGGGACGGGCAAACCTGCTACCCCCACCCCCACCAAGTTTTGGGCCTTGGTTCTGTCTGGATTTCCGCAACCCTTACAGACAGCTCGGCAAACCCCTCCTACTCCTTCTAGATTTGTTAAATCTGTCCACCACCCAGTCAAGTCCACAAAGTCCAGTCTCGTCGATAGCCTGCAGAAACTGCAGGGACCTCACTCTGACCCTCCTTCCTCCCACCCTGCCCAATGTTATCAACCCAGTGTTCCCACCCATGCAAGAATCGCAGGAGCTATCTGAGGATTTTGTTTGTTCTGATGCCCAAACACTGGAGCAAGCTCCATCTCTAGCTGATGGTGGTGTGGAAGGGGCACTAAAGTGTAAAATGATTAGGGACGATGATGA
>ONZH01007950.1:0-43702 GCA_900303285.1 Rhinella marina | reverse complement strand
TTTGAGATACATTACTATCTATGCCATCCCTTCCCTGATAATCAAATATTATATTGTTATACTATGAGGACCTGTATACAAAATCATCAGTTTTTATACACCTTGTCAAAAATAGTATCCATGCAAAAAGTAACCAAACTTACAGGGTCTGACCTAATCAACCTAAAAAGATCCAAGTAGATCAACTTTCAATCTGGATCAGTACACCGTTAATACAAGGGATCATTTTCATGAATCCAATTATTAAAAATTAATTCTTGTTTGCTAGTAGGAACAAATATCTCAAAAAACATTTGTTATCCACTAATACCTGACTGTTACTTGAATTGGTATGAAATATTAATGAAATATCTGTTTATATCATATCCTAAACATCATTTTAACCCTCCACACTGCTGTATGGTACTCTCTATTGTCCACCAAGTCAGTGATTGACATCTATCTCTGTATACACAGTCATAGAGGGAGGGCTGTCAATCCACTGATAGGACCTCCTCCTTGACTTCCAAAGACCAGAATGAGCATGGATATAAATGGAAAAATTACATGTTTTATTGAATCTTCTCACATAAAAACTATATATTCAGTGGCTCAGCTCCTACTTGCTCTATAACATGCTGCCTACAGCTCCAAACATCATATTCAATGTGACAGGTTCCCTTAAAATCCTTGCTCATTCTGAGCTTAGGAATCGAGTGGGTGGTCTTCTTCAGTGACTTGCAGCCATTAAAAATGCCCATGAAAAACAAATGATTTCATAGTTTTTTTTGTGCCCCCAGTGTCTATAATGCCCCCCTGGTAGCCCCAGTATATATAAGGCCCCCACAGTGCCCCCTGAATATAAAACAACCCCTAATAGGGACACCCTGTATATAAAATCCCTCCAATAGTGCCCCCATATATAAAATGCCCCCCAATAGTGTTCTCCTAGTATAAATCTCCCCCAATAGTGCCCCCAGTAGAAATAATCCCCTCCCCCATAGCTGCACCAATTTTTCTGGGTACAAAAAAAAAACAAAAAAAAAACCTCATCACTGACACATGCTCTGCACTGGAAGGACCTGGCTCTCCCAGCATCATGACATCACATGTCATTAGACGGGTGCACTCTCGTGTATACGGCTGTTAAAAACGTCTGTTCGTCGGTGTGATTGTAGCGTTAGTATGTACTTTGTAATATGAACAAGTAGGACCGTCCACTGGACTCCTAAGCTCAGGATGAGCAGGAAAATAAATGAGTAAATTACAAGTTATATATAAATCTCAGCATCTCTTGCTATATATACATTTTATGGGGACAGGCTCACTTTAATGCCTCTTATCTTTCCTCTTTGCATTTTTAAACCTTTTTTTAAATTAATTTTATAATTCAAACTTGATAGGAATAACAATTGAAACAACTCTCATCTTGGAGTATATGTTCCAGTCTATTCCGTGTCTATTCTATATAGTGTATTGTCTTGTGAAGGGTGTTTCAGTTTCAGCAAATAAAAGTTATTTGTTGTAAAGTTTTGCAATATACTTTCTGTATCAATTTCTCACAATTATTAAAATCTCGGCTTGCTGCCATTTATCAAGAAACTTCAGTTTACTTATGGCAATGGAATGAGCGAACTTGTGTTTTCAAGTTCGGCGTCCAAGGTTTGGGGTGTAAAAGAATTCCGTCATGGATTCCGCTACCGCGGAAAACCAAGTTCGCTCAACACTACTTCCGATTAATTACAGTTCAGTCCTGGTTATGTGATGGATGTACAGATGCAGGACTGACAGAGTACAGTGTATCAGAGCTGTTTCTTGTAACATGCTGTGTACCTGTGTGTCCATCACGTGACGTAAACAAGTTCTTATTAAATCACTGTAAGTAGATATCTTGAAAAATGTGAGACACAGGAACATTGTATAACTTTTCCTTACACAAAGAATAAAATGTATTTGCTGTAGCCAGAAAACCCTATTAAGGGCCCATGCACAGGAACATATTTTTGGTCCGCATCTGATCTGCATTTTGTGCATCCATAGGTCCATCCCACGGCATCTCCAAAAAAAAAAAAAAAAACAAGTCCTATTCTTGTCCATTTTACGGACAAGGGTAGGACTGTTTTATTATGGGCCAGACGTTCCGTTCCGCAAAATGCAGAAGGCATACAGTTGGTATCCATGTTTTGCGGATCCGCAATTTGCAGACTGCAAAAACAGCTGTGGCTGTGTGCACGAGCCCTAACATAAATTAATCTAATATTTCTTTCTAATAAGTAATAGTAGGTAAACGAAATTTAACTCTGTGGATCAGGGAGATAACACTTGCTTTTTGAATGGTATATAATACTTGCTTTGTCCTGCTTTCCTGTTTGATAGGTGAACTGTCACAAGTAGTATATACATTATTGTTAATATCTGTTGTTCTAGATTACATTACCTTTTCTGAACTTCTTGGTTTTTCTTCTTATGCTCTCCAATAATAAGATCCCGTCCCTTAATTTCCTGCAGAACTTGTTGGTATCGTTGCTGTATGTAATGATGTATATTCATGAATACTGACAGTTTGAGAGACATTTTATTATACATAATCAAAAGAAAAGTTCTAATAGGCAGCCTGCTATTGTACAGTGTAAAACTGCCAGGTACAATACACTGCAACACAGAAGTATTGCAGTGTACTATAGAAGAAACTTCATGATCAGATGTAAAAAATGGCTCAACATTACATGCTAGGACACAGCTCCGCCCACAGCCTGCTGTCTAGCCCTGTCAGTCAATGGGAGGGGAGCATGTGCAGAGCACAGGGGGTGTTACATAGCAGTAATCAGAATATTCAGCCCCGCCTCTGAGTGCTTGAATTGCTCATTTGCATATGAATAAAAACACTGATTTCTCTGCAGCTATTTGATCATACAGACAAAAGAAAGGTACAGTTTTAATCAGCATGATTAACCCTACCAGCCAGTATGTCTGGTTTAATAGGGTTGATCCTGGTGACAGGGCCGCTTTAATAAAAGTGAATCAATAAGTTATATGTAAGACAAAATAGAACCACTGACAAAATATAACTTAACAAGCAAGAAAAATGCCCTCCTAAAGCTGTGTCAACAGAAAAATAAAAAAAAGTTATGTTTCTTGGAAAGTGATGATAGAAAAACAAAAATAAATAAATAAAAATGCTTGGTCCTTAAAGGGGCTATCCAATCCTATAAAATGCCCCCCATAACTCATAGCATCGAGGGTGATGCTAAGGAAGATCGTCCCCTCCATTGCCTGTCATTGCTGCTCCAACTCCCAACCACCACCACCCCACCCCCCCAGCTTCCCCCCAACACCGGATGTTTTCACCCGCGCACGGGGAGAAGCAGCTGCGGTGGTCCGGGGACCAGGAGTGGGGGGAATTTTATAGGATTGGATAACCCCTTTAAGACTAAAACTGGTCTGGTGATTAAGGGCTTTAAAAAAATAAAATATTTTCAGATATTCAATATTTTTTATTTTTAAATCATATTTTGATTTCCCCATGAAAGATAGCAGTCCTCCTTCTAAACATGCAGGTTGTCTAGGCTACGCCTACCAAGTGAGCCAGTATGGTAATTTTATATGGTCATGAAACATACTTAGTACTGATTGCTATAGTTGTATACAAGACTTACTTGAGCTTTTATAAAATCCCTTGACTTTTGCTCTCTCTCATCGGCTTTGATTTGCACCAGACGAGTTAAGTTGACCAGCTCTTCCCGGCATTCTCCTTGCTCCTTTCCAAGTTGCTCTTCCTCAGCTATACACTGTGCCAATATGTGTGCCTCTACCTCCGTTAGCGTTTGCTGCATTGCAGGGAAATCGAAGATGACTAGTGTGAACAGTGCCAGCAACAGGTTTTACTGATATAATACACAAAATATGTTTGCATAGATTCCTGTTTTAGACAGGGGGTTTGTAGCTACTAAGATCCTATGTTAAAGAGGACCTGTCACCACTCCTGACATGCCTATTTTAATAGTACATGCATTCCCCATGTAATAACAATTCTGGAGCATCTTATGGCTCTATGTTGTGCCATTCCTCTACTATTTCTACTAGAAGTTATGAATGAATTTCTAGCAGCCTGCAGTAAGGGTACAGAGGGGTGTTAACCACTTAGGGGTGTGTAACCGCACAGTCTGAAAATGGCAGCACTGATCAGATAGAGTGAGTCTGTACAGGGACACCCCCCAACTGGTTACCCCTCTGTACCCTTACTGCAGACTGCTAGTAATTCATTCATAACTTCTAGTAGAAATAATAAAGAAATGACACAACATAGAGCCATAAAAATAGATGTTCCAGAATTGTTATTACATGGGGAATGCATGGAGCTATTAAAACGGGCATGTCAGGAGAGGTGAAAGGTCCTCTTTAATATAGGATGTTTCACAGTTACATTCAGCAGTTTTTCTTATACTTATTAAATGCAATTCATTGGTAGATGATCTGGACTGAAATCTATCAAAATGTGGACAATGAAAATCAGTGTAGTTCTGATCAATCCTTTGTTAAATAGTCTTAATATTTAAGCTTCACAATTGTTTTGGGTAGTTATCTTTTAAACAGGTTTTCCACGATTTGAGGGTTCTAGAAATGGAAATCTTCTCAGAACTAGAGAGAGTGTCCAGTTTAGAAAGCTGATTTTAATATATACGGTATTAGGGAATTCTGAGTTAATGGGTTGTCCCATGATGATTCCACAGGATAGGACATAAGTCCCCACCAATCCCTAGAATGGGGACTGAATTTTGTATGGAACGGCAGACACTCATGCAAACTGCTGCTCCATTCAATGCTAATTGAGAATGGTGTAACTAGCAAATTTCTAAATCACTGCACTGCATCACTGTAAAGGAAGTGAGGTCACTGCATACAGTACTGGCAGAAGGGATTCACCCCCTGCTTGTGAGAGAAATGAATCTAGCTGTGCAGCTGAAACATATGGAAATATGGAAATATGGCTGAGAGAGACTTTGGGGAAGCCCAAAATTAACTGTTCCTTCACAGTTATGATTGTACAAGGAAACAAAGCCATTATGCAAACTTTTTCTTTAAAACTCTGGTACATTTTAAGGCACTGGCTGCTAATCTGCTGGTGAAAAGGTGCCACCAATTACCCAATGAACAATGAAGTGGTATAAAAATGATCAAAAAGTCATTTGTACCTCAAAATGGTAAAACAAAAATAACTACAGCTTGTCCTGCAACAAACAAGCCCTCACACAGCTTAGTCAACCGTTAAATAAATTCAGCAAGGTCCATATCCCAGACAGCAGTTTATGACCACATATGGGGTGTAACTGTATTCAGTAAAATATGCATAACAAATTGTGGGGTACATTTTCTCCTGTTATGCCTTGTGAAAATAAAAAATGTGGGGCTAAAGCAACATTTTGTTGAAAATGAAATGTATTTTTTTCATTTTTACAACCTAGTGTTTCTAAATTCTATAAACCGCCTGTTCAAAGCATTCACTTCACCCCTTGATCAATTCTTTGACTAGTGTAGATTCCAAAATGGTTCACTTTTGGGGGTATCTTCAACTATGACATTCCAGCAAAATTTGCCATCCCTGCTGTGTGCCCATCAAGAGATTTATGACCACATATGGGGTGTTTCTGTAAACTGCAGAATCAGGGTAATAAATATTGAAGTTCATTTTGCTGTTAACCCTTGCTGTTTTACAGGAAAAAATGGATTAAAATGGAAAATCTGCACAAAAAGCTCCAGCTGTTGTAAAACTACAACTCCTATCATGCCCTGCTGTAGGCTGATGGCTGTGATCTGTCCGGGCATGCTGGAAGTTGTAGTTTTGCAACAGCTGGAGGGCTGCAGGTTGGGCATCCCTGACCTAAAGGGTTAACAAAGTTTGTAAAATCAGTTTTCAATAAATTGAGGGTTGTAGTTTCTAAAATGCAGTCATTTTTTGGTGGTTTCTATTATGTAAGCCACTTAGGCCCCTTTCACACGAGCGAGATTTCCGTGTGGGTGCAACGCATGATGCGAACGCATTGCACCCGCACTGAAACCTGACCCATTCATTTCAATGGGTCTTTTCACATGGGCGAATTTTTTCACAAATCAGTTCGCCGTTGCGTGAAAATCGCAGCATGTTCTATATTCTGCATTTTTCACGCAGCCCTGGCCCCGTTGAAGTGAATGGGTCTGCGTGAAATTCGCATAGCATCTGCGTGCAAGTGCGGATGCAATGCGTGATTCATTGATGGTTGCTAAGAGATGTTGTTTGTAAACATTCCGTTTTTTTATCACGTGCGTGCGAAATGCATCCATACGCATCGCACCCGCGCGGGAAAAACTGAACGAACGTACGCAATTGCAGTCAAAACTGACTGCGATTGCGTGCGGATTGGTGTGAGTTTTCCGGAATGCATCCAGACTGAATCCGTGACGCTCATGTGAAAGGGGCCTTAAAGTTACTTTAGAACTGAATTGGTCCTTAAAACAACGGTTTTGAAAATGTCAAAAATTGCTTCCAAAATTCTAAGCCTAAAAAAAAAAATTTACAAAATGATTCCAACATAAAGTAGACTTATGAAAAATGTAAATTAATAACTATTTTGTTAGAAATCGCTATTTGTCAGAAAAATTCCAATTTAGAAAATTGCTAATTTTTCCAAATTTTCTATACATTTTGGATTTTTTATACATAAAAGTAAAACACAACAACTCGAGTTATTACCAATTAAAGTGACACATCTCAGATTTGAAAAATGGGACTTCAGCATTTAGCCCAAACTGTCTTTTGTTGGAAAGGGTTAATGGAGTGGCAATGCATGTGTGTGTCCGCCGCTCCATTCAAAAGTGGGAACATGGGACTCTCTTTTAGTGATCAGTGGGCTCCAGGGGTCAGACCCCTGCCATTCAGACAATTGTCCCCTGGGTAAGTTGTCATGAAACAACCCCTTTAATAGAGGTGAATCCCCTGTTCAGCATTAGAGAGTGGTTACATAGAGTGTCTCTTCCTCTGGAGGACCTGTTCTGTCCTGTATTACATAGACAACCCACTGATTTCAATGAGTGGGATATGTAAAGGGGATTAGTTATAATGGCAACCATTTGGTGAGCAATATCATTTTTAGTTCCAAGCTCATTTCCAGAAGATTGCCAATTACATTGGTACACAATACTAACGTAATAAAAGTACCGGATGGTCCATGCTGAGAACTGTCTGCCATCTTATTCTGTGAAATTACAAGGATGGGGGGGCTGTTATGCTGACTGCACGTCATTACATGCTGCCAGTACTTTCTCTCTATAATGAGAGATACCAAAGGAAGCTGCAAAGCCACATGATGCCAATGTGTGAATAATATTAAATGTCACAAGGTATGGACTTCCAGTAACATGCAATAGTAAAATATACAATGTTCTTCGTGATAACCTGTTGTGCAAACTGTCTTTTAAGGGTTTCAACTTCTTTGCGTAATTCCTTCCTCTTCTCTGCAAGTGAGCCGTCATCTTTCGGGAAAATGTCTATCTACAAGAAATGAGCATAATGAAAATAGATATATTAGTTATATGCAATAAATTCTATCAATTTCTCTAAAAAAACAATGTAATTTTCCTTTTAAATTACGGGTGACCCTGCTTGAAATGTAGCTCCACTTGAGGGCTAAAATTTTGAAATGGCTTTACTGGAAACTCTCTAATATACATGGATCAGCAAATATGTTCTATTCAACACTGCTGCAATCTCTATTTACTGGTATTTACTAGTATATTTACTATTTAAAGGGAGTCTGTCAACTCATTTTCACCTATATAACAGCAGAGCCCCAAAGAAGATTGCAAACACATCCCAGACATACCTGAGTGCACTGTGTGTCTGTATTCCATGTATAGAACAAGCACTTTTATTCTGCTGGAAAACAGCTCCCAAGTGCCCAGCTAAAAGTGAAACTAAAAACAACTTTCTCTCCCGACTCGATTTCCCGACTGTGGTATTTTGGTATCATTTTAAAGCTTGGAATGCCTTGGAATGCTTTCAAAGAAGGTCAGAACCATTTTTCTATCTGCTACCAATCCCAAGATATGAGCAGCTAAAGCAGCTCTCCCCTCTTTAGTCTGGTTTGCTTTGAGCACTTGCAGCAGCAGAGCTGGGCACTTGGGAGCTGTTTTCCTGCAGAATAAATGTGCTTTTCCTGGACATGGAATACAGACACACAGTGCACACAGGTATTTCTGGGATGTGTCTGCAATCTTCTGTGGGGCAGTGCTCTTAGTTATATAGGTGAAAATGAGGGGACAGACTCCCTTTAAAGGCATCTGTCAGCAAATTTGTACCTATGACACTGGCTGACCTGTTACATGTGCACATGGCAGCTGAAGGCATCTGTGTTGGTGCCACGTTTATATGTGCCTGCATTGCTGAGAAATATTATGTTTTTATATATGCAAATGAGCCTCTAGGAGCAATGAGGGAGTTGCAGTTACACCGAGAGGATCCACTTTCTCTGCAACTGTCGCACCCTGTGCACTTTGATTGACAGGGCCAGGCATGATCATGTTTACATTGCCTGTCAATGAAAGCGCAGAAGGCACAGCAGTTGCAGAGAGCCTCTACGTGATCCACAAGAGATTTTGCAAATCTGACTGCGGCAAACGATTTTCTGAGAAAATTCAGGTTTTCTTTAATATGCTACATGACCCTCTTCCCACTGGAAAATTTGCACTTGATCCAATATGGTGGTTTTCACGATGGCAGGCATGTTCCATACATAGGCCCCCTCACCCATTACTTGCTTACTTGCTGGGGTATTCAGATATTTCATTTTCACTTTTGTTTCTGAAATAAAAGAGTGTCCTGTGTGTGTGTGTGTGTGTGTGTGTATGTGTGTGTGTATATATATATAAATATATATATATATATATATATATATATACATACACACATTTAATGGTTATGAATAGAGGATGAGAGAGCACTAAAATGCTCGGGTGCTCGTTATTCGAGACAAACTTTTCCCGATGCTCGTTTCGAGTAACGAACCCCATTGAAATCAAGAGAGAGAGGGCCTGTAGGTGGACCTCCGGAAAAATTGTTTGGAGAGAGGGCCTGTAGGTGGACCTCCGGAAAAATTGTTTGGAGAGGGCCTGTAGGTGGACCTCTGGAAAAATTGTTTAGAGAGAGGGCCTGTAGGTGGACCTACGGAAAAATTGTTTAGAGAGAGGGCCTGTAGGTGGACCTCCGGAAAAATTGTGGTAAGAGTGCCAGTTGGACCTCTAAAAAATTGCGTTTTTTGGGTCAGCGTTAGACAAAGACGACAAGGAGGAGGAGGAGTAGAGAAGAGGAATCGGATACATAAGTAATGTTAATCTTTAGCTGCTTTCCCCCGGAGGAGATTTGAATTCCAGTGAAATCCAGGCTTTGTTCATTTTAATAAGCATCAGCCTGTCAGCGCTGTCAGTTGACAGGCGCGTACGCTTATCGGTGATGACGCCACCAGCTGCACTGAATACCCGCTCTGACAACACACTAGCGGCAGGGCAGGCCAGCACCTCCAAGGCGTACAGCGCCAGTTCAGGCCACGTGTCCAGCTTTGAAACCCAGTAGTTGTATGGAGCAGAGTGATCGGTCTGGACGTTGGTATGGTCAGCTAGGTACTCCCTCACCATCTTTCTGTAAAGCTCACCCCTACTCTGCCAAGACTGGGGACAGGTGACAGTGTCTTGCTGGGGTGACATAAAACTGGCAAAGGCCTTGGAGAGCATTCCCCTGCCAGTGCTGGACAAGCTGCCTGCTCGCCTCCTCTCCCCCGCTACTTGGTCCACAGAACCACGCCCTCTGCCGCTAGCGGCGTCAGATGGGAAGGATTGTTTCAGCTTGTGCACCAGGGCCTGTTGATATTGATTCACTCTCATACTCCTTTCCTCTACAGGGATGAGAGTGGAAAGGTTCTGCTTGTACCGTGGGTCCAGGAGAGTGAACACGCAGTAATCGGTGTTTGAAAAAATGCTTGTAACGCGAGGGTCACGGGATAGGCAGCCTAACATGAAGTCTGCCATGTGCGCCAGAGTCCCAACACGCAAGAATTCCCTCTCCTCACTGGCCTGACTCTCCATTTCCTCCTCCTCCTCCTCCAAGTCCTCCTCTTCAGCCCATACACGCTCAAGAGTTAAGAAGGACTGAGCACTGGTACCCTCTTCTGTCTCGCCGACATTCTCCTCCTCTTCCTCCTCATCCTCATCCCCCTCCTCCGATACGCGCTGTGAAACAGACCGGAGGGTGCTCTGGCTATCAAGCGACGTATCTTCCTCCACCATCTCTTGTGACAAGCGCAAAGCATCCGACTTCATACTGAGCAGTGAGTTTTTCAACAGGCAAAGCAGTGGGATGGTGAGGCTGATAATGGCGGCATCGCCGCTGACCATCTGTGTTGACTCCTCAAAGTTGGTCAACACCTGGCAGATATCAGACATCCACGTCCACTCCTCATTGTAGACTTGAGGAATCTGAGTGACCTGACTACCAGTTCTGGTGGAAGTTGACATCTGGCAGTCTACAATTGCTCTGCGCTGCTGGTAAACTCTGGATAACATGTTTAATGTCGAATTCCATCTTGTGGGCACGTTGCACAACAGTCGGTGAGCGGGCAGTTGTAGGCGGCGCTGCGCTGCCCTGATAGTGGTAGCATCTGTGGTGGACTTGCGGAAATGCGCACAGATGCGGCGCACCTTGGTGAGCAAATCAGACAGATTGGGGTATGTCTTGAGGAACCGCTGAACTATTAGATTGAACACGTGGGCCAGGCATGGCACATGTGTCAGTCTGCCGAGTTGCAGAGCCGCCACCAGGTTACGCCCGTTGTCACACACAACCATGCCTGGCTTGAGGTTCAGCGGTGCCAGCCACAGATCAGTCTGCGCCGTGATGCCCTGTAACAGCTCTTGGGCGGTGTGCCTTTTGTCACCTAAGCTCAGCAGTTTGAGCACCGCCTGCTGGCGCTTACCCACGGCACTGCTGCTGCGCCTAGAGCTACCGACTGAAGGCGCCGTGCCCACGGATGGTAATTCGGAGGAGGAGGCATAGTACGTCTGAGAGACTGTGACCGAGGTAGGCCCCGCAATCCTCTGTGTGGGCAGTACATGAGCGGCCCCAGGGTCAGTCTCGGTCCCAGCCTCCACCAAGTTAACCCAATGTGCCGTCAGTGATATATAGTGTTCCTGCCCGGCAGCACTTGTCCACGTGTCCATGGTTAGGTGGACCTTCTCAGAAACAGCATTGGTCAGGGCACGGATGATGTTCTATGACACGTGCTGGTGTAGGGATGGGACGGCACATCGGGAAAAATAGTGGCGGCTGGGGACCGAATACCGAGGGGCAGCCACCGCCATGAGATTGCAAAAGGCCTCGGTCTCTACCAGCCTATAGGGCTGCATCTCCAGGCTCAGCAATTTGGAGATGTGGACGTTGAGGGCTTGGGCATGTGGGTGGGTGGAACTGTATTTCCTCTTGCGCTCCAGCGTCTGCTGTAAAGACAGCTGAACGCTGCGCTGGGACACATTGGTGGACGCTGTGGAGGATCGTGGAGGTGAAGGTGTAGTTTTCCGGCGGGGTCCTGGGCAGGGGGTTGAATAGCAGAGGCAGAGAGTGACACAGGGGAAGGAGCAGTGGTGTGACCCACAGGAGGTGAACGGCCTTCGTTCCATTGAGTGGGGTGTTTAGCACTCATATGCCTGCGCATGCTGGTGGTGGTTAGGCTAGTAGTGGTGGCACCCCTGCTGATCCTGGTGTGGCACAGGTTGCACACCACAGTCCGTCGGTCATCCTCACTTTCTTTAAAGAACCTCCAGACTTGCGAACATCTAGGCCTCGCCACGGGAGCTTCACTACGTGAAACAGTTGCTGCTGATGCACCAGCTCTGGCCCTGCTTCTCCCTCTGGCCACACCACTGCCTCTTACAACCTGTTCTGGTGCAGCACTCGCCTCTGCCTCAGAAGCACCGTCTTCACTCGGCTTATCAACCCAGCTTGGGTCAGTCACCTCGTCATCCTCCGATTCCTCAGTCTGCTCCCCCCTCGGACTTCCTGCCCTGACAACAACTTCACCACTGTCTGACAACCGTGTCTCCTCATCGTCCGACACCTCTTTACACACTTCTTCCACTAAGTCAACAATGTCATCATCATCACCCACAGACTGCGACAGTTGGAAAACTTGGGCATCGGGAAAGAGGTCAGCAGCAACCTGAGAAGTGGTTTGTGACTCTGGGAAGGGTCCAGAAAACAGTTCCTCAGAGTATGCCGGATCTCATTCCAAATTTTCCTGGGAGGGGGCAGACTGGGGGGAAGGAGGTTGAGGTGGAGGAGCCAGAGGAGTGCTCCCTTGGGTAACGTGGGTGGACTGCGTGGAAGACTGACTGGTAGACAAATTACTTGAAGCATTGTCCGCAATCCACGACATCACCTGTTCGCACTGTTGTGGTTTCAACAGTCCTCTACCACGTGTCCCTGTAAGTTGAGACATGAAGCTAGGGAGTGTAGTTCTGCGGCGTTCCCCTGCTCCCTCATCAGCAGGTACTGTCTCACCCTGCCCAGGACCACGGCCTCTGCCCCCTGCAGTAATTGAATGCTCACGCCCTCGTCCTCGACCCTTAGCCCTGGGGTTCAACATTTTCTGTATATAAGTGTATTATATGTACAAAAAAAAAATGGGCCTGCTGTACTGAAATCCACAAACTTGTTCAATCTGAACAAGAAAATATGTAGGTGGATAAGTTTGAGCAAAATTACGTATGTTATTACTTACAGTGTAGTATGGAGCAATTACACTGAAACTATTAGATTAGGCAGACTTGGTCTGCTTAAGTGCAACCCAGACAAATGTCGCACAGAGATTTTTGTAATGTAGCTGTATCAGTGAGAGCAAAAGACCTTTTTTAATTAAGTGATGTACAGAATGTGTCACTTGGACAGAAAATACGGATTGTGCTTTGTATATAGGTGGATAAGTTAGAGCTAAATTACGTATGTTATTACGTACCGTGCAGTATGGAGCAATTACACTGAAACTATTAGATTAGGCAGACTTGGTCTGCTTAATTGCAACCCAGATAAATGTCGCACAGAGATTTTTGTAATGTAGCTGTATCAGTGAGAGCAAAAGACCTTTTTTAATTACATGACGTACAGAATGTGTCACCTGGACAGAAAATACGGATTGTGCTTTGTGGTGACTGGACAGCTGAACTGTGACACACAGAATGGTTCCACACAGCTGTATGAAATGGATTTGTATCACTGACATAAAAGAACAAAAAAAATATTTTTTTATTTTTTTTTATATATATATTTTTTTTAACGTGACGTGCAGAAAATATCAGAGAGCAAACTCAGCCCCTGCTTACTGTGGCTATTTTGACTGCAACCCAGACAAATGTCGCACAGAGATTTTTGTAATGTAGCTGTATCAGTGAAAGCAAAAGACCATATTTGATTACGTGACGTACAGTATGGGTCACCTGGACAGAAAATACGGATTGCGGTTTGTGGTGAATGGACAGCTGAACTGTGACACACAGAATGGTTCCACACAGCTGTATGAAATGGATTTGTATCACTGAGATATAACAATAAAAAAAAGTGTTATATATGGCGATAGCTGCACTACTAGTGCCAGCCAGCCCGCCCAGCCAGGAGACAAAAAAAAAATGTCTTGTAGTCCTTAGAAGGGCTGTTGGGTTCTTTGTGGGTGATTCCTGCCTAACAGAGAACTAAATCCAGGCCCTAACACTCTCCCTGAAACGCAGCAGAACTGTCCCTAACGACATCCAGACAGCATCTGAGCCGAGCACCGCGGGCAGTCACTAGTATATTCCAGGGTCACCTGATCAGGCCAGCCAACCCCTGCTATCGACATGTAAGGGCCCCACGTGATGCTGGGTGTACCGCAGAGTCTCCTGTCTTGTGATTGGCTGAGTTTATAGGCGCCAAAAATTCAAAATGCGGGAGATGCCATTTCCTCGAGCATGGCGAGATACTCGTCCGAGCAGCGAGCACTTACGAGTACCGTAATACTCGAACGAGCACCAAGCTCGGATGAGCATGCTCGCTCATCTCTAGTTATGAGAATGTAGACTTTCCAGCAAGAGTGGCATGCAGGAAATAATATACAGTTTGCAAAAAATGCAGCATACCTCTGTTTTAATCTTGTCATGTAAAGACTGTGTGTGTATTAGGGCATCGCTTGCGGACTTCAGCTGTAGCTCCAGTTTCTTGATGTTTCGCATGTCCCGGTCTTTCTCTTTTTGTTTCCGGGTAAGAGCATCATGTTGTGTCTGTTTCTCTATCAGGGTATGACGTAGATTAAGATCTAAAGCTGCCCTAGAAATTCAAAGGTGGAAATCAGTGGAATAGAAAGTATTATGTTCAGTTTGACCACAGATGTAGCCTGCTTCAGGGAGGGTATGTCTGATGTAAATGCCGAGTAATGAATATGAAGGCTTCTGATGGCTTGGTCTATAATAGAATAGTACTATGGGACATAATACCAATTACCTATATTTGGAATAGGTCATCAATATCTGATCTGCAGGGGTCCCTCACTGATCCGCTATTTGAAGGGGACGAGTGCTGAAGCCTCTTTATGCTACACCCAGTACAGTGCTGTACATTGTATGGCTTGGTATTGCAGCTCGGTGCCATTCACTTGAATAGGACTTAGCTGTGCAAAGGCCATGTGGCTGATGGATGTGACGTCACAGACCAAAGAAGAGGCCGCAGCATTCATCCACATGCCAGGGCTCCTTTTAACAGCTGTTTGGTGGGAATTCCAGGAGTCAGACCACTACCAGTGAGATATTAGTGACCTATCCTGAGGACAGGTCATCAGTGTTTATGTCCTGGGGAACCCCTTTAACAGGGGATCATAGATAGTGCTATCCAATGGTTTATTCCAGTGCTTAACCACCTGCAGCACCCTTTTCATTTGATGACATACTGTACAGCATATTCTGCAGCTGCAGCACAGTGATATTAGGAACCATAACAGGCAAAAACATACTAAGCCCCAAAACAACAGGTGCAAAGTAACCTCTCTCCCAGAGCAACGGCTTCATTTTCCTTGGAAAGTTCCAGTAACTTGGTCAGACGATTACATTCCTGTTCTTTATTTTCCAGTAACATCCTTTTCCCTTCCAATTCCTTTATAACATCTTCTTTCTCTTCCAACATCTTTTTGGTTTTATTCTCTATCTGTTTGATGCTGTGGTTTAACTCTTGGCACTGCTCCTCCAGCTTTAACCTTTTCTTTTCTGTTTCTCTAGAATTCAATACAATATGTACTGACAGGTCGTATATGACATATAGATTATGTATATTATAGAAATTCATGTTCATGAATGAGAAACATGTACCCCCTAAAATATGCACCTCACTGCCACAAAAAGTGCACATCACCCTTTACTAAAAATGTTCTGTACTTGGATGATTATTCTCCATGTAGAGCCTGTGTCTAAAGCTAAGGGAGCTCCATTGTTTTGGCTTTATGGTCGCATATTATACAACTACACATATTTGACGTTAGAGGATTATTTTTGGGTAAATATTATTTATGGCACAAACTATGCAAAAACATAGTATGAAAAAAGAGGAATATGTATTCTTTCCTGTTTCTGACCATTATACTAGCCTAATAAAAGGAAAGGACAAAGAACGAGAGAGAAAGAGAGAGAGAGGAAAGGACGAAAGAACAAAAGAAAGACCTTGGTTGTAAAAGTCAAAACACCTGGTCATTACATGGTTAAGGCTATATCCATGATTATAAATGCATAATAAATAAAAAAAAGCTAGGAATCTACTCTCTAAAGCTAAAACAGTGCTGCAATTTCCCTTGGCGGGTCAGGCAAGTGTGTTCACGGCCAGAACATGTTTCTTACATCCAAGTCTGGGAACGGCTGGGCAAGCAATCTATAAAACATTCTATGTCATGCTTGCCTATAGACCTCGGCTGGACATCTATCCAGCCGTTATTCTTCTAATGCCTTGCATGCTACATGTTACATTCACATACATGCATAGGTTTTGGAAGTGGACATAAAACAGCATACATTGTTTTGCGATTAATCTTCTCGATGTCTTTGCCAATTTGTTCTGGGATATTCTGGACCTGAACAAGTTCATCCTACAGTAAAACAAAAAGAAATGCGGTATGTTTATTCATTAATATTTTATTCACATCATGTACATACCACATTTTCTCTGTTCGGTTTTCTTCGGGGTCTCCATCGCAAACACTCAGGTCTGATGTACACCCAGGGGCTTACACAGATCTCACAGGCATAGTAGCAAAACTTGTTATGGGCCCAGGACTGCACTGCCAATTAGGCAGGGGAAGCGATCGCCTCAGATTGCGCAGCCCTGGATCTAAGTGTGTGTGTGGGGGGGAGGAGCGGGGGGGGGGTTCAGCAGCAGGGCGGAAGGAAATGAGCCCTTCCATTGTAGCTCATCTCTCTAGACTTGAATATAGATACTGTGGCTGGGCACGGGAGCGAGGTTGTTCCCTCTGACAGGCTTCAGACCTAGTGCCTGTAGCCTATCAGAGGCCGAAGCAGGCAGCGCAATGACGTCATCATCATTGCAACGTCTGAGCCAGGCAGAAGAGGCCTACACCACATCGCTGACAGCCGCATCGAGGTAAGTATTTGAAGCTTTTTTTTTTTTTCATTTGACATCAAGCTGTTTGGCCAATATACGGAAGTGGGGGAGAGGAGCACTATGGGGGAATCTACTCGGAGCATTATAAAGGGGCATTTTAGACTGGCACACATTAAGGGGGCAATATGGGAAAGGAGGGAGAGAAGCATTATATGGGCATCTACTGGGGGCACTATATAGGGGCATTTTAGACTGGCACACATTATGGGGGAGCTATGAGGACATTGCCTGTACTGGATGCACTAACAGGGGGTATTTTTTGTACTGGCACACAACAGGGGCATTGGCACACATTATGGTGGCATTATGGGGACATTGGCTCTACTGTGGGCACTTAGAGGTATTTTTTGTACTGGTACACATTATGGGGACATTTTTTGCATTGGTATGCATTGTAAGGGGCCATTTTTGGTACTGGCTCACATTATAAGGGGGTATTTTTTGTACTAGCGCATATTATTAGGGGGCATTTTCTACTGTCACACATTCTAAGAAGAATTATTACTACTGGAGGGGCATTATGGGCAGCTTTATTACTACTGGGGGACTCAGGGGAACATGATTACTAGTATGGCCACTATGGGAGCATTATTACTTCTGGGGCACAGTGGAGACATTAGTACTGTAGGTGCACTATTACTTCTCAGAGAATTATTACTATTGGTGGAACTTTTGGCAGCACTATTACGGTGGTGGCACCCTGGCACAGTATCAGCTTAGCACAATTCTTTTTGGGGGACATTATGTTTGCGACACTATTAGTGTCAGGGCCACTAGTTGCTTGACACAGTTATTTTTTAGGGAACTCTGTGCCAATAATTATTGAAGGGGGACTGTTTCTGCAGTATAGTATTGGATAGAACCATGGGCACAGTATTGAGGGTGGCATGATGATGGAAAAGTAGGAAACTAAGCTGTATGTTTGTGTAACTCTGCAGAGACAAGACGTGACTGAAAGAAATAATCATGACGGTCTGGTCTGAAAGGAGAAGATTAGAAAAGAGAACATCTACATCAAAGGAGAAGTCACTGGGTGTAAGAGGTATGTGAAACTGTATTACCCTGTATGTTGTGTAATACTGTATGTAATGCTTCAATTTTCACCTCAGGCAGCAGAAAGGCTAGGTGCACCCCTAACCCTAGTGCAAGTACGTCAATCACTCATACGCAACGTGAAAAGAAAAGCACGACTCCTCAGATTTTTAACTCATATATGTTTTTTTTTAATGGAAGAAATTTTAATTTAAAATATCGTAATTAAACAGTCACCCTCAGTCTTACCCTGGCTATCCGACTTCAATATTGGAAAAAGTGGAAATGGTGCTTCATGAATATGACAGTCGTTCTGAACACCACATTTCTCAATGCATTTACACCAGATAAATACATTAATCAATCACCCCATACAGCTCTGTCTGTTGCTTCCCTCAGTGTACAATACTATAAAACAGTCGGCCTTATACCACAGCTAGGGGGAGCTCAGGGCATAGGAATTTATAAAGCATTGGCTGCAAATAAAATCTCTTTGCACTGAGCTCCCACTAGTGGTGACTGCATGAAAATGCAATGTTCTATATGTCAAGAACAGGAGTTTAGCCCCATAGCAGTCAAATACTGTAGTCTGCCTCCATGTAAGGTACGCCACAACCAGGGGCGTAACTACCATAGCGGCAGACCATGCAACTGCTATGGGGCCCAGGGCAAGAGGGGTCCCAGTCTTAGTTGGGATCATGTCCTCTTCTACTGGCGGTGAAAACCTGGTCAGGACTCTACCTTCTAAAGGAACAACTTTTAACAGATGAGGCAGTGGAAAAACAGGCCAAGGGTCATTGAAAGGGGTTTCGGCAGAAACCCTTCTGTCCTGTGTGGGGGGCCTGGTTTGATCCTTGCTATGGGGCCCTTACTTCGCTATGTATGCCACAGGCCACAACAGAACCTCAATGAACTCTATTGTAAGTCAGTGCGGGTCTGTTGACCAACTATGCTTTCCATCATGCAAGAGGTATGACACAACTTTCTCCCTTCATTCACTAATGAACCTGGCAGTACATATAAAGAAACCGTAATCGTGTTAATGCGTTTCAGATCGAAAACTGATCCTTACTCATAGGTTATGAGAAACGGTCAGTATTTGATCCAAAATGCGTCCACCTCGCAGTTTCTCTATATGTACTGAAAGTGAATCCATCACCTACTTGTTTGGACTATGCTTTTAATATTGACCAATAAAACAAGGTTTTCTATAAAAAGGAAAAATCATGCTGAGCATCCACAGGAGTTTGAGATAACATCTATAGAAAGCCAAACAGTGAGTTACCTGTCCAGTCATTTTACATAAAATTATGAGAGGAAGGATAACATTTTCAGACAGCAGCTGGCTTCTGTTCATGATACCTTTACAATTTCCTGTTGCTCTCGTGTCTTTTCGAGCTCTGCTTGCTCTCTTTGAATTTCTCGTTCTTTTAAAGCCAAGTCTTCCTTCATTGCTTTAATCTCTAATATTCTCTGGGTATTCTCCTTTTTTAGCTCATCGCTTGCTTCTTTCAGAAGTTTGGCCCTCTTCTCTAACTCCTGCAATGTGAATTACATTTTTATATCATATACCTATACCTTTTATGAGAAATGGGAAGAAATTGGCGAGATTTCAGGAAACTATAGCTATCACCATAGGCTATAAAATAAAAATGAAAAGTTGATACACTGATGAGCAAAAGGGTAACAATGTTTTGACTTTTAGGCTCCATATCTCACCATCCACTACAGCTTAGGCAGTGTTGAAAGGTGGATTTACAAAATACTAACAACATAATAAAAATTAAAATTTCGAATTTTAGGAGAAAAACAGTAACAATGCGGTTACAGGAACAGAATCTGCATATCTAATCATATGCTAAGTAGTTGCAAGTCCAATTCATGTATGAGATAGCCAAGATGATTGTCTATAAAATGATGGTAGTCGCACGTTCGAAACTGTAGTGGATGGTGAGATATGGAGCCTGAAAGTCAAAACATTGTCACCCTTTTGCTTGTCACTGTATTGCTATTAGCATGTGAAATTATAAAATTTTAAACATACTTATAAGTTTACTACTAGCTCTACCAACAAATCTAGCATCTATATACAGCTTTTGTAACCTTCAGCCTTCGGACCACATGACTGTATAGAAACGCAGGGTTTGTGGCATTAATACAAATGTATCACTCCCAACAGATATCACTGTTATATCACTTTCCCAAAATACCACAGTTTATCAAAACTGCCTTTTTCTAAACTTATTAGCCTACCATTGCGCCCTGTGGGAAATCAGTTTTGATAATCAGATGCTGAAGGTTACGTCCTGCATTGGAGCATTGTAATGTAGGACGTAGGAAGCGTCATTGGGCATGGTTAGTGTCACATGTCCTGCTGATGTTGGGACACATCTCACTGACCTAAGGCATGATTGGACAGCAGTCACATGACAAACCAGGAAGTAGGGTTCATGCATGGGGAAAGAGTGAAAACTGTACATGAGTTAAATAAAAAAAAAAAAAAAAAAAACAATCCAAGGAGGAAAGGGAGCTAGAGTACTTGATGAAAATAGACTTTAGAGTGAAGTGGTTTATGGAACATCTCCTTTAAAGATTAGTAAAAGCCACCAAATGAGCTTCAACTAACTTGCCATATTAGTTTCATATAGATTCCATTTTGTGCTAATAAATTCCATCTGGTGACTACGGTTTTGAATTTGAGTTTTTAAGCAAGTTCAAGCATGCATTATCAATAAAAAATATAGCACTCCTGGAAGCTGTACAGGTCTGTGTTTTCATATCCTGACTTTCAGCTCATTTACTCATGTCTATTGTGGAACTTGGCTTGCAAACAGCTTGTTTAATGCAATGCGATATAATATATATGCTATTATACCATAGGTACATTTGTAAATATATTGTGGGATCAGGGGGAGTTTGGCCATAGACCTTACAGGGAAATATCCCGGTGGGCTGATGCCCAGGGGCTGCCTGAGCCCTCCTCACGGCCGGCCAGCAGAAGTTTTTAGGGATGTATTTTGTGCTGCTGGCAGTATTTTGTGATGGACTGTGGTATTAGGTTTTGTTGGGTGGTAAAATGTGCCACAATATGGTATTGCTGGCCCTGCCTTCCGTAAGATTGGGCCTCATTACAAAACGGGGCCACTTTTAGCATTTTTTTCCAGGGCCACTTTAAGTTCCCAGTCTGCCCCTGTGTGGGATGCATGGGACAATAACCCATTCTATACAGTATCCCTACATATCTAAAATACACTCATGTGCACAAGCCCTTAGCCTGATGGACAACTAACTTGTGTGCAAAAACAATGCCTATTAACAATGTTAAAAATGTGATACTTACTCCAGTTTTGGGGATTCTTTCATACTCCCGCTCCAAAAGCCTTTTTTCTTCTCGTAAACTGTTGAAAGATTTACATGCGGCCTATTAGAATATATAGAGGATTTGCCCTTTTGTTTAACATTAAATCACTCCAAAAATCATATGAAACAGACTTCCCTATGGCTCAATTTTATTATATTGTATTATGACTTTATTCTATTATTACATCATTTGTATTTTTTTATTACTGCAGCTAAATACTTGTAGGCTATAATTAAAAGCATATACAATCAAGAACTTTACATAACTGACTTAAAGGTATACTCTGGTTTTGGCAAATAAATGGTATTCTTTTTAGGATGAAAACTACAGCTATTGCAACGATACCTTACAATTTTCAAAATCTCAGCTTGTGGTCATTCAGTAGCAACTTTCACAGTTTGCATCCAGTGGATAGATACCTATTCTGGCCATGTGATGCACACACAGGTACACTGTCAGATGCATCAAACATACCCCTGACTGCCTTCCTGTGGCAGAATGTCTGATCAGTCGTCAGGGTAGCCTTGGAGGGCTTTGTAAAAGCTCCCAGGCCTGTGTTTGTAATCTTCCTAATAAACCTTTGCCATGACAGGGTTTAATAGGAAGATGTTGTAAGCATCAGTCTATGCAGTTACAAAACATCAAGACTAACACATGCAGTGTATGGCATAAGTAATCCAATGATCCCATGTTTAAAAACAAAGTAAAAATAAATAAATATATATAAAGAATTAATCATCCCATTTCCCAATTGTATATATAAAAAATAACATAATTGGCATTGCCATGTCCAAAAATTTGCAAATTATTAAAATATAAGTATTAATCCTGGCTGGTGAACACAATAACAAAATGCTGAATGGTTACACACCCCCCCTTTCCCCTGAAAAATTCTATAAAATGTTATAAAAAAATCACGTGTACCCCAAGATGATACCAATAAAAACTTTTGTATTGTTCTAATCTTACTGACCTGCAAAATAAAGGTAACATGTCCGTATTCCTGCACAGTGAACACAGTGAAAACCAAATCCAAAAAACAATGGCAGAACTGAAGATTCAATTTCATATCACAAAGAATTCTTTTTCCATTTTTCAGTACATGATGTGGTAATTAGTGCCATTAAAAAAAAAAAAAAAAACCTTGCCCTGCAAAGAAAACCAACCTTAGGGTGGCTATGTGAACAGAAAATTAAACCGTTATGGCTTTTGGAAGGCGGGGAGCGAAAAACAAAAATGAAAAATAAAATGTTTGGGGGGTGTCAAGGGGTCCACTTCTCTAACTCATACAATGTGAATTATATTTTTATATTGTGTACTCATGCCTTCCATGAGAACTGAACTCACAGTGTGTGCCTGCTATGTAACCCCGTCAGTGCTAGGGGGGTCAGCAGTACGGGAGTTTCCGCAGACACACGCTGCGAGTTCAATGTGTTGAACTTGCTCATGTGAATCCAATCTTATACTCTTATAAGATTTACTTTTACTGTTTCTTTACCAAGCTATTACATAAGTATATCGGATGAAACATGCAAATTACTACAATGTCTAATCATCTAGTAATTATTTTCATGTCATGTTGCCCCTGACACACCCATCCCGTACCACATGCATTTCTTAAGGTCACTCCAAACCCAGAATTCCTTTGACATTTGCCAAGATAGTGGGTTGGGTATGTAGTTGTGTTCGTACTTTCTTCTAAATGCCTTGCTAACACACGACGCTGTATATTAAATAAGAGTTAAATTGTGTAACCTAGAGATTTATAGAGTAAATAATTGAATCATTCAGTACATAGTTACATAGTTAATATGGTTTAAAAAAGACTTAAGTCCATCAAGTTCAACCAAGGGATAGGTCGAGACGCGAATCCTAGAAGGAAGTGAGACTCAGATTTCTACACGTTTTCAAAAGCATTAATGCTGTTAATGTTGTTTATATATTTGTATAGGTTAATCATGCCTCCCCCCTTAGACATCTCTTCTCAATACTAAATAAATTCAATTCTTTTAATCTTTCTTCATAACTAAGACCCTCCATGCCCCTTATCAGTTTAGTTGCTCTCCTCTGTACTTTTTCCAGCTGCAGAGCGTCCTTTCTATGGGCTGGTGCCCAAAACTGCATATTCCAGATAAGGCCGCACCAATGCTTTGTAAAGTGGTAATATTACATCCCTGCCCCGCAAGTCCATGCCTCATTTAATGCATGACAATATCCTGGTAGCCTTAGAAGCAGCTGATTTACATTGTATGCTGTTGTAATCTATGATCTACAATGACACACAAATCCTTCTCTACAAGTGACTCTCCCAGTGTTACAGCCCCTAGGACAGTGGTGGCGAAGCTATGGCACAGGTGCCAGAGGTGGCACTTAGAGCCCTCTCTGTGGGCACCCTGGAAAAAGTCTATGGTGTACCAACATGCCTTAGACTTTTCCTGTCATTCAACAGCACAAGGCACGCTATGAACGGCACAGACAGCGCATTGAATGTAGGCAGGCTATTATAGCTAAATGATAGCGTACATGGAAGATATACTACATTGGACTTTAGTATTCAGGTTAAATTGCCGTGTTTGCGATAAATAAGTGGATTTTAGGTTCCAGTTTGGGAACTTGGTCGCTAAAAGATTCACCAACACTGCCCTAGGACATATGAAGCACAGAGATTATTATTACCAAGATGCATAACCTTACATTTATCCACATTGAACCTCATTTGCCAAGTTGATGCCCAATGACTCCGATTGTTTAAGTCAGCTTGTAGCTTATGGACATCTTCCATAGACTGTACAGTAATACATACAGTGCCTTGCGAAAGTATTCGGCCCCTGGAACTTTTCAACCTTTTGCCACATTTCAGGCTTCAAACAAAAAAGATATAACATTTTAAATTTTTGGTGAAGAATCAACAACAAGTGGGTCACAATTGTGAAGTGGAACGAAATTTACTGGATCATTTAAACATTTTTTTATAATAATAAAACTGAAAAGTTGGGCGTGCAAAATTATTCGGCCTATTTACTTTCAGTTCAGAAAACTCACTCCAGAAGTTCATTGAGGATCTCTGAATGATCCAGTGTTGTCCTAAATGAAATAAATTAAATAGTAGAGGACCCAGCACTGAATCTTGGGGTACACCACTTATAACCCGGGACCATTCTGAATAGGAATCATTGACCACAACTCTCAGGACACAGGCCAGTTTTCAATCCAATTACAGACTATACTTTCCAAACCTAACTGGTCTATAATTACCTGTGGAGGACCTAGATCCTTTTTTGAATATGGGCACCACATTTGCCTTTCGCCAATCACTTGGCACTGTACCAGTACCTAGAGAATCTTTAAAAAATTATAAACAGGGGCACAGCAATGATTGAACTGAGCCCTTTAAGCACACTTGGGTGTAATCCATCTGGACCCGGAGCCTTGTTTACATTTACCTTATTTAACCTATCTTGGACCATATCTACAGTAAGCCAGTTGAGTATATTACTGGATGTACTAACAGCCTCAGCACCACATATATCAGCTCCTTTCTCTTCTTTTGTATATACAGAACTAAAAAAAAGCATTTAGTAACTCTGTCTTTTTCTTATCTTCAGTGGATAACCCCCTTTACCATTTCTAAGGGGACCTACCTGCTCAGACCTTGGTTTTTTAGCATTTATATATTTAAATAATTTTTGAGGATTTGTCTTTTGCCACCTGCTGTTTGTTTTGTATTTTTGCAAATTTTATCTCCTTTTTACAGATTTTATTTAGCCCTTTGTAAACTTCAAACGCTACAGCTGACCACTCAGATTTGTATTTTTTAAATGCCCTTTTTTGTCTTTTATTGCCCTTTTTACAGTAGCCATAAGCCATAGGGGGTTTAAATGTAGCCGTTTATACTTGTTACCTAAAGGAATAAATTTTTTAGTGCAATTACTCAATGTGGATTTAAAGCTCTCCCATTTATCCTCAGTATTATTATGTGACAGTAGCTGATCCCAGTCTATGCCCTGAAATGCTGCCCTTTTTAAAATTCAGTGTTTTTGCTCCGCCTGACAGAGTTTGCGTCTTATAGTATAGGGGGAATATAATTATATTGTGGTCACTATTACCTAGTGTTTCTCGAATAGTAACATTTCCAAGCTCTGCGTCATTAGAAATTACCAAATCCAACAGAGCGTTGCCCCTGGTGGGAGCTTCTACAAACTGGCCCATAAAGTGGTCCTGCAGCAAGTTGAGGAATCTTCTCCCCTTTGCGGTTAAGACAGGACCATGACACCAGTCAATGTCTGGGAAGTTAAAATCTCCCATTATGACCACTTACCAGCATGTGCTGCCCGCTCTATTTGGTTATATAGTTGCGCTTCTATCTCCTCTGTGATGTTAGGGGGTCTATAGATTACACCAAGTATTTTTTTTCAGTGTTTATATCCCTTTGAACTTTCACCCATAAGGTTTCAACATCCTCACCTACATATGCCTCTTTCACACTTGTCTTCAGATCACTCCTCACATACAGGCACACACCACCACCTTTTCTATTGACCCTGTCTTTCCTAAATAGTGTAAAACCCTTAATATTTATAGCCCAGTCATGCAAAGTGTCCAACCATGTCTCAGCCACACCAACTACATCTATGTATTCTTCTAGTACCATAGCCTCCAGCTCCCCCATTTTGCTAGCTAGACTTCTGGCATTTGTGAAAATACATTTTAAATGACTAATATATAAAGCTGAGTGTATGTGTGTATGTATGTATGTCCACTAAAGGAATCTGCACCGTCACAGCTACAATCACGAAATTTGGCACACAGGTACATCGGGTGTCCGGGAAGGTTTTAGAACGGGTTTCAGCTCTCCAGAACGTACCGTTCCTGAGTTATTCCCAAAAAATGCATTAGCCAATAGAAGCTTAGTCACATGACCCTTATCCGCCAATAGAAGCTCACAGGCAGTTAGTCTCCACACACACCAGGTTTCCATAACAAGCTAGCCAGTTCACTGCTGTAGGTCTGTTTTAAAGGGGCAGAGCGCTGTGGATGACACTGTTAAAGGGGTATTCCAGTTACCACAACTATAACTTATGTTTTAGACTAATTCATCATCAATCATTACCTCATATAATGTAAATTTCACATATTTACCGTTCAGTAGTAACAAAAGATATTTTCTTCCACTGCTACCCACGGTGTTTCCTCCTAAATTACTATGACATCAACCTGTAATTCAGGCCACCCTCAAAAGAAGGACTTAAAAGCCCCACCCCCAGGTCCCAATAAGTCACTCCCCCGACTCAGTCAGGCCACGCCCCTTCCACTCCGCAACCGACCGGGATTGAAAAAATGAAGGTAAAAATCACCTTCTGTCAGCTGCAGGGGAGGGAGGAGGGTGACTTTCTCCTTGCAGCTCATGCTCAGACTGCACAGTGCTGCTGTCTGAGAGTGAGCTCTTCAAAAGGACATCCCTGTTTCCATCCAGGCCCTGCGCATGACAAAGGACAGGGAGTCTGAAAGCCAGACTGTCCAGCCTCCCCCAAACGTGAAGCCGTGCCACCGGTCCCCATGAAGCCACACCCCTAAACACGAGGCCACGACCCCTGGTTTCGGAGGAGGAGGAGGAGAAGCTGTCTGAGCGTGAGCTATTGAAAGGGTGGACATCCCTGTGTCCATCCAGGTACTGCGCCAGACGGTGAACAGGGAATCTGAAAGCCAAACTGTCCAGCCTAATACTGGACCTCTGGCCACCCTAGGGGCAGGCTGATGTCCGGCTTTTCTGGCTCCTTGTTCTCCGTCCGCCGCAGTGCCTGGACGGACGCAGGGATGTCCACCCTTTTAGTAGCTCACACTCAGACAGCTTCTCCTCCGTGTCTTCACGGAGCCAGGGGGCGTGGCCCTTTAGTGGTGTGGCTTCATGGGGACCGGGGGCGCTGCTTCACGTTTAGGAGAATGGCCGGAGAGGCCCGGCTTTCTGGGGTGAAGACAGTGGCCACCCTAGCTGCTGTGGAGGTCACCGTTGAAGGGGAGGGCGCTGTGGATGTTTCTGTTAAGGGGCAGGCACTGTAGAGGTCACTCTCGATATCTTTTAACGACACACACACAAACATTAAATGAGATAGATTAAATATACCCGGGCGAAGCCGGGTCATGAAGCTAGTTACCTATAAAGTGAATATCTGGTATTTTTGGGTTACCTTGGTTGATGTTTGTATTTAACAGGTTCTTGTTACCAGCAGCTCTATTTTTCATCGGTGTACAGTTTTGCCCAGTCTTCTCCCTACTTTCCTCACTAACCCCAGCCCCCACTAAATCCCCACTGTCCCCTCCTATATCCCACTCTCTATCTACACTATCTACCCCCTTATTAGTATGATCCCCCACCCTCCACCCAGATCCTAGTTTAAAAGCTCCTCCGACCGTCTAACCATTTTTTCCCCCAGGGCAGTTGCACCCTACCCATTAAGGTGCAGCCCGTCCCTACTGTAGAGCCTGTAACTGATCAAGAAGTCGGCCCAGTTCTCCATGAACCCAAACCCTTCCTTCCTGCACCAGCTTCTGAGCCACTTATTTAACTCCCTAAGCTCTCATTGTCTCTCTGGTGATGCTCGTGTCACTGGTAGTATTTCTGAAAATACTGTCTTGGAGGTCCTGGACTTGAGGACTGACAACATGGCCAAAACTCTAGAAACACCCAAAATTATAGTAAAATACGTTTCCCCAGGATACAAACTGAAAATGCAGATGCCCACAGTTCATGATGACATGTTAACTGTATGCATATATTTGCAATAGACTGTGTGTACCATGAAGAATACTATTTTTCTGTTAAACATAAGCTTCTGCACGTTTCAATACAAGCTGCAAAATCCCACTGTATAGTGGCCAGATATATGCTAAAAGGATGCTATTTTGGCATATGTTTAGCACTGAAGGCTATGAGAAGGACATTGTTTTGGCATATGTTTGGCACTGAAAGTCTATGAGAAGGACACTGTTTTGGCATATGTTTGGCACTGAAGGTCTATGAGAAGGACACTGTTTTGGCATATGTCTGGTAATGAAGGTCTATGGGCATGTTGGCATATATGCTCTGAGATTTTCCTGGCGTATACCCCAACAGTGCACCACAGACATAATGAGAATTGAGCCTCGGTGTCACTTGCTTCAATTAATCATGAACTTGATGTATTTAATCTAGCTGCCATGAAACTACAACTCTCTGCATGTACTGGAGATGGATGAATTGCTACTGAAGCCAGCTACTGCCAAAGTGCCAAACTCCAAGGTGCAACAGCCAGTGTACGTTGATTTACACTGACGATTAAAACATAATGGAGGTCATTTACAATGACACCTACACTGATGCAAACCATGCCATTGTGACATTGCTCTGCTTTGCTGGCAGGTTCTCTGAAAAGGTCACTCTTTTATTCCCCAGAACACTGATTACTATGTAGGACGCTACATGAACTCTCAGATTTTCCATGGTGCGGAAAGTTAGTAAACCACTACAATTGGTGCTTGTCCATTACATGTGTGATGAAGAATGCTTGACATTTCCTCCACAGATCAAGTGCCAATTAAATCATAGGATATTGAAGTCAGGCTTGATAATGCTGGTTACATAAAAAATGTATTGTCTTGTAGGTACATTGTAATATGACTCAGGCTATTGTTTCCAATTCACCAGAACAAACAGTGACAACATTTCCTCCCACAATGTTAGATGCTGGAGTAAGAACAGAGCATCGTGGTGGCACTTCTAGAAAGTCAAAATACTTCTGGGCATAGTACAGACCCAGTACAATGCTGTATGGAGGCATTAGGCAATATATTTTCTACTGCTTCCATTGAAACACTACTTTAGGCTTCAAATAGGATAAATTGATCACTCCCAGTCTAACCATTTTACATTAATGCACCCAGTAAATCCAATAAAGATCAAAACTGCTTAATGGCCTGATGCTTTTCCAAGGTTTAGGCAAGCAGAAATTGAACTGCTGGCATGAGATCCTGCAAACTATTGAATCATGTGGAGCACCAGGTCTTGTGAACTGTTTATGTAACACTAATGTATTTAGTATAGCACTTTATAGTTTAGGTATATGGTTACTGAGATCCTCTAGAGGTCATGCTCAAAGGTCATGGGTTTGAGAGGTCAACGTCCTAGGTAAGTCTTTTATGTTGCTTGTCACCACTCCTGGCATGTCTGTCTGTTAATTCCCCATGAAGTATTCTAAAAACATCTTTTCTCCTAATTTTAAATTGTGCCATTCTTCTGTTACTCCTACAGGAAATGTATAAATAAATTCGCAAATGGGTGATACCATTCTCCTTGTCAATAGGAAATGTCCCTACACAGTGCCTGGCTGTTCAGTCAGTGATGGCAGTGTCAGCCTAGGGACATAGTAACAGCCACTTGTCAATTTGTTCATACATTTCAAGGCGTAACAACAGAGGAATGGCACCTTGCAGAGCTCTAACACCAGGCTCTGCAGCATTTTTATTTTGTAGCACATACAAGAACCTTAAATTGTTAAATGGTGTGTTGTGATATACAACATGTGCAATAAAATAAATTGTGGGCGAATTTGAGTTTTCCTATTGTAATTATTTATTAGATATGACTTAGCCCCTTCTGGACATCCGCCATACATGTAAAACAGATGTCAGGTCTTTAAAGATGGCGCCTTAAGAGCAGAGCAGGCACCATAGCTGGCAGGTGACTGCAGTGTTACACAGAAGACACCTGCCAGCAGTGTCTGTAATCAAAGACACCTCTGATCATGGACATTTAACCCCTCAGATACGGGCTATCCGCAGTAACAAATGTCCCCCATCCTTCCCCCCCCAAATAAAATCATGGAAATCGTTTGGTTGCTCGGCAAGACGGGAGCCTTGTGTAGGCTCCCAGGCCTGCCACAGCAAAGTTTTAATAGGATCACAGTAATTCTACCATTGACTATAATGAACACTGTAAACTGTAGTGAATACTGTAACAGAAAAAAAAATGAAAAAGGCTAATCTCCGTTTTTATGGTCGCTTCAACTTTCAAAAAGAATTGAATAAAAATGTAATGAAATGGTTAATGAACATGAAAGAATCAGCTCACCAGAGTTTGATACAGTATGTATGGAGGTGCTGTGCACTGAGCATGTGTCAATAATCTTTATTGGATGGACTATTGTAGGTCCGAAACACGTTAAGCATTGCAGTACTTGTTACAATATGGATTATATGGACATTGAATAAAGACTGGACACTGGAGCTTTTTCTGTACTCCAAAATTGCATCAATAAAAAGGTTATGGGTGTCAGAATATTGTGATGCCAAGAAATTTAAGTTTAAGTGCATCTGCCAGCATGATCAAAGTATGAAACTAGACACACTGTATGGCAGGGTTGATCATGCTGATTGTCTGCCTGTACGATGCAACGTTCCAGAAAAGGCTGCTAATAAGCTAGTTGGAGCACTAAGGGGCTGGCCAGAGCCCTTGGGGCACCAGTTTGTGAAAATCCACTTTACACATGCCCTGGGTCGACAGGGCTGGATATCTCAAGGAAAGGGGAATGGAGGGAGTGGCTAACCCAAGGCCATAAAATAATGGCACTATTGACTAATGTATGGTATGGTTGACTAATATATATATTAGTGCTTGGCAAACTGCAAGAAAGCCATGGCGCTCACATAGCATTAAAAAGCTATATTAGGCTTGGAAGCTCCTGGCAGCATACTGACTTAAAGGGGTTCTGCAGTTCTGTAAAACTGATGATCTATCCTCTGGATAGATCATCAGCATCTGATCGACGGCGGTCTGACACCCGGGACCCCCGCCGATCAGCTGTTTGAGAAGGCAGCGGCGCTGCAGGAGCGCCACGGCCTTCTCTGTGTTTACCGCAGGCCCAGTGACGTCACGATTAGTATCACTGGCCTGGGCGGGGCTAAGCTGAGTGCCGCTGCCTTCTCAAACAGCTGATCGGTGGGGGTCCCGGGTGTCAGACCGCCGTCAGTCAGGTGCTGATGATCTATCCAGGGGATAGATCATCAGTTTTACAGAACTGCAGAACCCTTTAACCTACCCCTGAAAGGGGTTTACAGGAAACAAAGCTCTGCACAAATTTTAAGCAACCTCGGAATCCTGGTCTCCTTTTCTGGCACATTGTGAGAGGTCGTGTTCTGGTTAGAATGGGAACAGCATCTCATGACAGATTTATTCTTTATTTTATCATCGTTATTATTCTTTATTTTATCATCTCAGATCATGCGAGGTCTGAACCTGGTGTCAGGTAGATAGTCAGCTGCAAAAATGGAAGGCATCCAGCATTCGGAAATAAAATCTAACTTTATTTGGAACACATAGAAAATGTAAAATCCAACTGTGCCACATGCTCTTAGTCACTGCATGGTTACATAAATTGTGCATTACAGTCACTTCTGCTGAAATGTTAGGCCCTTTTTACTGATGATCAGCAGGACAGTTCCTTCCCTACCATTGTACCAAGTAAATATGCCCAGCAAGCATTAAAATGATTGCTTGTTGGCATAACATCTCCTTGTGTAAACAGGGAATGTGCTACCAAAAAATGCACAGGGACGAATGATTGTATTATTGTATTACAGCGATTTCTGCATGTAAATGAGCGCCGATCAACTGGCTATAGCTTTAACTGGTGCTTGTGACTAGCAGCAAATCTGCTGGTGTAATGGCCCTTACCAACAGTATCTACTTTGCAATCTCTTTTACGATATTCAAGCTTGCCAGAGATCGCTCTTGGATCCCTAATGTATTGCTGCTTGTCAAATAAATGCTCAATTTTGTTTTAACAGGGAAAGAAATTCTCTGGGACAAAATCCTACGTATTTGGAGTTTTTCAACAACACCTGTGCCAAATGCTCAAGTGGTGTGTCTATGCAGGCCTCACTGCTGAATGATATCATTGATTATTATGTAAGATGCAATAATAATAATCAAATGAATGGCGAGTTATACGCAGCGCACAGCAGTGGATACAAGAATTGCATACAAATACACTCACAGCCTGCGCAATAGCTACACATGAACAATTGTATTATATACGACGCCATCAGTGCTATTGATGAATATAAAGTAGTCAGGCACCGAAAAGGCTCAAATAAGGAAGTGCAGCATAATTTTTGATTACAAGATATAAACTAAATTATAAATATGTTGTAAATAAATCATATAAAATATTTATTTAATCCCTTGACACCTCAAAAACTTTTCAGTTTTTCCTTAGTGTTTTCCCCCCAGCCTTCCAAGAGCCATAACTTTTTTACTTTTTCTGTCCACGTTTTTTGCAGAACAAGTTGCATTTTTTTAATGGCACCACTTCATTTACCATATTATGTATTGAAATATGGCCAAAAAAATTAATTGTTGGGTGAAATTAAAAAAAACAAAAAACTCTGCCATTGCTTTTTGGGTTTAGTTTTTACAGCATTCACTGAGTGCTAAAACTGACGCATTACTTTTAGTCTGCAGGTCATACAAAATGTATTTCGTTTTTCTTATGCGCTAATACTTAAAAAAAATCTTTGAAAAAAATTAGCATTGTTTCACCATATTCTGATACTGTTAACTGTTTAAAATTTCCATCTACAGAGCTGTGTGAGGACTTATTTTTTGCAGGTCGAGCTGTAGCTTTATTGGTAGCACTTTGGGGTACATACAAGTTTTTGATTACTTTTTATTCAATTTTTTCAAGGGGCAAGGTGGCCAAAAACAGCAATACGGCCATTTTTTACCCATTATGGTATTCACTATGCAAGATAAATAGTTTTATATTTTTATAGTTTGAACATTTTCCAATGTGGTAATACCAATTATTAGTTATTTTATATGTCTAATTTGGGAAGGAGGGTGAGTTACATCTTGAATACCTTTTTTATATTTAAAAAAATATATATATTTTAACTTTGTTTACTTTTATTCCCCCCTCCCCCCAGGGGAATTGAACATGCGATCAATGAATTATCTATTCTATATACTGCAATGGTGATTGTGCTAGTGATGAAAGGCCAGGATCCTTCAAAAGGCAATTTTGATGACAGAGGCAATCCAGGGTTAGAATGACTAAGGGTCCTTTTACACGGAAAGATAAATCGTGTAAGCGATCGTATATCAACGACCGATGAACGATCGAACGATGCTGTGTAAATACCGTTTACATTGAAAGAGAAGTCGTTCAAAATCTTCGTATTTTCCGTCGTTTGATAATCGTTATTACGATCGTTCCTTGCATTTACATTAACCGATGTATTGCTTACAGGGGAGGGGAAAGGTGAAATTGAAAAGAAGTAGGTGTTTACTGGTGTTCAATTACCACCCATGATCCGCCCTCAAAACCTCCTACTGTACAAAAACACCATGTGGCAGTCTCCATTTTGTTCATTGTTTCCAGGAGTTTGGCTCTTCTTCCAGGCAAAAAAAAAATACAATATTTCGACAAAGATGGAGGATGAACTTACGAGCGCAAGAGAGACGAATGGAGGCGAACGCAACAACGAGGAGATCTTCGCGCCGAAATAAAACCAGATTTGAATTTCAAACTATTCATACGGGAGAAGAAGACACGTATTTCCGGTCGCTACGTGAGCCAATGGAATTTTAATGGGACGTGCCGAACTATTGTACTCATTTGAATGAATAACGCCTATATAATCAATTGTCACCTCCCATTACCATCTGCCAACGACTTGACGATTTTCGTTTAAACTGAAAGATTTTCGAACGATTAACGATTAATTTATTGGCTGGACAAAAGATGCGATCAACGAGAAGCGAACGAAATCTCGTTCGTCGTTAAATCGTTAACCGTGTTTACACACAACAATAATCGTGCAAATTCGAACGTTTGAACGATTATTTGAACGATAATCGGCTCGTGTAAAAGGGCCTTAAGCTGACTATCCACTCAGATCCTGGAGTCACCATTCACCATGGCATCTGAGAGGTCAAGTGTCTGTGATTATAGTTATTTCTGATTATAGCCATCACCCACTAATGCCGTATTTAAATTCCCTACATCAATTGTAAATGTCACCAAAGGGTTAATTATGGGATAGTTGGTTTACAACATTGAGAGACACTGTTGTAGACCAAAGGCAGAAATCATCCTACCTCCATGTACCTTAATACACCAATTAATGATATACTGTAGGACTGGATTTTAGCAATTAGAGGACATGAGCACATACTAGAATGGGGTCTCCCACTCGAGGCCCCTCCTTTATGAGCCAGGACAGAGAGGACCCCTGCAAGATGAATATTTGAACTTTGTTTCCACAAGACTTACCACTCCAGCTTATACTGAAGTCTGTACTCCCGTTCCTCAGCTTCATTCAGGTCATTGTTATATTTGAGCAATTGATGCCTCATTCTGGAGACTTCAGTGTTTGATCCCTCGGGGAACTGATCTGCCTTTTCTAGTTCATGTTGTTGTTGCTCAAGTAGATATGTGAAGCGTTTAGCATCTTGCAACAGCTGTATCTCAGATTCCTGTATGCTGGAGGTAAGTTATAGAAAGGTCAGTGGTTGTGACAATACGTTTCTACAACACAGGCTACATTGAATAAATCAATGGGGGCATCTTTTTTCCATCACCATGGCAATGCCAAATCGATTACGACGGTATACTTATTTGCAAAATTGTACACAGTATACAGTAGCACTATTTAGTATAAAATAAATTTGGGTTGATTTTTGAAGGGGAGAACAACAATGGACTAATTTGTGATTCCCATCTAAAGTTCATAGTGGAATGTTTATTTCTTTATTCTGGAATAAAGGTTTGGCCATTTTAAAAGAATACACCGTAAAACAGTCTATAAACCATCCACACATCCTCTTCTGTGCAGGTACTGGACAGTATCAGATCCAGTCCAGCACCTGTGCAGAACTGTATACTAACGTTGACAGCTAAGAAAGTAGTCATGTTAATAAATCATATGACTTTTTCCGTTTTGCTTCCTATGGAAGGAGGAGCCATGAGTTATTATATTATTGCATAGCCCAGGGCCTTCTTAGCACTTCAGGTAAGCTAAAAGCATCCTATGGGTTTATGATGGCACAGCATGGACTGTATGGCCATTTAGGTTTAAAGGGGTTGTCCCACAAAAAATATTATGCATTTTTCAAACAGCACCTGGATCTGAATACCTTTGTAACTGCATGTAATTAAAAGTTTTGTATACTCACTTAGTTATTCAATAACATTTTTTTAATTTTTTTCTTATTTCTCTGTCCCCCTCGCTGACGTGGACGCACATGCTCAGTTTTATCCTTCAGCTACAGCCTAAACTCTGATAGGGAGAGAACTGAAACAGAAAGGACACACCTCCTGAGCTGCAGCAGCCTCTCTCCCTACATAGCACAGGTCGCATGCATGAGATTTTGAAATGCTGCGCCGTAATGTCAGGGGAGGAAACCTTGGAGGTTAGGGTAGGAGTCGAAAGATGGGAAAAATGGCAGCTTGGACAATTTAAACAGCAAAGCCCACCCAGCTTGCTCACTTAGAACAGCAAAGCCCAACCAGCCGGGCACTTGGGAGATATTTTATAGCTGAATTAAAATACTTTTCCTGGACAAGGAGTAAAGATATAAAGTACACACAGGTATGTCTTGAATCTTCTGTGAGACAATGCCTTTAAGAAATATTTTAGACATGTTAATCACCAAGTTTGTCTTGTCACACACCAATACCGCACAGTATTAAAGAGACATGGGTTACACCACAGAGTTATGTAATCCATGGAGCCAAATTATACGTGAGTGGTCAGTCTCACAGTTACATAACATTCATGCACAGGTCACTGCTGAGGACAGCTACGGACTGCAGCAGTCACATGACCAGCGACGGGACGTCATCTTTTCTGGACTGGCCAGAAACAGTGGAGATAGGAGCCTCAGCACTGGAACAGTGGGTGATTTATTTATTTTTTATACACTTTTCTGCCTACTTAGTAAAGTACTAAATGTATGTGTCCTATACCTACCATTGTTATTTAATGTGTTCACATTGATAACCAAGAAATATACAGTGACAACATTGTAACATGTTTATTCTTAAATGTGTGTTTTTTTTAATGTAATCATGAAGATGTGAAGATCAAAACAGATTTACTTTTTTTTTTGGGGGGGGGGGGGGTTTGCAGGAAAGGGTAGAACAAAAGGTTAAAAACATGTTCATAGTATGAAAGAAATCAGAAAAAGGAAAACACACCTGGCACCGCAAGAAAAGCAGAAAACCACATCCGTTAAAGAAAAACAGTATGAAATATGTGATAAAAGAAGGTGCACTCTTTTTGCACTCAAAACTATACACTAGCATTGAGTATATATTATTTACTATTCTATTATGCATCTTTTCTTTTAAAGAGTATTCACCTAAAATAAATAAAACACCAGTAAGTAGAAGAACATGGGATGTACTCTTCTTTCAAGTTGCTTAAAACTCTACTTAAAGAGGACCTTTCACTTTTCCTGACATGCCTGTTTTAATAGCTTCATGCATTCCCCATGTAATAACAACTCTGGAACATCTATTCTTATGGCTCTATGTTGTGCCATTCCTTTATTATTTGCACTAGAAGTTATGAATGAATTGCTATTTGTCTTCAGTAAGGGAACAGAGGGGAGGTAACCAGTTGGGGGTGTACCTGCACAGTCTGAACCTGGCAGCACTGATTGGCTAGAGTCAATCTGTGCAGGTACACACCCCCAACTGGTTACCTCCCCTCTGTTCCTTTACTAAAGACAAATAGCAATTCATTCATAACTTCTAGTGCAAATAATAAAGGAATGGCACAACATAGATCCATAAGAATAGATGTCCCAGAATTGTTAGTATGTGGGGAATGCATGAAGCTATTAAAACAGGCATGTCAGGAGTGGTGAAAGGTCCTCTTTAACTGTACCTTACATCTGCGGTCCCCCTGTTCATGATTCATTAGAATATATATATATATATATATATATATATATATATATATATATATACACACACACACACACACATGTAGACAGAATTGTTGGTAACCCATTCATTAAAACCTGCAATGGTCACTGAGAAACTGTCAAAACTAATAATAAATAAAAATTTACTAAACAAAAGTTCATGAAAATCAGACATTGCTTTTGAATAGTGGATGAACAGAATAATAATAGTAAAAAAAAACCTAATGAAATGATGGTAACCCTAGAAAAGACTGAAAATAATTTGACCATAGGGACGTGTTAAAGTAAGGTCTGTCCTTTAATTCGCATCCCAGGTTTCTTCAAACCTGTAATCAGTCAGTCTGCTTAGTTAAAGGGTTATCCAAGTTATATTTATTGATGGCCTATCCTCATTTGGCACCAGGAGAGGTAAAAAGTGGGCTCAGCATACATGTGGAACCTGCATTCCCTGAAATTAATGGAGGCCAGTACGGCACGAGTGGAGGCAGTATTTAGTGCTAGTTTCCTGTCCTAAAGATATAGGCTTGAACCTGGCGGACAGGCACAAATAATTTTGTACAAAACGTATTTGCCAAGAATCTCATATTTATAACGTAGCATCAGTACTAGTATATTTTTTGGTGAGTATGGCACTATTGTACTTACTTTATTATTTGTGTTTGCAGACTGTTGTTGCATTGTGTTTGTTTTTTGCTTTCTTACAGGGGATAATATGTTGTTACTGGAACACCCATGTAAATGTTCATAATCCATATATACTGGATACATACAAAACTACAATGCAGTACAACATATAAACATGACAACAGCTTGCAGGTACAGTACCTTTTCAGAATCTCATACAGGAGGGCATACTTTGCCTTCAGCTCAGCTACTCTTGTTCCAGGAATTTTACCAGCTGCAAACAGCTACAAAAACAACATATATATTTTTCAGTCTTTAAAAAGCACATAAAGTACAGTACATCATAATTCTCTCATGTGGCTGAAATGGAACAATTTATTGAGCACGTATGCAGCTGAAATCCCGTCCACCCACACACAGCGGCCAATAGCTGTTGCATCATGCCTGCTATATGAAGCTGCATGCTGTTTTCTGGATATTCGGAAAACTCTTCCATGTCAAATGTTTTGCGTTTTGTTGAAATTTCTCATCATACAAATGCAATACAGAGCCTTTTTGAATATTATTTATACCCCTCTACAGTCTTTTTATGCCCCTTTCACACGAGCGGGAGACTCGCATGTCTCCCGCAACGCATCTACAGGGCTGGACTCGGCACTGACTGGGATCGCCTAGCATTATATGCAATCCCTGTCCGTGCCGAGTCCAGCCCTGTAGATGCGTTGCGGGAGACATGCGAGTCTCCCGCTCGTGTGAAAGGGGCATTATACTTTGTTTATTTTTATTTTCTGCTTAAAGTGATATCCCCCAACTAGAGTAGCTTCTCTAGACTTAGGTGTTAGGTTTAGGGACAAGCCAAATTTATCAAACAAGTGACATTTGATAAATGTGGCACAAAGTACTCCAACGAAGGCTCAAGCAAAACTGCCTTCAAATATTCCCTTCATGATAAATTCCCCCCATAATGTATAATTAGAGGTCTCACTATAATTATTCCTTGACTGAATGATTAAAGGGGTTGTCCCATTAAAACAACTTATCCTCTATCCACAGGATATGGAATAAGTGTCTGACTGGCAGGGGTCTGACTGCTGGGGCCCCTGCCAATCATGAGAATGGGAGCCCGTGCTCCCTATCTGAATGGAGTGGCAGATACACCTGCATGTCTGCCATTCTATTCAACTCTATTGGACTGCCGGAAATAGCCGAGTAAGAGCGCTCAACTACATCTGGCAACCCTATAGACCTGAATGGAGCATGTGTGACTGCCACTACATGTAAATGGGGAAGCACGGGCCCCCATTCTCATGATTAGAGAGCACCACAGTTGATCAGACACTTACGCTCTATCCTATGGATAGGGGAAAAGTTGTCTTGATGGGACAACCCCTTTACAACATGTAAATGTCAATCAACTTGGTTCCTTGAGGTTTGAAAAATAAGGAAGAACAGATTCCAGTTAGATAGTAGATTCCTTCATAACAGAAATGATGCAAAGACACCTCACCATACTGTATATACTGATTTATCTAATTTGTTACAACAAAGTCACCAAAACAAGAAGGCAGCCATCTATGCTTCAAGCTCATGATGTAAGTCCAGCTGCTCACACAAATCATGTACCCTAATTACTTTAATTACATTTATTACATGTACTAAGATAGCAACATCTACAGCTATGTTTGGAAAATCATGTTACATTTGGATTATGTAGAAATGACTTCATACAGTTTAAAACGGCCCAATTGAATTTGTAAATATCAAATGGCCATATAAAGGTCAACGCATATTCCTCGAGTTGGTCCCTAGGCACTCAAGAATGTACAGTCTATATTATAATTATTAGTTTAGAGTTAAATGGTCACTGAGTTTTCATAAAACTTTTGATACATCATAGAGACATCAAAAGTTTTGACTGATGGGGGTCAGAGTCTTAGATCCCCACCGATTGCTAGAACGAGGAGAGATAAGCACTTGCAAACTGTAGTAACCCATAATAAGGAACTTGATATGTTCAGGCAGAAGGCATTTAGGGTCATGACTGATGCTTCATTACAAAGACAAAGGGGAAAATTTATCAAAACTGGTGGAAAGGAAAACTGACATTTGAAAAATGAAAGGTGGAATCTGATTGGTTGCTATGGGCAATTAAGCCAGTTCTACTTTACACCAGTTTTGATAAATCTCCCCTAAAGAATATTGATAAATCATAAGCACGTAAAAGTAGCACCTAATACCGCCCCAAAAATGTTGTGCCATAAACTGTAGAAAATAAATGTTTACTATGTTCTATGAATTAATGTTCTAGATGAAATCTAAATGTAATAAAATACAGACCTTCTCTAAATGTTTCCCACGTTTCCCTGATGTACTTACATGTTTTGATTCAGAACCGCTGTCAAATTGAAAAATGTCTTTTAAATGCTATAATGCATGGATATCTGAAGAGACACAGATTCCAACAATGTGAAGGAGAAATTAAATATATTAGTCTAATACTGTCTGTTATACCAGACACTACTTTCTCAAGGTCTATACATACAGTAGTTACCTATTCCAAAGGTGAATGTCTGTACTCAATTATAGGTGATCACACATCGTTCATGCATGAAGACTGTGAGTAGTATTCTACAACAAAAGTACTCATTATCTTTCACTTTGACTCCCCCCGTAAGAGTTGTAATCATCCCCCTGGACCTCTAAGCTAAGACTAATAGCACAATGGACAGAGCTGCTTCAGGATCATACAGACTTGCAAGGATCTCAAACTCGTGGCCCTCCAGCTGTTACAGAACTACAATTCCCATCATGCCTGGACATTCTTTGGCTACCAGGGCATGCTGGGAGTTGTAGTTTTGGAGGGCCATGAGTTTGAGATCCCTGATACAGAGCATGGACCGTTTGACAGCTTATTGCAGGAAAGTGAGTTCAAAAGTAATAATTACATCACTGCAATCTGTGTCATTTCATGTATCAAATCCATATAGTAGTTTTTTTTTTTTTTTTTTTTTTTTTGGGGGGGGGGGGGGATTCATGGTGACAAATTTCCTATAACCCATCTTAAATTAACCACATTTGGAGTAAGACTTAAAGGGTTTCTGTCACCAGATTTGGGCATACTAAACAGGATGGCATTTGCAATGTGCAAATGCCACCTGATGCCCAATCTGGTTTTCTTACTGTAATCAGATCAGCCGTTTTGTTAAAAAAAAGCACTTTTATAATATGTAAATTAGGCGTACTAGGTGCAAGAGGCGTTTACCTTGCACCTAGTAATCGCCGTGTTCCAACCTCTAGTGCCGCCTCCTGCTTCCTGATTGACAGGGCCAGGCAGCTTGCTCGATGAGCTGCCGGCCCTGTCCTCGCTCGAAATCCCGCGCCTGCGCCGTGTAGGCTAAATTCGGCGCAGATAGTTCCACCCGGCCGCCCGGCTCCGCCTCTCTCACTGCGCCTGCGTCGTGCGGAGTAAAAGCGGCGCAGGCGCAGTGAGTTCCGCGGCCGCCCTGCGCCGCTTTTACCGCGCCTGCGCCGCTTTTACTCCGCACGGCGCAGGCGCAGTGAGAGAGGCAGGAGCCGGGCGGCCGGTGAACTATCTGCGCCTGCGCCGAATTTAGCCTACACGGCGCAGGCGCGGGATTTCGAGCGAGGACAGGGCCGGCAGCTCATCGAGCAAGCTGCCTGGCCCTGTCAATCAGGAAGCAGGAGGCGGCACTAGAGGTTGGAACACGGCGATTACTAGGTGCAAGGTAAACGCCTCTTGCACCTAGTATGCCTAATTTACATATTATAAAAGTGCTTTTTTTAACAAAACGGCTGATCTGATTACAGTAAGAAAACCAGATTGGGCATCAGGTGGCATTTGCACATTGCAAATGCCATCCTGTTTAGTATGCCCAAATCTGGTGACAGAAACCCTTTAAGAGAAAATACCAAGTATGACATCATTCCGTTTATGTCATGGGTTACTTGTGAAAAATGCAATGCTTACTTACAATGACATAAAAATGCATGTAAAGGGGTTGTCTCACTTCAGCAAATGGCATTTATTATGTAGAGAAAATTAATACAAGGCACTTACTAATGTACTGTGATTGCCCATATTGTCTCCTTTGCTGGCTTCATTCATTCCATCACATTATAGACTGCTCGTTTCCAGGGGTTACGACCACTCTACAATCCAGGAGGTGGTCGTGCTTGCACATTACAGGGAAAAGAGACAGACTCTCTGGTGGCCGGGACCCTGGAAGTGCACAGGCACGCATGCGCAGCTGCTCCCATCCCAGGCAATTCATATCTGTGCTGAAGTGATGGTCATAAATCCTGGATACGAGCAGTGTATAATGCAATGGAAAAATGAATCCAGCCAACAAACAAAGCAATATGGATAATAACAATACATTAGTAAGTGCTAGGGTTGGGCAATATCAAAAATCTTCCCCCGATAACGATATTAAGAAATTTATTGCGATAATGATATATATCACGATAAATAGCCATTTATTAGAAAAACCATTTGGGGCCACAAGGAGACGTTATACTGTATGGGGGCAGCCACAAGGAGACGTTATACTGTATGGGGGCAGCCACAAGGAGACGTTATACTGTATGGGGGCAGCCACAAGGAGACTTTATACAGTATGGGGGCAGCCACAAGGAGACGTTATACTGTATAGGGCGGTCACAAGGAGACGTTATACTGTATGGGGGCAGCTACAAGGAGACGTTATACTGTATGGGGGCAGCATAGGAAGATGTTATACTGTATGAGGGCAGCCACAAGGAGACGTTATACTGTATGGGGGCAGCCACAAGGAGACACGTTATACTGTATGGGGGCAGGGAGACGTTATACAGCCACAAGGAGACGTTATACTGTATGGGGGGCAGCCACAAGGAGACGTTATAACTGTATGGGGGCAGCACAAGGAGACGTTATACTGTATGAGGGCAGCCACAAGGAGACGTTATACTGTATGGGGGCAGCCACAAGGAGACATTATACTGTATGGGGCAGCCACAAGGAGACGTTATACTGTATGGGGGCAGTCAAAAGGAGACCGTAATACTGTAGGGGGCAGCCACAAGGAGACGTTATACTGTATGGGGGCAGCCACAAGGAGACATTCTACTGTATGGGGGCAGTCACAAGGAGACGTTATACTGTATGGGGGCAAGGAGACCTGTACGGGGCAAGACAAGAGATTATACTGTATGGGGGCAGCCACAAGGAGCAGCCACAGGAGACGTTATACGTTATAACTGTACGTTTATACTGTATGGGGGCAGCCACAAGGAGACGTTATACTGTTGGGGGCAGCCACAAGGAGAGTTATACTGTATGGGGGCCACAAGGAGACGTTACTGTATGAGGGCAACAAGGAGACGTTTATACTGTTGTGGGGCAGCCACAAGGAGATGTTATACTGTACGGGGGCCACAAGGAGATGCTCTACTGTATGGGAATGGCACAAGGAGACGTTATACTGTATGGGAATGGCCACAAGGAGACGTTATACTGTATGGGGGCCACAAGGAGATGTTATAACGGTATGAAGGCAGACACAAGGAAACGTTATACTGTATGGGGGCAGCCAAAAGGGGACATTATACTGTATGGGGGCAGCTACAAGGAGATGTTATACTGCAGACACAAGGAGACGTTATACTGTATGGGCCACAAGGAGACGTTTTACTGTGTGGGGCAGCCACAAGGAGACGTTATACTGTATGGGGGGGCCACAAGGAGACATTATACTGTATGGGGGTCACAAGGAGATACTGTACGGGCAGCCACAAGGAGATGTTATACTGTACGGGGGCAGCCACAAGGAGACGTTATAACTGTATGGGAGCCACAAGGAGACGTTATCTGTATGGGGGCAAGCCACAAGGAGACATTATACTGTATGGGCAGCCACACACAAGGAGACGTTATACTGTATGGGGGCAGCAAGGAGACGTTTACTGATGAGGGCAGCCACAAGAGACGTTATACTGTAGGGGGCAGCCACAAGGAGACATTATACTGTATGGGGGC
>ONZH01007949.1:0-24229 GCA_900303285.1 Rhinella marina | reverse complement strand
GGAACCTGTCATCTCCGAAACACCCCCTGAACTAGAGTAAGTGTTGTATAGTGTAAGTGATGCTGAATCCGAATATGTACGTTTTATCTTCATACTTACTTCCATTCCGACGCTGTGCTCCCACAAACCTGCAGTAAAATGCACTCAGTGGACTCCGGTGCTCACTCACATAATGGAGAGGACTGAAAGAAGAGTCCACTGAGTGCATTTTACTGCAGGTTTGTGGGAGCACAGCGTCAGAATGGAAGTGAGTATGAAGATAAAGCTTACATATTCGGATTCAGCATCACTTACACTATACAAAGCTTACTCTAGTTCAGGGGGGGTTCCGAGATGACAGGTTCCCTTTAAGCCAGCTGGTGACAGCACTAAAAAAACACAAAAGCATACATCCATTGGGTTGGGCGCTGCACTCGGTTAGGACATCAAACTGGTGTAACAAAGATATATATATATATATATATATATATATATATATATATATATATGTCTCGCCAACAGCCATAGGCCCAGATTCAACAGGTTTGACACCAGAGTAGTTGCGTCAATTTGTAAAGCGAGTGCCAGTGAGGTGTCCATTTCATGAAAATTGGACACGTATTTTTGGATAATGGAACTGGCATAAAGCCTTCTTGAATCTGTGCCTTTTTAAATGTCCTTTCTTCACCTCATGGATTCTGTGGGTGAGGTTGTCTGTCTATTTAACCGTATATGTATCCTACTAGACTAGCTGTAATGTTAGAGGGTTTTTTTAACGTTGAAACGTTAAAAAACGTTGAGTCCTGTGCTGAACTCTACATCAACATTTTGTCATGTATAAAAACTGATTTTTACAAGCGTGCATATTCTTAGCTTCCAACTTCAGTTCTCTGTACTAGGCCCTTCTGGGTCAAAAAGAATACTGCTCCTACTAATGCCCCCACCGTCAATTGTCTATTTGGAAACATACTGCTGCCGCCTCCTCCTCCGTCAATTGTCTCTTCTCAACCATACTGGCCAGGGTGCTATCAAGTGCTGCCGCCTCCTCCTCCGTCAATTGTCTCTTCTCAACTATAGTTGCCTGGGTGCTATCAAGTGCTGCCGCCTCCTCCTCCGTCAATTGTCTCTTCTCAACCATACTGGCCAGGGTGCTATCAAGTGCTGCTGCCTCCTCCTCCGTCAATTGTCTCTTCTCAACTATAGTGGCCTGGGTGCTATCAAGTGCTGCCGCCTCCTCCTCCGTCAATTGTCTCTTCTCAACTATACTGGCCTGGGTGCTATCAAGTGCTGCCGCCTCCTCCTCCGTCAATTGTCTCTTCTCAACCATACTGGCCTGGGTGCTATCAAGTGGTGCTGCCTCCTCCACCTCCGTCAATTGTCTGTTCTCAACTATACTGGCCTGGGTGCTATCAAGTGCTGCCGCCTCCTCCTCCGTCAATTGTCTCTTCTCAACCATACTGGCCTGGGTGCTATCAAGTGCTGCTGCCTCCTCCACCTCCGTCAATTGTCTGTTCTCAACTATACTGGCCTGGGTGCTATCAAGTGCTGCCGCCTCCTCCTCCGTCAATTGTCTGTTCTCAACTATACTGGCCTGGGTGCTATCAAGTGCTGCCGCCTCCTCCTCCGTCAATTGTCTCTTCTCAACTATACTGGCCTGGGTGCTATCAAGTGCTGCCGCCTCCTCCTCCGTCAATTGTCTCTTCTCAACTATACTGGCCTGGGTGCTATCAAGTGCTGCCGCCTACTCCTCCGTCAATTGTCTGTTCTCAACTATACTGGCCTGGGTGCAATCAAGTGCTGCTGCCTACTCCTCCGTCAATTGTCTGTTCTCAACCATACTGGCCTGGATGCAATCAAGTGCAGCCGCCTCCTCCTCCGTCAATTGTCTGTTCTCAACCATACTGGGTCCAATACAGTACTATTACTGCTGCTGGTTCCACTGTCAAATGTCTGTTTTCCACCCTACTGGGTCCAACTTGCACTTTGTGTCCTATGTCCCGTGTAATCACTTACACCTTGGCTAATGTGTACCTGTTCTGGGGTGCACAAGGTCTAATTAAATGGTACGCCTGTCTGTCTTCTGACCTGTGATGTCACTGAGACCGCATCGACTTCAACGCAGCCTATTCTTGGGCTGGTGCCACGATCTACCGTGTGTTTTTGGTGCTCTGGCATGACATGGACTGCTCCAGCGGACATCTTCAATGCTGTCAAATGTTGTCGACCTGGCTGTCGACGACTATTTTTGTATTTTGATTTTTTCCACTTTTTTCATTGTAATAGCAACTGCAACTAAACGAAACTATACCCTATCAGACTCCCACTATTGTAGCTGCAATTATTCAGCCGTTATAGCAAGGTTCGTTTTAGGTTCGGTTCGTACAAATCCGAATTTCACGAAAGTTCGCCGAACCGAACTGATCTTTTCAAAAGTTTGCTCATCCCTACTCACAATGTAAGCCAATGGGGACGGATCCGTTTTGTCTGACACAATAGAAAACGGATCCGTCCTCCATTGACTTTCAATGGAGTTCAAGACGGATCCGTCTTTGCTATGTAAAAGATAATACAAACTGATCCGTTCAGAACGGATGCAGACGGTTGTATTATCATGACTGATCTGTTTGTGAGAGCCTGGACGGATCTCACAAACTGATCCTGCAAACACAAGTGTGAAAGTAGCCTTAGCTGTAGAAACCAGTGTCAGACAGCTGCTGCCAAGGCCAATAAGATAATGGGTTGCCCGTGATGAGAACATAGTCCTGCCACATTACAAATCACTAGTCAGACCATACATGGAGTACTGTGTACAGTTCAGTGCTCATGTGAACAAGGCAGACATAGCAGAGCTGGAGAGGGTTCAGAGGAGGGAAACTAAAGTAATAACTGGAATGGGTGGATTACAGTACCCAGAAAGATTATCAAAATTAGGGTTATTCACTTTAGAAAAAAGACAACTGAGGGGAGATCTAATAACTATGTATAAATATATCAGGGGTCAGTACAGAGATCTCTCCCATGATCTATTCATCCCCAGGACTGTTACTGTGACGAGGGGACATCCTCTGGGCCTGGAGGAAAGAAGGTTTGTACACAAACATAGAAGAGGATTCTTTACGGTAACAGCAGTGAGACTATGGAACTCTCTGCCTGAGGAGGTGGTGATGGTAAGTTTACTAAAAGAGTTCAAGAGGGGCCTGGATGTATTTCTGGAGGGTAATAATATAACAGGCTATAGTTACTAGAGATGGGTCGTTGATCCAGGGTGTTATTCTGATTGCCTGATTGGAGTCGGGAAGGAATTTTTTTCCCCTAAAGTGGGGAAAATTGGCTTCTACCTCACAGGGTTTTTTTGCCTTCCTCTGGATCTACTTGTAGGAAAACAGGCCGAACTGGATGGACAGATGTCTTTTTTCGGCCTTATAAACTATGTTACTATGTATAGTTAAAGGTTATTCTCATCTCAGATAGTTATAGCACATCCTTAGGATATGCCATAAATGTCCCAGGCAGCCACCTGAATGGATAGCGAGGTGATCAGGATTATGGATTTACTGTACCATACTAATTCCTTAACTCCCATGGAAGAGAACAGAAGATGTTGAAACTCAGTTTTTTGATCGCCTCTTTATTCATTAAGGCAGCACGAGCTGCCTGGGATGGGGTAAGACCACGTTCTAGATATAGATGCGGGCCCCAGAAGGATGATGCACTATGTCTAAGTGAGAGTACCACTTTAACTCTTTATGACTAATGAAATGATGCATTAAAGGTAATGTGAAATAAGAAATCATTATTTTTAAAACAATTTTCATGTCACTATCTATATTTTTTTTAAATCCTTAAATCCTGCAGTTTTCATAAAATGATCACTCCATTCATAATAGCTGATGGTCTCAGTTTATCTACTACTCCTCCCTACAAATGCCACAAAGCACGTCAAGTAAACTAGTCTAGTTAACTCTGCAACAGAAGTCAATTAACATCTGAAGTCCATTATCCCTTTAGTCCATGTGGAAGCTATAAAGCATATTTCTAAATGCTGTTAACAGCAGCTCAGTCAAGATGGCTGCCCCCATACTCATGTACAGAAAATAGAATTTAAAAAAAATATTCAGATAAAAATAGAACAGAATAGAACTGTAAAAGAAACTACACATTCTTCTAAGGAATGCACATGGTGCCCAGTGATTGGTTACTAATATTCATCCTAATATTTAAAGGGTTTCTGTCACCATGTTTGACCATATTAAACCAGATGACATTTGCAATGCGCAAATGTCACCTGATGTCTAATATGGTCTTCTTTTTAAGATATGTGTCCCCGTTTTCTTAAAAAAACTACTTTTGTAATATGCAAATTACCTTCACTAGGTGCAAGGGGCGGTAACCCTGCACCTAGTAGCGCCGTTTTCCCCACCTTTTATATATCACGTCATCAGCGTAGATTGACAGGGCCAGGCAGCTCGCTCTATCTGCTGCTGGCCCTGTCAGCGCTGAAAATCCCGTGCCTGCGCCGTGGGTCCGTTGTTTGGCGCAGGCGCAGTGAGTGTAGCTGGCTTCCTCAGCAGGCGAAGTGAGGAAGCCGGGAGCCTGGCAGCCAGCTGCACTCACTGTGCCTGCGCCGAATGACGGACCCACGGCACAGGCGCGGGATTTGCAGCGCTGACAGGGCCAGCAGCAGATAGAGTGAGCTGCCTGGCCCTGTCAATCTACGCTGATGACGTAATATAGAAGGTGGGGAAAACGGCGCTACTAGGTGCAGGGTTACCGCCCCTTGCACCAAGTGAAGGTAATTTGCATATTACTAAAGTAGTTTTTGTAAGAAAACGGGGACACATATCTTAAAAAGAAGACCATGTTAGACATCAGGTGACATTTGCGCATTGCAAATGTCATCTGGTTTAATATGGTCAGACATGGTGACAGAAACCCTTTAAATTAATAAAATACTAATATAAACAAATCTAATTTAATTCAGAATTAAATCTTGACTTTTTGGCTTTCTTGCACAATATTACATTTTTTGTAACTGAAAAGGGAACCAGCTATTTTGGTTAATGTTGCTGCACTGGACAAGTTTGTTGTACAGCCAAATATTTTTCATCTTAGACCACAGTAATGACTTATTTTTTTTAATCTTGCCCAATAAGGCTTAAACCAGTTCAGAGTGTGTCAGATTACTGGACGTTCAGCATATTTCATCATATTTTCTTAATACAGCCAAGTATTTCCATGATGCCAGCCCTGGTAGTGACATTGTAATCCAGCATTTAGATTCTGTGCACGCATTCTATACAATGTAGGGACAACTATATGGTTTACTATTCTACACATTCTATTATGTTTCCCATCTTTCCTTTCCTGAAATACCTCTGGAAATACATCTTTTAGTGAACAGAGAAATCACATAAATTAGGAAGAATGCTTTTCTGAATGTTACGCTTCAGGCTATTTTGCAGATTGTTTACTCTGAGAGAGCAAGAAAAATTCAATTTGTTAACTCTTTGAATAACCCACAAGTTGTGTTTGTGGCGGTATTACATAAATGTAAGCAGATTTGGGAAAGTCAGGCCTAGATATTCTTACAGTGAATTACATTTCTTGACTGGAGGCAGGTAGTAATAAATAATTCACATTTTTGGTTGAGCTCTCATAGGAGTTTTTAGTCCATATTTATTTCAGCCTTTGAGGTCTGATTCACAACTATGTGCTGGAGTTCACCACATCTGGCATAGCTAGTCATGGCAGTGCACTGCCGAACCCCCTTGACTATAATGTTTGGCCAAAGCTGGCACTTATGTCGGAGACCAGTGGGATTAACATCAGATTCCATTATAGTCAATGGGATGTGGCAGTGCACGACTGTGTCCAGCTATGCCAGGTCTGGTGAACTCCAGCATGCTGTTACTCTGCCGAAATAGCGTGGCGCATGAGTTAAACGCAGATGTGAATCAGCTATCGTCTGACCAATAGTACAGCTTCCGGATATTACAGACTGAAAAATTGGCAATTTCTATTGACAAACATTTTTTATTTGATGGATTTGATACATTTTTTGCTTTTGATATGTTCTTTTAAGCACCTGCTGTATTTCCATTGTTTTACTGTTTCTATTGAAAAAAAACACATGCAAAAAGTGCTATTTCAGAGCAGATTCAGTTCATATAGTGCAGTTTTGCTGTGCTTGGTCTTCTATGATATACCCAAGACTCCTTTACACTCACAGCTGTTTGAAGTAGTCCTACTGAATATAATAGCTGAAGACTGTTTATGTCTAGCCTAATACACTGCTTTTTAATTTTTCTTGTGCAGTAGTAAAATGTGCTGTGGATAAAACAATGGTAAAACAGTTATACCAAATTATTATTATATGAGTGATTATTTTAAGCAAAAGGTTACAATATTTTCATGAAAAAGCAAAGGCCTGTTAAAACTCAACAATAAATCCATCAACATGCTGACAAACAGCGGCCACAATATAGAAGAGGCTCAAGGAAAAGCAGGAACTGGCCCTATCAGGACCCTATTGTAGCCTGTGCCCAGGGAATCACCTGAGTGGTAGGAGACCCCTGTCCTCGTACCTAATCCTGCTTGTCCCTAGATAGCCCTACACGATAATCACATAATGTACATAAACAACAAAAAAACAAAAGACACAAACAAGGCATATAGATAGTGGCTATAACGTGTGAATATTGGGCTCATCTGGCAATTATAATACTTTCCTGGTTATTGGAACGCATTTGGAACGCATTTTGCGTCATTCCGGCCTGTGGAACGCACCGGCTTCCGGTCATGTTACCGGATGATCTCGGCCTGGCGCGCTTCCACTACCATGCTGCTTCCTTCCAAACAAGTATTTAAGGTTGGTTCTCTCTCATACCATGTTGGCTGACACCTTATCCATCTCAGACAGGACGCCACATCTATATGGGGGGCACGTGAGTGGTCCTTAGGGACCGTGTTTGTTTTTGGCCATATCAGCATCAGCAGTGACCGTATCTGCCATGTCTTTTGCTACATCTTCATCACGGTGCAAGGCTTACTGTGGCATTGTATATTTGCCTATCATTTGGCTTTATGTACTTGTGTGCACTTCATCCTTAGGTGCCTGCTTGGCCTCTACTGTTCTTATAAGGTTATTCTTATCTTTTTACCTTATTGTTGAAATATCTATAGCCTTAACTACATATTTATTGGTCACTTTATGTGTTCTTATAACATCTTCATGTATTAATTTGGGCTATTTAATGATCCAATAAGCACTGTATGCCCCCCATTGGCTTGCTGCTATTACCATTATCATCAATATTTATGTATTTGTATTTCATACTGGCATTTGATATAATATAGACCTAATGTGGCTTGCATTATATCGATCCTCTGATGAACCTTTTTGATTATAGGGGAAACGCATCTAGATATATGCTTTAAAGCCATCATTGTATGGGATATACACTTTATAGCCACTATATTTATACCTTGTTTGTGTCTTTTTTTTTGTTGTTGTTGTTTACAGTATGTGATTATCGTGTAGGGCTATCTAGGGACAAGCAGGATTACTTACGAGGACAGGGGTCTCCTACCACTCAGGTGATTCCCTGGGCACAGGCTACAATAGGGCCCTGATAGGGCCAGTTCCTGCTTTTCCTTGAGCCTCCTCTCTGGATTTATTGTTGACCGGTTGAGGTCTTTTTTATTGGTAAATAATAAAAGTTGAGTTTTAACAGGCCTTTGCTTTTTCACGAAAATATTTGATTCCACTAGGCCCTTCGCAAAAACATCACCTTTAAAATGGTTTAAATAGATATAAAAAGGTTACAATACAATGAAATAAATGTATATGTATCATATGCACGTATATGAAGCCCCGCCATACATTAGATAAGCAGTGTTAGTATAGACAAGTAGACTTAACTTTACATCACTACGAGAGGTCCATTTCTAACAAATTGGTTAGAAGATTTGATTCAGGTATGACTAAATTTAGCCCAAATCAAAAGTGCTCAGAGTCCCCTGAAAATACATCACACTCTGGGGTCTCATAGGTGGGTATGCCACACCGTTCAATCAATTTAACACAGATTCAGAAATAGTGATGTCAAAGTGTCAGTGGTGTACATATAGCAATAGCAAATGGATGGAGTAAATGGCATGGTTGATGATAACTGTGACGCAGACCAATACGTCAGGTTCGGAATACCAGTCTATGCTAAATAAAAAATTTTGTAATATTTTCAACAGGTGTTTTTTTTTTTTTGGGTCCCACATGGGTCCCAGGCACCTGTCCCAGATGCTGTCGCGGCCCTGACTGCTCAAGTCTCCCTCCTAGCTGAGAATATGGAGAGAATGATGAAGCAGCTAGAGCGATTGGAACATCAGTCCAAGGCTGAGAAGGAGAATTTCACTTCACAAGGTCATCTTACACCCGGTCCACGGGAAGAGCTGACACAACCTCCAGAATCCTGGCTCCACATCATAGACCATCCAGGTGCTAGCTGCCCAACAAAAATTTGGCAACCGCCAGGGTGAAATATGCCGTGTTCGCATCAAGGAAGCTCAACCTATCAAACTCCGACCTGGAGCAGAGACTCTGATATGGTGCAAGGCCTGCATCGGTGTCCGAGGTCAGGATTACCCAGCCCTCATGGAACCCTTGCATCTACGAGATCATCCTCTAGTCCTAGCCACTAGGATCTTGGTCACTGTGTCAAATGGGAATGTACCCATACGCTTGGTCAATCTAAGTGATGAAATCATAGAATTAAAAAAGTTCTATCCAGTGGCAAGTTTATATCACGTCCGTCTACAAGACATCCTGGATCCCCCTACTGCTGCTGCACAACAATCGCTTCAAACAGCGGAGGCAGCTAAAGATCCACCCAAGCAGCCCTGGTGGACCGAATTACATATTGGAGATGCCACAATATCTGCTGAACAGATCAAAGGTGTACTGGACTTAGTCAAGGAAAACCACCAAGTCTTCAGTAAACACCCCCTGGACTATGGTCAAACCAGCCTCATACAGCACAGTATTCCAACCGGCACTCATCCTCCAATCAAAGAGAGATACAGGCCAGTGCCTCCTGCCATGTACCAGCAGGTGAAGAAGATGGTTCAGGATATGAAGACGGCTAACGTCATCCAAGATAGTCACAGCCCCTGGGCTGCCCCTTTGGTCCTTGTAAAAAAGAAGGATGGAACCATCCGTTTCTGTGTGGACTACCGCAAGATCAACAACATTACGCACAAGGATGCGTACCCCCTGCCACGAATTGACGTCTTTAGCAGCTCTGGGATCTGCTGCTTATTTTTCAACCCTGGATCTAACCAGTGGATACTGGCAAGTCCCCATGGCACCAGAAGATAAAGAAAAAACAGCTTTCACTACCCCAATGGGTCTGTTCGAGTTCAACTACATGCCATTCGGATTATGTAACGCCCCTGGAACATTTCAGAGACTCATGGAGAGATGTCTTGGACACAAAAACTTTGAGACTGTATTGCTGTACTTGGATGATGTGATTGTCTACTCCAAGACCTATGAAGAACATTTACAGCACTTGGCAGAGGTGTTCCAGACTCTGGCCCATTATGGATTGAAAGTAAAGCCTTCAAAATGCCACTTACTGAAGTCCCAAGTGAAATATCTGGGACATGTCGTGAGTGCGAAGGGTGTGAAACCAGACCCCGACAAGATAGCTGCAGTACAAAGCTGGCCATCTCCTAAGACAGTCAAAGAAGTCAAGAGCTTTCTTGGATTTGCAAGTTACTACTGGAGATTTATCCCTCACTTCGCTCAAATTGCGGAGCCTATCCAGGAGCTTTTGAAGGGTCATCCTAAAGGCTCTCAGAATGCTAAGATACCGGTAGAGTGGAATGAAGAGAGAGAAGCCGCTTTCCAACTGTTAAAAGAAAAACTTACAGAGCCACCAGTTCTGGGCTACCCTGACTGCCATTCTGCCTCTATACTGACGCAAGTAAGAAAGGTTTAGGAGCTGTACTATCTCAGACACAAGCCGGAACTGAAAGAGTCATTGCCTATGCCAGTAGGTCTTTACGAGAACCAGAGCGGAATGACCAGAATTATAGCTCTTTCAAGTTGGAATTCCTAGCCTTGGTATGGGCTGTAACCGAGAAATTTAAGGATTATCTGGTAGCTACTCCTTTCACTGTCTACACCGATAATAATCCATTGGCTCACTTAAACACTGCATGTCTAGGAGCTCTAGTGCAAAGATGGGCCTCTAGATTGGCGAACTTCAACTTCACCATCAAGTATCGGACCGGCAAAGCTAATGATAATGCTGAAGCCTTATCCAGACTACCTGCTCAAAAAGAACTAATTTGCAAAGATGAGCAATGGGAAGATGTGGAAATGCCCATATTCTACTCCCGATTTGCTAGGCAGGAAGCCCTGCACACTGGACGCAAACCTTCCAAAGCCACTAATTCTCCAAAGACCGGTGATTCCTCACCTCCAGTTGAGAAAGAGCTCTGGCTCAAACTACAAGCCGAGAGTAGAGTTATCGGAGAACTGTTGGATTACTTTTCCAGTGGGCGCATACCGGAGAGAATCCGGCAGCGGAAAGCTGATCCGGAGCTAGTTCGCCTCTGGCGACAACGTAAACTGCTCTTCCTACAAAGAGATCTGCTCCTCAGGAGAACACTTGATCCAGTCACCTGTGAGCGCCTCCATCAGATAGTAGTGCCTCGAAGAGATGCTAAGGTGGTAATGGACATGTACCATAACAGGTCTGGTCATTTTGGGACCCAAAAGACAGAAGCCACCATCAGACGGCGTTTCTACTGGACTGGCATGAGAAGTGATATTGAAGCCTGGTGCTAGGATTGTCCCACCTGTGCTGTAGCCCGAGGAGAAAGGCATGACCAGCGAGCACCCGTTCATCCAATAGTGAGTAGGAGTCCTCTGGAAATTGTGGCTATCGACCACGTGAAACTGGAACCCAGCAGATCCGGATATACCTACGCAATGACAATCATCGACCACTACACCAAGTTCGTCGTGGCCGTACCTGTAAAGGACTTAACTGCTAAAACTACAGCAGCTGCCATGTGGAAAAGCTTCATTCTACCTTATGGGTCTCCAGACAAAATACTCACTGATCAAGGATCCGCATTTGAGTCGCAATTGTTCTATGAACTTTGTGCCTTTTACAACTGCAAAAAGCTAAGGACCACTGTGTATCACCCGCAAGGAAATGGTCTGTGCGAAAAGATGAACCAGGCATTAATCAATATGCTCAAGGCTGTGCCACCTCACAAGAGGGCAGAGTGGCCGTTACTTCTCCCTGAACTAGTGTACCTGTACAATAACACAATTCATTGCTCCACCGGGTACACCCCATACTATCTCATGTTTGGAAGACAGGGTCGTTTACCTGCCGACCACGCCCTCGATGTCCCCGTGCCGGACTCTGAACCACTCCTTCCTCAATCTGAGTGGGTAAAAGAGCATCAGAGACGTCTAGAAGATGCCAGAGAAATAGTGGAATCCAAAACAGAGAAGGCTCAGAAGAAACAAAAACAGGATTTTGATCTACATGCTCATGCTGAACCTTTACAACCAGGAGACCAGGTCTGGCTCAAAAACAATCACCCAGTAAGCAAGCTGGATAGTCGCTGGGAACGCGAGCCATATACAGTAGTTGCTGTCCCCTCGTCGGAAGTCTATGAAATCCAGAGAGAGGGTAAAGGTATTCAGTGAGTACATCGCAACAGACTCAAGAAATGCCTCCAGGAACCTGTTCAGGAGCAACCAGAAGTGGATGAGTCACCTGAGCTACCTTTATCTCTAGAAACCGAGCCGGAAACAGAATGGCCTTCCATGCTTGACCCCCTTCAGTGGTTTCTTCAACCTCAAATCCGTATCCTAATGCCAGTTTCGGAGACCACTGCACCTACAGAGCCAAGGCTGGTTACTGATCCTTCCTCACAAGTTCCGGACTCTAACTCCGTCCCCGGAGACTGTGAACTGCCTCTGCGGAGATCCCAACGGAACACTAGAAGTCAGCTGCCTGTTCGTTATAGGGACTTTCAGCTACAGCAACGACCAAGACGAAGACTCCCAGCCATTCCTATAGGAGACCTCAGATTATGAGGAATACAACCTGTTTGAGTTGCCTTCTACCTCATTTGGATTGCAAATGACTTTTTCTTCAATTGTTCCAGTTTTGCAACGTTACAAGACAGCACCCAAAGAATAGACTCAAAAGTATACCTGAGCTCTTTGTGATTTCTACTGTTACATTTTTGCACTTATGTTTTATATTTCAGCAACGTTCGTAATTGTTTTGCCCATTTTATAGACTCTTTTTGAATACAACAATGTGACCTCATATGCACTTTTTGAATGGACTTGGAATTTTATATTGTTAGCCAGATAGTTAGCACCTTGCTTTATTGCTCATATGGACTGCCTCTGAGGACTCAAAAGTATTTCTGGTCCCACTTTACCTTGTGGTAGTTTAGAAAGAGTAGGCGTTTTATGGTATTTGCATATGTCCTTAACCTTTTTCTCTCCACAGAATTGGGAAAGGGAAGGAGTCAGTATGTTCTGTGCTTTGGTTCATGTGCTGTTGCTACACAGGGAGGACCAAGTGGTAGAGTCACAAGCAGATCTAACAATGTCAAGGGTAAAAAATGTGAGTTAAGAGGGATTAACCCTCATGGAACTATGGAAGGTGGGCCGTTTCCTCCTCCTAGTTCAAAATGTCCTAAGACATGGTGCACCTGTCTTAGGGAAATAAGTTTAGCTACCTATGCAGTCATCAAGGTGACAAAGCGTAAAGCATTATAAGGCCTTGGTGCTCGGAAGGGATTACAGAATGAAGCCACCCTTCTATTTGTGGGCTTTCATTGCAAAATGGTGGGATTACAGAGTAAAGACACCCCCATGCTTCCTTTGGTATTCGTGGCCAGCATATTTAAAAGAAAGCCAGGAATGATCGCTTGGTGCAGACTTTTTGGTTCACTGGTTATACCGAGAGGGAAACTATGATTGGACACCCTGCTCACAAGAGCAGGAACCTATTGGTAGCTTTATGTCAGTCTTCCAGATACGTAATGCAGCACTTTAATTTCCCTTGGGTACCCTATGAGCACCTCCTAAGCACAAGCCGAGGATGGCTTGACTTTAAGTAAGGGGGAATGTAACACCCCAGAGTAGTGTTACAACTCTGCGTAACCAGCTTCTATCTGTGTGCTACTCTAGAAACGTAATTCTGTGCATTGATGTCATCACCAGCATTAATATGTATTATATTCAATGTTATGCAACTGTTTCCCATGTAATGTACCTAGTGGACCAGCAGGTGTCAGTAAATACTATGGCAGATTCAGATGTAGTTTTACCAGAATGGTACGGTCCTTGGTCCATTCTGACCCCCTCTGCTGGAGAGAAGTTAAGCTCTTCCAACTTCCTGCAGTTAGGAGGAAATGACAGTTTAGTCAGGGAGTTGTCCCCTGTACCCTGATTGGGGAGGACACGTGCATTACAGCAGAGCACCTTCAGCTCTGCTGTACCCTAAAGACAGAGTAATATAGCCAGCAATAAGGCACAACAATACTCTCAAGGGAAGCCAGACTTAAGAGGTAACCTCAGCTTAGAACAGGAAGCCTGAAACCTGAATTTCCAAGCATCTGCCAAGTATAAGCAATAGCTGCACTTGCTGGACACCAAGCTGAAGGATGAACTGAGTCATCTGCTTTCAAAGTTCAGTTAATAAAACTACGTTGGACCATTCATACAAGTCTGCGCATCATTCCCACCTGACGACCCTCAATTACTACTACTAGTAAATTTATTGCAGCCGGAGCCACCGCCTGGGGCCTGTTCGTCTTACAAGGTAGGAACACTGTGACAATCCCACCAAAGACTTGAGTGGCCTAAATAACCCTTGGCACTCCTACCACTGGGACATAAAGGAAAATCACCTTAGAGGGCCCTGGAGGGGGAAAGGGTCGCAACCACGGCACCCCGATCACTGCACATGCCACCACCTGCTGGTTGAGATTCTGCTGCATGTGCTGGTGGGTGGTTTCTTCTGTAGACAGCTGAAGAAAACTGCTCATCATAGACTCTAGACTGAAGTTGCTGTTTATGGAGCTGGTGCTGCTCCTGCCCCCCACCCCTTTACCTAGTCATGGCAGTGGAGTGTGAGCACAGAGGGTCCCCCCAGTCAGACCTCCGTGAGGACGAACAATGGTGCTCATAGGCAGCTACCAACCGACTACACAGCAAGTCTCTGTAGTAGTAAATTTTTGCATCCCTTTCAGAAGATCTAAAAAATTTCCCCATTTTTGACCAGTAACAAGGGTCTAACAATGTGGATAGGTAGTAGTCATCCCACACACATATGTCGTTGACCTCATTCCTCTGCTCGTACAAGTGACCTTAACATAACTTGTATGTATTGTGGAGTTTCAACGGGTGGAACTTCACATATCAGCTGATGTTGGGGATGAGTATTTAGCCTTTGTAGCTCAAGGATGATGTGTTTTGCATGGTAAGAGTGGCTGAAGTGCATGCACAGTTTCCTTGACATTTTTAACAGCTCTTATAGTACAGTGGAACACTTGAGGAATCGGTGACAATGAGATTGAAGACGTGTGCCATGCAGGGCGCATGGGTCAACTCTCCCAATGCAGTGCACACAAAATGTTCTTCCCGATCAGTAACTATGGCTCCTATCTCCAGTTGGCAAGGAGACAGGCAGCGTTTGATTTCTTTATTGATGATGCAGAGCATTTCCTCCGTGGTGTGGCTCAATTCACACAGGCTGACCAGGTGCAGAACCGTTTGACAACGCCTGGCTTTGCATAAGTGATATGCTGGAGGACCACTGTGAACTGTTCATTTGCAGGGTGCAGGGTGAGGACAAGGGGGAGGATGAGGAAGCAGAGGAGGACATTGGTGCAGAAATCCCAGCATTACAATGCAGAGGCAGCATTGCTATCACCTGGCCAAGTTGCTGGTGTGCCTGGTCTGGAATGACATTTACCTAGTGGGCTGTGAACGACATATATTGTCCTTGACCATAGCTACAACTCCATACAGTATTTCAGGGCTGGCGTGAACTCTGCCAATAACAGAGGACCAAGGATTAACCCACCTTGTGCTCAATGTTGTGTGCAGGGCTGGTACAGCTTTTGTGGAAAAGTAATGTCAGCTTGAGTTCTCCACCTTGGGTGGGCACAAGCCATCAGTTTGTTGAAATGTGCATAGTGATCTACATGGAAAGGGAGGGCCTGTAGTACCAATAACTTACCCAGGTGCACATTCAGCTTCTGTGCCGTTGGATGAGTGCACATTCAGCTTCTGTGCCATTGGATGAGTGCACACATACTGTTGTCTTTTAGCAATTGCTCTGTGATTGCTGTCGAAACAAGTGACGAGGAGTAGGAGGAGGAGCATCAGGAGCTAGACAACATTGAAGTCGATAAAAAGAAGCACCAGCTTCCTTCTGCTGACATTGCCAAGCCCTGACTGCTGGAGAGGGGGTGCAAGGGAGTGGGAGATTCAGTGGTTGCTGCATTAGGCTGTAACACTAAACGAGTGGCACTTTATGGTGCGCTCCATGTGTTGACGCAGGGCCGTTGTGCTAACATTAGCACTAGAGAAGATCGAATTATCCAAAATTCGCTTAGGTGAATAATTGACGAATTTCTGACAAGATTCGTTCTTAATACGAATTTATTCAGTCGAATTTGCGTTAAAAAATAATCGTTGTTTTGCGAACATTCCTACACAAATAACGAACATACAGTCAACGTTGTTAAAAGTACAAAATATGTAAGCATTAGCGTACCAAGTGCTTACGAATCCTTAACGTACTATTGACTCGCGATTGCATCATATGCACGAGGCTAGTCCGCGGCGTACAGTCTTTAGAGGCAGTCCATATAAGCTAGAAAAGTAAGGTGCTAGCTATCCGGCTAAGTGCATAATTTACTAAAAAAACACCGTACAATAAGTGCATAATAGGACACATTGCAGTACCTAAAAAAGAATACACACAATGGGCTAAAGTGCTTGAACGTTGCTGAACCTGTAAAAACATTATTGCTAAAATACAGCAAAGACATAATTATGCAAACATTTTAGTGCAATCAATTTCACATTTGCAAGCATAATAGGCTCAGATATACGTTTGAGTTTCTCCTCGTGGCTGCTTGGCATGATTAAACACTGGAACACAGTCCAAAATTGAATTGTAATCCACGTAAATTTTGTAATCCAAACAGGTAACGTGTAATCCACATAGATAATATAAAATAACAGTAAATAGAGAACCCTCTTTGCAAAGGGGGCGCCCAAATAACCTGAGAAGGGGGGGGAAATATGTCCATCTGGGTGAGAGTCAAACAGGGGGCAATACAAACTAAACAAACAAAACAAGTGCCAACTAGCTTTCACCCATCAGGTGCAGTCCATGTTGTGGCTCCCATAGGTCCTCTAGAGGTGTCCTTTAAATCACTCAGCCAGTAGAAGGGTTCCTCAGATGAGGGACCTGAAGTCCTCCTCGCTTGAACTGTTACTGAATGAGATCAGAGGATGCTCCTGCCTCCTGTAGGCCAAGCTGGCTGCCGTGGTGGAGCTTCACTGCCCTCTTCTGCCAGAAGTTGGACTTGAAGGGGTGGTGGTCACACTAAGTGCTGCAGCCACTTGCGCCTTCACTTTTCCGGATACTCCTACTCCATCGAGTGAGACTCCGGTGAGACTGTCTTGCACAATTGTGACACTCTGATCTCTGGAGCGGACGGTGGTTCGGGGTACTCGTTACCAAAGACCATTTCCCCCCACTTTGGTCGCAGTTGCTTCACCATGCTGTGGTATCTTGTTCACCGCTGGCTTGAACTGGAGAGGAGGGCGGAGTAATGAGGGAGGAGTCTTCACTCCCTATACGTGCAAATAGTTCCCGGTGGGCCGGGCTGGTTTTTGCCGCTTCTGAGGGGGGGTATCTTCACTTTACCCACTCTTGAGGGGGTGTATCGTCATTTTCCTATTTCGGGGGCCGGGGGGGGGCAAGAAAAATGCGTATGTTGCATATGTAGCGTACGTAGCATTCAAAATTTTAAAAACATTTACGAATAATACAAAGCGAATCTGAAAAAATCCGGATTCACTTCGGAGTAGAAAAAATGGAGGATTTGATACGAATCTACGAAGCGGCAAATAGATTCGCTCATCTCTAATTAGCACCCTAGCTGTGCCTCACCTTTTGCCCTTATAACCTGCATACTGCCATGTTAACGTCCCCCAGAGACTTACTGAAAAATTCCCACACTGCCGAGTATGGCATTTTCCATCCACCGCTGCGTGATGCATGGCTGACATTGCTTTTATAATCCTGTGCACTACTAGTGGGCTCCTCACAGATAGTCTCCTGAGTGGCAGATGGTGTACCCCTCTCGCATTTGGCTGCAGATCTCTCACTGCTTTCACTCTGCTGTCTCACAGGCACGCTTCCACCCTGGTGTCTCATGGGCACACTTCCACCCTGCTGTCTCACGGGTACGCTGCCACCCGCCTGATGATGCCTCCTCTTCACCCAGCTCCCATGTGTGATCGGCTACATCTTTATCTACATCAGTTTGCTCATAATTTGTGTCACCCTCACCTGTCTCTTGCTCACGTCCCTGACCTCTCGCAATATGTGCTTCGACCAGACTGTCGGTTAGTTGCAAGAATAGAGGAGTCCATAGCGGACCTCTCTTCTCAGTCTGTGCTGGCCTGTAACTGCTGACTGTCCTCAAAAAGCTCACCCTTGCTGACAAGCAGCATACATTACTTGACTTGCAGAAGGAGCACCAAAAGCAAGAGGCAGGTTCAGGAGGGCACAGAGTCAGTTCCTGGGTCATGCCAACTAAGTGTGGTTTCAGAGGAACACACTGATTCCTGGCTATGTGTATCTGGTGTCACCTGGGATGATATTGAAGAGTGAATTAACCAATCCAGTACAGCTGGGATTTTGGTCAAAACATGACCGTTGGATGACGGTCTGGCCTGTTGCTGCAACTGCTGCTACCACCAACTCTTCTTCTGCTGCTACTTGTGCAGGCTACAGCAACATTTTTGCCACTGCTCGTTCCTTTTGGAGGGCCTGTCACCTGTCTGTTGGCCATAGTGTACAGTAACTGTATCAGTAATGTAGCAAATTATGTAACAGACTGATTAATTGCAAATGTTCCACTGGTTCCACAAGATACAGTAGGTGATATAATTCACCGTTCTTTAATACTGAGGCACAGTAATTCTATGTATAAATAACAAGATTAACTGTGAATGTGCCAGCTGTTCAACAAGATGCACACAGCAATATATTACACTGCATTTTAATGCTGAGGCACAGTATTAAAAATTAAATGAAAAGATTAATTGCGAATGTGCCAGCGGTTCAAAAAGATGTGGACGACAAAATATTATACCACACTTTAATACTGAGACACAGTGATATTGTGGCAGCAGGTGAACAAGATGCACACAGCGATTACACTCAACCTGCACTATCCCTGCAGTCTCCCTATGCTCTCCCTACTGTGTCTAAAAACATTCCCTTTGATTTCCCTATACTGCCCCTGCACTGCCCCTGCACTCTCCCTATTCAATATTAATAGTTTTCTCAAACACTGTCCCTTGCGCATAGGCACTTGTCAAGTCTGTCCCTAAGCTCAGCTCACAGTGAAATGGTTGAGACCACATGGGATGAGGCCTTTTATAGGCCAGTAACATTACAGCTGATGGCTATCTGCTGATTGGCTTGCTGCACTGCATTATGGGTGATGTTATGTTCTTTCTTACTTTCACTTTGTAACATGTGCAGCAGCCATTTTAACCACTTCCCCACCGCCCATTAACTATAAACATCCTGGGCCGTCAGGTTTATCTCTGATCAGACATTTTAAAATGTCTTTTCAGAGATGGCAGCTGCATGCTAATCATTCAGCTACCGAACAGGGGGCAGTGACAGCAGGGCACCCCAGAGAGAAGGCAGGGACTGTCCCTGCCTTCTAGATCACTGTATACACAGGACTGAACAGTGCAGGAAACAATGTACACTTCCTGTCCCGGCCCAGTGGTCATGTGACCGCCGTGCCCGAGGGAGTGCAGGAGCTGTCGGGTCTTCCATAGACCACGATCAGCCCTGCACTGAGGCTGTACAGTGCAGTATTATGCTGTACAGTTTCTCTGGGGGGTGTATTTCCACTGTAACTGGGGCTACTATGTCAGCCCCAGTTACAGGAGAAATCAATAGTGAAAAAAAGTGAAGTTAAATGTCCCCCAGAGGTCTTGTATGGCCTTATGGAGGACACAAAGTGTAAAATAAAAAAATTAAAATAATAAAGTGTTTTATAAAAAAAATAAAGTTTTACATGTAAAAAATGTCCTCAATTGTGTCATTTAAATTGTGTCATGTCATTTAAAAAATGTTAAAAATAGAAAGAAATAAAATAGACATATTTGGTATTGCCGAGTCCTTGACGGCCAGCTCTATAAAAATATCACATGATCTACCCCATCAGGTGAACGCCGTAAATAAATAAACAAACATTAGCCAAAACAGCTTTTTAAATTTACCTCATCTCTCAAAAAACATAATGTTAATTGATCAAAAAGTCTATGTACCCCAAAATGGTAGCAATAAAAATATCACCTCATCCTGCAAAAAATGTGCCCCCACACAAGACCATAGCCAGAAAAATTAAAAAATATGGCTCTAAGAAAATTGCAACACAAAAACATGATTTTTTTTTTCTTCTAAAAATACTTTTATTGTGTAAAACGTAAAAAATAGACATATTTGGTATTGCCGCATCCGTAACAACTGGCTCTAGAAAAATATAACATGATCTACACCATCAAGTGAACGGCGTAAAAAAAAAAAAAAAAAGAAAGAAATAGAAATAGAAATCAGCTTTTTTTTAGTCACCTCACCTCCCAAAAAACATATCAATCAAAGAAAAACTCATGTAGTCCAAAATGGTAGCAATAAAAATGTCACCTGATCCCACAAAAAACAAGCCCTCACACAAGACCATAGCCAGAAAAATTTAAAAAATATGTCTCTAAGAAAATGGCAACACAAAAATATGATTTTTTTTCCCTAAAAAAGTTGTTATTGTGTAAAACGGAAAAAAAAACTAGACATATTTGGTATTGTTGCATCCGTAACGACCGGATCTACAGAAATATCACATGATCTACCCCATCAAGTGAACGGTGTAAAAAAAAATAGAAAAATGACACCAAACAGCTTATTTTGTGAGTTCAACTGCCAAAAAATTAGATAAAACGCTACCAGAAAACCAAATGTACCCCAAAATGGTGCCAATAAAAACTACATCTTGTCCCGCAAAAAAAACAGCCCTCACGCAGCTCAGGCAACAAAAAATAAAAAAGTTATTGCTCTTAAAAACCATGACAGAAAATTCCATGTTAGAAAATCCAGATGCCACTCCTTCCCTTCTGAGCCCTGACGTATCCCCAAATAATAGTTTACAACTACAATTGGGGTGTTACTGTATTCAGGAGAAAATAGGGAGCAAATTGTGTGGGGATATTCTCCTGTTATTGTTTGTGAAAAAGAAAGTTTGGGCCTAAAGCACAATTTTCTTCATCCAAGCGTCATAAATTCTATGAAACACCGATTAACTCAAAGTGTTCACTACACCCCTTAAAAGTTCCTTGGGTGGTGTAGTTTACAAAATGTGGTCACTTTTTAGGGGTTTTCACTGTGGGGGTATTTCAGGGTCTCTGCAACATAGCGCCCTAAGACCATTTCACCAAAAACTGCCCTCCAAAAATCATATGGCGCTCCTTGCCTTCTGCGCCTTGCCATGTGCCTATACAGCGGTATACAACCACATATGGGGTGTTTCTGTAAACTGCAGAATCAGAGTAATGAATATTGAGGTTTGTATTATTGTTAAACCTTAATGTGTTACAGGAAATAAAATGATTAAAATGGAAAATCTGCAAAACAAGTGAAATTTTGAAATTTCACCTCTATTTTGCTTTAATTACTGTGGAATGCTTAAAGGATTAACAATGTTTCTAAAAACTGTTTTAAATAGTTTGAGGGGTGTAGTCTCTAAAATGGGGTATTTATGGGTGGTTTTTATTATGTGAGCTCCTCAAAATGACCTCAGAACTCAACTTGCTCCTAAAATTCTAGACCTTCTAATGTCCTAAAAAAATTAAATTACATTATCAAAATGATGCCAACATAAAGTAGACATATAGTGAATGTTAATTAGTGAGTATATTATGAGCTATCACTATCTATCGTAAGAGAGATTCAAATTTAGAAAACTGTGATTTTTTTGATTTTTTTTTAATAAACAAAGGTAAAATACAGTATATTGACTCAAATTTACCATTAACACTATGTACTGTACATACAATGTGTCACAAGAAAACAATCTCTGAATGGTTTGGATAAGTAAAAGCATTCCAAAGTTATTATCACATAAAGTGACATACGTCAGATTTGCAAAATTAGGCCTGGTCAGGAAGGGGGCAAATGGCCTGGTCTGTAAGTGGTTAAAAAAAAAATCTGATTCGTTACCACGAAACGCAAGAAAATTCTGATTTGTGGCAAATTGAATTTTTGCAGCAAATTTCGTTAATTTTGGTTTTGTGTCTGCCTTGGACTTGTAGTATGTAGAACTCATTCCGGTGTCTGGGCTGGATACTACTCCTTTATCTTTAACTTGTGTGTCTATAATTTTCTTTCTACTCTCATGAGACCACTCTCTCCTTAGCTTTCTTTGGAGAGTGGTACCCACTATAGATGAGCGAATTTTTCAAAAATTCGATTAGGCTGATTCGCCGAATTTTCCGAAAAGATTGGCTTTGATCCGAATAAATTTGTTGCGAATCGCGTTAAAAAACGGCTACTTCCGGGCTGCAGAGAGCCTGGATAGTGGTGTAGAACACTATGCCTTGCAGTAAAACGCATCGGGAGTAGTGTTGAGTGAGCACCTCTGTGCTCGTATGCTCGGGTGCTCTGGCCGAGCACTCGAGCATAATGTTAGTCAATGGGACTAAACCAGGCTCGGAAGAGGGGAGGGTGTCTGGTTAATAGGAAAAGGTCAGAATCGCGACTTTTCCTCTTTTAATCCTTTCGCTAGTAAAATTATGCTAACTAACTGAATTTGTACGCATTAGCGCACAATGCGTACACATTAGCGTCCAAATGAGTACGCATTAGCATACAAATTCATACGCATTAGCATACAATGCGTAGCATTAGTGTACAAATCAACATAACAGTGAATGCCAGCATTGTGCTCGAGTACACTCGGTGTTCGGCCGCACACCGAGCGGAGCCAAGCGTAGGCATGTTTGGCCAAACAGCGAATTCGGCTGAGCATGCTCGCTCAACACTAATAGGAAGTCTACTGTGGTAGTGAAAGAATACTGTGAGCCAGTGTGACACGCACATAACAGGCTTCGCTCTTAGAATCGCTGCACACTTTTATGTATTTGGGCAGTTAAGGGGCCAAAACTCCCCAAACAACTCAAGTCTGAACTTGCGCCAGCTATAAAGAATCGTGCAGAGGCCCAAGATCCTACTAGAGCGCCAAAAGCGTACGCCTTTTACACCAATTCACACCTGTTCTATTACACGCTTATACAAGCAGAGTTCCCCCAGACAGCGTGGAGATGGCAGTGGCAGCAGCATCAGCGGACTATAGAGTGGCACGTCGACAGTGTGTCCAGGTGGCAGCAGCATGAGTAGGTCAGAGTGTCAGAATGACAGACCCTGGAAGTGGCAGCAGCAGTGGAAGTAGTAGTACAATTTGGAGGCCACAGAGTGGCACAATTACCTAATTTTGATGTAGCGGCAGCTAGGAGATGGCATGTGGAGTCGGCGGCGACAGCAGCATCAGGCCGGAGAGTGGCATGATGACATACCCTGAAGAGCAGACAGTAAAAAAAGAATTCTCGGCCTTTTGGTTAAAATCAACTGTCACATATGTTCTTATCGGTATCGGGGCTGGTTATGCCAGCGGACAGGAACGTAAGACAGAGGAGGTGCAGTGAAGGCTCCAGCTTTGCCTCGACTGTGACAAAATGTCAGTATTGACCCAAGACGCCAAGAAAGTTCGGAGTTCCATCTTGAGATCGAGCTGGCGGTCTGCAGGGAGCTGAGCTACCTCCTGTTGGAGCCCCTGCCTCTCTCCTCCCCCATGCTCATCTCTGAGTGTCCCGTTTACTCTTAAAAATTCGAGTGTTCAAAACAAACAGGGTTTCCTGTGTACTTGAGCTTTGAATAACGGACTACAGAACGTACCAAAAATTTACGACTGACATGCTGCTGCCGAGCAGAAGGTCCAAAAAATTCTAATCAATTTACTAGGCCAACAAGTGGCACCGTAACAGCAGCTGCAAGAGGCAGCAGCAGTCGAAGAAATTTCAAGGCCACAGAGTGGCACCATAACAGTAGCTGCAAGAGGCAGCAGTCAAACAAATTTCAAGGCCACAGAGTGGCACCGTAACAGCAGCTGCAAGAGGCAGCAGTCGAATACATTTCAAGGCCACAGAGTGGGAGAGGCAGCAGGAGTCGTACTAATTTTAATGAGACAGAATGGCACAGTGACATACCCTGGGAGAGGCTGCAGCAGTCATAAAAATTTAAATGCAACGTACCGTAGAGTGGCACAATTACATAATTAAGAGGTAGCGGCAGCTAGGACACAGTGTGCGGAGGCGGTGGCAGCAGCAGCATGAGTAGGCCACAGAGTGGCACAATTACATAATTTGGATGTAGCGGCAGCTAGGACACAGCATGTGGAGGCGACGGCAGCAGCAGTAGCATACCGTAGAGTGGCACAATTACATAATTTGGAGGTAGCGGCAGCTAGGACACAGCGTGTGGAGGTGGTGACAGCAGCATGAGTAGGCCACAGAGTGGCACAATTACATAATTTGGACGTAGCGGCAGCTAGGACACAATGTGTGGAGGCGGCGGCAGCAACATGAGTAGGCCACAGAGTGGCACAATTACATAATTTGGACGTAGCGGCAGCTAGGACACAATGTGTGGAGGAGGCGGCGGCAGCAGCATGAGTAGGCCACACAGTGGCACAATTACATAATTTGGATATAGCAGCAGCTAGGACACAGCATGTGGAGGCGACGGCAGCAGCAGTAGCATACCCGTAGAGTGGCACAATTACATAATTTGGAGGTAGCGGCAGCTAGGACACAGCGTGTGGA
>ONZH01007948.1:0-50628 GCA_900303285.1 Rhinella marina | reverse complement strand
TAGTCCCAGGTACATCGCGACGACCAGAACCAGAAGGACTATCACTGGATGGGATTAATAGTTGAAGAAGGACGTGGCTTTAGGACTGTATCCAAAAAGACTCTCCACCACGAAAACCTTGGAATCCTTTTCCAATGCGGTGGTTATCTCTGTGATTTTGGTCCTGTCATGAGCCAACTGAATTGTGGCCTGATGTTCGGTCTCTCGAAGTTCTTCAGGATCTCTTCTTCAAGGCTGAAAGTCCAGAAGAAGATGCTTGAGTTCCTTCCCGAACCCAAGTGGTATCTTCTGGAGCCTCACGGAGTGTCTGGGCGGATATCCAAATCTCTTCTCTGGAGTAATCGGGGTTCTTCCTTGTACTTCCGCGACGTCTAGACCTAGGACGGACTGAGGGTGCAATATGCCCCTGGGAGGAGTTCTCCTCTTTCGGTGCAGTTAGTGCCGTAGATGGTATAAGACACATTGTTTCCCTGGTACCAGCACCAATACCCTTGTCCCATGTAAATCAGACGGGAGGAAGGCATTGGGCTGGTCTTCATCTCACAGGACCCTTTGGTGTCCCAACACTGGTGTCTAAGCACCCGTTCCTGACTACCTTGGCAGAGGATAGCGGCCTCTTTCCTCCAACATCCTTCTGTATGCAACAGATAAGGATGGCCTCTCTCATAGGTCAGGACATCCAAGGGGGAGCTGTGGATGGAGTACCGTCCGGTTGCTCACCACAATTCCTAGGTGATGGCACTGTACCCCTCCCTAAGGATGCCGGATACAGGTGCCAACGATGACGCGTACAGGTCAGATTATTACAACCGTGCCACTGGACCACCCACCAGTTGTGTGATTGGCCGCAAAGGGAGAGATCAGAGGACTGATCCGTTGGCGGAGGTGAATGGGAAGTGTCCGTTATGTAGGGCCGACACAATATGTTTAAGGTTATCCGAGAGTTCACTCTGGACCTGCGTACACGCCAGGGCAAGCTGGGTTCTGTCTTGCTCCTCCAAGAGACCCACAACTAACCTTTCTAAACTTCTCTCGTAGAGCAGAAGATAGAGAGGTAGTGGCATCTACAGTATGTGCGAATGCTGTAAAACCCTCTAGGACGTGGTTTACATCAAGCTGGGTCTTGAATCCTTCCCCGGTGTGTTTTCGCAACGTCCCCAAGTTTACTTCTCAGGATTTCCATATCCATAGTGTTCAGAGCCCCCACTCCCAATGCACCTCCGCCTAGTCCATGGCAATCAGATCTCGTCTCCCCCTGTGTTTCCTATTTCGAGAGTCATCTTTTCTTACCTCTTGCCCCGCCTCTATCCATCCTCTTATCATATCAATTTGGTTCCTCACAAACTCCTCACATCTGTGATCCCAATGATCAACTCGGAAATCATCCACGGAAATTCCTCCAGGTGAAAAGGACGAATTTCGTCGTTAGTAATGATCTTCCAAGGGATGGACAGTTGAGGAGCTATGGGATCTGCCAATTTGATGGATAGGGCGATGCAAGAGTCCAAATGGGTTTCCACTGGTTGGAGACCTTCCGTTTCATAGGGGACCCTTACCACCGTTACACACACTTGTCCCCTACCTTTGAATGAGTACCATTGATCACTCTCTCCAGCCTGTAACACTAGTTTTCCCATCGGTTTGGATTGGACAGATAGACCCACTGAGTAAAAGTCCAGCACCCTTCGTCTACTGCCTCACAAAAGGCCACTTAAACGAACCATCTATATTGATATCAAAGTTAATATCTCTGCCTCGGGGGTCTTTCCAATCGGAAGACACATACCTATTTCCGGTATTCCTCAGTCATAGGGGTACCGTCCATCCATACGTCCACTGTAGGGGTGTCCACCCCATTGCACACTAAATCCCACCTCCAGGGGTTAGTGTCTAACATGACCATCTGGGTGTCCTGTTCCCAGTGGGCATAGGTGACGAAATAGTATCCTGTCACCTCCGGCACACAGTTGTCTCTCATGATGGTGATCATAAAAGACCGTATGGATGGGGACCCCTCTAACTGAGTATACCTTAGATCCTTGGCATCGGTCCATACCTTTAAAACTGTTGCTTGGTACAAGCCTTCCAGTTTTACCGGACCACTCTGATCATTCCATAAGGCCTGACCAGAGTTACTGCAATTTAACTTTAACATCATTACACTGGTTCGTAAGTAATCGGTGGACACATGTCCCTGAACATAACTGGATTCCCTAGTGATAATCATCTGGGAATCCCTCAACATGCAATAAGCCTTAAGGGTGCCTCTTACAGGGATGGGTCTATCAAAATATGTCCTAAACCTTAACCTATCGCGGCTATCCTTCCTGGTGAAGGTAGCTTTAAGGATATACCAGCCACTATACTCTGCCCCAGTGACATCTTCAGGACTAAGAACCCCTTCCTTAGTACACAACACCGTAGTAGTGTTGGCTTCCACTTGTCTGTACGGATGCAAGTGGGTGTCTCTAGACACCCATCTTAAAGATTTGATAGGTGTTGGGTCTACCTCCTGAAAATGTCTAAATTCCTTGAGGCAGAGGGCATGTAAGTCATGTGGTATGGCAGACACATTCTCTACTGGGGTATAATGCTGAATTACACCACTGGCAAAACCCTCCCTCTGGAAACCATACAGATACCATTGTCCCGGTGTAAAGGTGACATTCTCGTATGGTTCCAGGATTTTGCCTCCCAGACATTCCACCATTAACAGACCGGGTTTACTAATTGATATGTTCGCCATACCATAATTAGTTTCCCGACCCTCCCCCGCAGAGGCTGAGCCTGCCATCATCATGCTTACCACCAGTGTCACAAGCTGGAGATGTGCCCTGTCAACGGCCTTTGTACCTTGAGCATGGTGTCGCCCATTACTTCAAGTACCTGGTAAGGACCTTCCCAGTTTGCGTCCCAAGGACCGGCACGACGGAAGACCTTTACCATTACCAGGTCTCCTACAGAGGGCATTGGTGTCTCCCCCTGTAGATACGGTTTGTGCAACCGTATTGCAGCGTAGGGCAGTAACTCCTTCAGGTTCTGTTGAACCTGTTGGAGAAACATGTCCCTAGCAATGGCATTCTTCAAAGGCTCTGATACTAGAGGTTCGTTCGGTAAGCATAGGGGCATTTTTCGTCCAGTCATGAGTTCAAACGGGGTGATGCCGGTACTTGTTGATTCGGTAGCTCGGATACCCATTAGCACTGCTGGAAGAGAGGTTACCCATGAGGAACCTTTCTCCAGTAGCGCCTTGGAAAGCCGTGTTTTAATGGTCCGGTTCATCCGCTCGACAATGCCCGCAGACTGAGGATGGTACGGGACATGAAACCTTTGTTTGATGTCTAAAAGACTACAAAGGGCTTTCATCACCTTACCCGTGAAATGGGTTCCTCGGTCTGACTCTATCACTCTGGGGATGCCCCATCGTGACAGAACCTGTTCCCACAGAACACGGGCAGTGGTCGTAGCCGAATCGTTGACCGTAGGGATGGCTTCTACCCATTTAGAGAAGACATCCACTACTACCAGTGCGTAACGACAGTTACGACTCCCGGTCGGTAAGGGTCCAATAAAATCAATTTGGATCGCGGACCACGGACCATCTGCAGGAGGAACTCTCTGCAGCACTGGCTTCAGGGCAGCCGCCCTTGGGTTTACCTGAGCACATACCAGGCACTGTTGCGTGACTTCCTCCACTGTGTTGGACATTCCTGGCCAGTATAATTTGTCCTTTAAAAGGGACAATAGTTTATCCCGGCCAAGATGTCCAAACAGTTGATGGTTTAGTCTCGTCAGCTCTGCCTGCAGATGCTGCGGAACCACGGGAAGCGGAAGTTTCTGCGTACCGGCATCATGGCACAGTATCCCCTGTCGTATCGACCAGGGATGCTGTGGTGAAGTGAAGTGTGTCACTAGAAGAGGATCCTTGTTTTGTTCCTCCTCAAATGACACCGGGCCCTCTCTCAGGTCATTACTCCGTACTGCAATCCGGTGTTTGGGTAATGGCTCAGTGCCTGGTTCCCGAAAGGATCCAGATACTGCTGCCAGTTTGGCCATTTCGTCGGCTTTGTTGTTGCCCGACGTTAAGGGTTCGTCACCTTTCTGATGAGCAGGGATCTTTATGATGGCTGCTTCCGCCTGGTGTGCCATGCCCCATTCCCACAACTCCTTCAGAACTGACACATGGGCGAGAGGTTTGTTTTGGCTGTCTACAAATCCTCGTCTTTTCCATATGTCCAGGTGCAGGGTGAAGGAACGAACTACATATGAACTGTCGCTATATATAGTTCGTTTCCCTGGGGGCTCGAGGAGCAAGGCCTCCTTGACCGCCTCCAGTTCAGCCCGCTGTGCTGACATGTGACCCGGCAACTTGACCAGACTCTGAGTGCCTGTGGTCTCATCCAGCACCGCAAAACCTGTGACATATGTCCCATCCATGTGGAATCGAGAGCCATCCACAAAGATGACTCTGTCTTCTGGATGTGTGTCAGTCCTGAACAACTGTGGCCTATCGACCTGCGTCGGTTGTCCACAGTCATGTTTGGTTCCAGTCATGTTCAATAACTGGGACAGAACATATTTGGCTTTGTGGGTCACCTGCAAATTCCTCCCACTGAGATCCATGATCCACCTCCCAAATCTCTGTTGAGAGACTCCGGGTAGTGTATCACGGAGTAACAGGGCCAAGGGAGAATGTGGAGTCTGCAAGGTGAGGGGTTTGAAGCCTATAATATGATCCGTGGTCTTGACGGCATAATGTATGGCTGCCAGCTGCTTGGCACACTCATCGAACCCTCGTTCGATGGGCGAAAGTAGCCTGGAGAAGTACCCCAGCGGTCTAGACTCGTGTCCGGTCTGTTGGAGAAGGACCGCTGAGATCGACTCCATCCCTGCATGCGCCTGTATGGCCATTTCCCCATCTGGATGAGGAGTGGCCAGTACAGGGGCAGAGGAGAGATCCCTTTTCAGGCGAGAAAAGGCCTCTTCCTGCCCATCAGACCAATCCTTAAGTGAAGGCTCTTCTCCTCTGAGGAGTTCATAGAGAGGTTTCGCTTTGGCCGCAAAATCTTCTATAAACTCTCTCATGAAGTTGGCTACTCCCAGGAATTTTCTCAAATCCTGTAGAGTGCCAGGCCTTGGTAACTTTACCATGGCTTCCACTCTGGCCGCCATGAAAAGATATTTGGACCCCAAGGAAAGTCACCTCTGCTCTGGCCAAATTTGCCTTGTGGGGACTCAACTTGAGTCCGGACCTGGCCAGGAGTCCCAACAACTCTTTCAACAGAACCAAGTGCTCTTCCATGGTCTCTGTGTGTAAGAGTAAGTCATCCACGTATTGCAGAAGACATTCCGGCCGTGAAAACACACTCAGTACGGCCGCTAATGCCTGATGGAAATACGTGGGACTGCTGTGGAACCCTTGGGGAAGTACACCAAACATGTACTGTTTGTTCCCCACCGTGAAGGCAAATTTGTACCTGCAGTTCTCAGTCAGTTCGATCGAGAAGAACCCGTTGGCTACATCTATGGTCGAGAATACGCGACTTTTGCCGCTTATTCTGGCCATGATGTCGGGAGTCTGGGCCACCACCGGAGCGGACATTGGGGTGTATTTGTTAAGGACACATAGGTCTATGGTAAGACGCCACGCATTGGTGTCCTTTTTCTTAACTGGCCAGAGGGCATTGTTGCATTTTGAATTGCCCTCAATGACCACACCCCTCGTAATCAATTCCTGGACAGTGTCCATAATTGATTCGGTGGCTTCTGGTGGAAATCGGTATTGGCGTTGAGGTGGGGGATCTGGTCCCTGTATGTCCACCTGTACACCAATCAGCCTGCCACAATCATTCTTGCTCTGGGCCCACAGATCTGAATACTCGTACACAATAGGCTCAAGGTCTAGGTTGTGTGAGACCTCTGGCCACTTGTGTTCCAGTATGTCCGCTGAATTATCGATCGGTGGTAAAGGTGGACTCAGACATTGGCGTTGTATGACCAACACCTTTGCTTGTCTGGGACCTTTCCACACGATACAGTTCGCCAGATCTATGATCCACCCATGTTGGGTCATTACATCGGTTCCGATGATGTTATCGGAACCGGGGTAAAACCACATTGGGATAGTCAGGGTCATATATTTGGGCTATCTGTACGATGACCTCATCAATTCTGTGGGCCCTCACCCCCCCTTGTTGGTGATCAAATCCGATCACCACACACTGAGGGCTGTTGGGGTGTAAATCATGTTTAACATTGGTAATAGAAATCTCCGCACCAGTGTCAAGCATGATTTTCGTGTCCATGTCTTTTATTCTGGCCTTTATGTGGGGTCTCCCTGAAGCATCCAGTATGATTGGACATACTGGTGCCAGATCTTTAGGGATCCCTTTCCTTCAGTCGATTTCCACCAGACTCCCAGTAGGTACCTGTGAGGTACATACTGCCACTTGTGGGTTTTCCCGCTGAACCTTTGGTGTGGATTCTTTGGATTCCACACCATTTGCCATATGAGCTGGGGTGTTCACAACGGCCACACGTTTAGGTGCCTGCCCTTGTGAAGGCCCCATCTGTTTTTCCATATGTTCCCCCACATTTTTAGAATAATTAGGTTTCATCCTGAAACCGTTATTATTCCCACATTTTTCGGAATTTCCTTTGTTCCGTGGCCATTGTGGACAATTCCTTTTTATGTGCCCATATTGTAAACACAGGAAGCATCGAACGCTTCCTGTCTTTTCCAATGGTGGGGCTGTGGGGCGAACAGTTGTGTTCCATTTTGTGTGCTGTATCCGTTCATCATGAGATCTAACGGTTACAGGCACACGCTCCCTTACTTTCACGGATTTCTTATTGTGCAGTATATCTTGTCTACACTGCTCAATAATCATTGCCGCGTCCGTAAGGGAAGGTTCCCTAGCTGCACTGAGCCGGATTGCAGTGTCAAGGTATGGGAATTTTTCCACCAACATACGGATCATGCCCTGTGGAATTCCAATACCCTGATCTTTTGTGACCTTCCTGTACATTGCCTCAAACCGACTACACATAGATAAGGGCTCATCATGTATAGTGGGTTTGAATTTTGTAAGGATGTCTGGAGTAACGTCCCAATGACCCGTTGCCAGTCTCATGAGTATGGAGAGGCGTTCCTCCTTGTCATGATACTGTCCATTCTTGGGTTGCGTTCTCCCCGTTACCTCATACCTCTGGTTCCGGTGAGTGGGTAACCAGAGTTTGAACAACTCCATGCGATATTCGGGGGCCACGGAGTATTTGTTACAGTGACCCTCGAAGATATCGCATGAAGTGAACGGATCTACGTTGGGATCATACTTGGGGATCTCCTTGCAGATCCGTAACAGGAAATTTATCCTTTCCATACTAGTATGGCTGGGATAAAATTCCTCTTGTCTCACCGGACGAGTTGGGGGGTTGGAAGTGGTATGCACTGTTTGCCAACCACTTCCCCCTTGCCAAATACTGTCCTGCTCCTGGATACGGCTGCTTTGTCTGTTCTCCCCGGGGGTTGGGGAGAACATAAGCGTCCGTTCCACCTGTCCCCTAGTATCTGAAGCCTCGGACGTTTGGTCCGTGGGAGACGCCGGCGCAGCCGCCGCTGTCTCCCCCTGTGCCGTTCCCGAAACGCATACTTGTTTCGTGGGCACCATGCTACTAGTACCAGGCCGTGACAGATTTGAGATGGCCTGTTGCAAATCCACAATGGTTTGTGTTTTTGCAGCCAGGTCCTCTCTGAGTTGCACAATGATTGCATCCATGGATGCAGCATTGTTCCTGTACTGATTTATCTCAGTGTACAGTCCGAGGAGTTCCCTGTCCATGTCAGAGTAGAAACTCTCTTTTTCCGAGAGTCTCGACTCCAACAGGCAGATTTCCCTGCCCCTCTCAACTGTACACTGGGCCTTTTCTTGGAGCTGAGTCTCTAGTGTGTGCACTTGTTTGTAGTTTTCCATGCAACAATTGCAGTGGAAATTTGCCTTGTTGCAAACTTCCTCTGCCTTTGCTGCACTGTTAAGTGTTTCCACGTGTTCTGGCTTCCAAATGTTATCCTCAAAGGTGTGAACCAATTTAGCTAACATTTGGAAGCGTTTGTTAGTTTTATTAAACACACTCCTACTAATACAAACCTTATCATGAGCGTATGCTTGGTCCAATAAACTGGACCATAGCATCTCTGTAGATTTGTATGTAGTAGGAATGACCGGGTTAAATGTGCTGTGTTTGGCTAAGTGCATTAGTGTGGAGAAGTCCATACTCACTTTTTTGGAGGCTGTCATCTTCTCTGGAGCTGATTCCAGTTGTCCTTCTTTTGCTGCGTGGAGAAGGTCCTTTAGTTTCCGGAACGCCTTCTCCCGACCAGCTGGACTTCTTGGACTCAGCACCCCTGGCGATGGTCCTCTCTCGGTGATCGTATGGGTCTTCCTCCTCTGGTCCCTTGTATGCTGACTCGTTTTGGGTCGTGTAAATGCAATGAACAAACGTTAAAATACAAAACAAAAGATCTAGGTTCTTTTGCGAAAGATTTTGCACCGTATTTAGTTTTGACTTGAAAAATCGCGTTACCTGTCCGAATTACCAGGCCCTTGGACGCACAGAAACCACTGTCCACGTCCCTATTGCCTGGCTAATTCACAGAATAAGTGAATTCCCTATGTCGTTGCTAAATACGGATACAAAGTCCACGCAAGGGCCCTGGCTCGCCAATGTAAAAGGGGATATTAATTATTGGTATTTTGGGACGTACCAATAATTAATATTCATAAATAGGCAGAACCCGCTTTCGCTAGTTCTGCCTATTTATGACTAAGTACAGGGGCGTAGCTATAGGGGGTGCAGAGGTAGCAGTTGCTACCGGGCCCAGGAGCCTAAGGGGGCCCAAAGCCCCTTATGCCACATAAGAAGACACCAGTATTATAGAAAGTGCATGCCGGTCAGGTTACACCTCTGGAGGGAAGGGGTTAGGTAAAAAAGTTTGCGTGGGTGGGGGGTGCCGTTTCAATTTTTAACTCGGGCAGCACGGGGGCCACAAAGCACTGAGGGAAAGGGGGCCCAAGCTGAACTCTTGCACCAGGGCCCATGAGCCTTTAGCTACGCCCCTGACTAAGTAAATCTCCTACTGCCTTTCACACGACCTAGAAGGGACTCAAAGTACACGTAAACACTGCAATAAACACTGTACACTGTATTATAAATAATAACAATATTTATTATTTATTAACAATACAGTATAATAAAATCCTAGCTACACTACACAATCCCGTTTAACTCCAACCACAATACTAACTAAACAATACACACACACACACACTTATATAGCAGCCCTCCCCAACCTATCTATGTTACTGTCCCTAGGGAAGCAAAAGGGTTAGATTAGAATAACAGGGAGGTTCAGTAATAATTCAAGGGCAACAAGGGTAATCAAGGGATCCAGGGGTTGCAGGGCTATGGTTGGGTCAGGGAATACAGGGCACCAGGGGTTAATGCAGGGATAACAGGGCAGGGGTGCAGGGAGCAAGGGTTGGAGATCAGGGGGCAGCAGCACACAAGGGGTGCTGGGCAATCAGGGCAGCAGGGGTTGGTTATGGCAAGGCAGGGGTACAGGGGCACTGGCAAGGCAGGGGTTTGATGGTGCAGGGGTTAAATGGTGCAGGGGTGCAGGGGCACTGGAAACAAGGCAGGGGTTAACAGGGCCGCAGGGGTCTACAGGGCAGAGGTGACAAGGGGTTAAATCATTGGTGGTTCAGGGGGGGGTACTTAGCCAGTCCTTCAGGAGGGTAATGCTCATCTCCAGGGGGTTGCTCGTCGTCCGGGGGATGATTCTTCCTGGTGTGGAGGCACGGCTCAACTGAAGAGCGCAGCGCGATCGGGTTATTTAAACCCGGTCGCGCTCGCTCCCGTGCTCCCCGTGTGCACGAGCGCCGGCGCGGTGCTATGACGTCACCGCGCCGGCGCGTGCTGTTTCCCGGGCGGAGGATCTCTTTGATCCTCTGCCTGGGGAGCGCTTTGTATCTCCGGCGCTTGTAATTACAAGCGCCGGAGGTACGCGCCGGACAGAGACAGGGAAACCTATTGTTTCCCTGTCCTGTTAATTGCCCCCAGCAGCGCTGAGGGTAATTAACAGAAGGGACAGAAGATCATATCGATCTTCTGTCCCTTTGAAGTACCTGGGACTGGACTAATTAGTCCAGTCCCATGTCTCCAGCTATCCCCAGCAGATGGGCCATTGTTCATCTGCTGGGGGCTATAGGGGGGGGCACCCTAGTTATTACATGTATATAGATACATGTACATAACTGGGGATCATGTACATGCATCTATATACTACTGGAGGACATATATAAGGGGTCATATGTGGAAAGGGGGCAATATATATAAAAGGGGGCCTATAAGGATAAAGGGGGCATTTATATAACAAAGGGCATTAGGTATATAACAAGGGGCATTATTATAAGAAAGGGGGCATTAAAATATATAAATATATATATAAATATAGGTGCATGCAAATGGGGCTCATGCACACATATCTATATATATATATATATATATATATATATATATATATACATACAGTTAGAGCACCTGGTGGATAACCACATCCACCAGGGCTTCAGGCCTTCGTGGCCATGGGGCCACAGACCCTAAATTTGGGGCCACCCATATATGCATATACATATGGGTATATGCATATATTGTAGGTGGCGCCCACACTTCCTTCTACATATGATTTTTTTGATCACTCAATATTACACTTTATGTAATGAATTTTAGTTTTACACAATAAAAGCATTTTTGAAAAAAAATCATGTTTTAGCATCTCCATTTTTCGAAAGCTATATATTTTTTTTATTTTTTTGGGCGATTATCTTATGTAGGGGCTCATTTTTTTGCAGGAAGAGATGACGGTTTGATTTGTACTATTTTGGGTTGCATATGACTTTTTGATCGCTTGTTATAACAGTTTATGTGATGAAAGGTGACAAAAAAATGGCATTTTTTGCACAGTTTTTATTTTTATTTTTTTATGGTGTTCACCTTAGGGGGTAAGTCATATAATATTTTTATAGAGCAAGTCATTACGGACGTGGAGAAACCTAATATGCCTAATATGTCTTTTTTTTACATTTATTTCAGTTTCACACAATAAAAGCATTTTTGAAGAAAAAGAAAGCATGTTTTAGTGTCTCCATTTTTTGAAAGACATATTTTTTTTATCTTTAATTTCATGTGATATTTTTATAGAGCAGGTTGCTACGGACGTGGCAATATCTAATATGTCTACTTTTTAAAAAAATATTTCAGTTTTACACACTAAAAGCATTTTTGAAGGAAAAAGAAAATTATGTTTTAGTGTCTCCATTTTCTGAAAGCCATATTTTTTAAATTTTTTGGGCTAATAATCTTTGTTAGGGTACCATTTTTGCGGGAAGAGATGACGGTTTGATTGATACCATTTTGGGGTGTGTATGACTTTTTGATCGCTTGGAATTACACTTTTTGTGATGAAGGTGACAAAAAAATAGCATTTTTGGAACACTTTTTATTTATTTATTTTTTTTTACGGCGTTCACCTGAGGGCTTAAATCATATGATATTTTTATAGAGCAGGTTATTACGGACGTGGTGATACCTAACATGTATACTTTTTACATTTATTTAAGTTTTACACAATAAAAGCATTTTTGAAGAAAAAAAAATATCATGTTTTAGTGTCTCCATTTTCTGAAAGCCATGTTTTTTTAATCTTTTGGGAGATTGTCTTAGGTAGGGTCTCATTTTTTGCGGGAAGATATGACGGTTTGATTAGCACTATTTTGGGGTACATATGTCTTTTTGATTGCTTGGAATTACTCTCTTTGTGATGTAAGGCGACCAAAAAATTTTTGCTCAGTTTTTTATTTTTTATTTTACGGCGTTCACCTGAGGCGGTAGATTATGTGATATTTATAGAGCACTTCGTTACGGAAGCGGCAATACCTAATATGTGTGTTTTATAAAAAAATTTTAAACATTTTTTTATGGTGAGGGGGCGTTTTTTTTTTACTTTGTAAATTTGTACACTATTCGTACGCTATTCGTACGCATTTGCGTATAGATTGAAATATGCGTATGAATAGCGTACGAATTTTAAAATGCGTACGCAAATACGCAAAAATGGCACTCGAGCATGCTCGGCTGAGCATGCTCGCTCATCTCTAAGTACAATACTTTCTGTATTGTACTGAATTGAACAAAAGGCTAGGCTGGCTCCCCTAGGCTTCCGTACATGGCAGGCTCCGATGCCTGTGTAAGGCATCGGAGCTGCAATGGCAACCATCGGCCCCCTGCCAGCTCAGCACGGGGGGCTGATGGAATCAGAGGGAGCTCCCTCCCTCTGCAGACCCCACACATGCCGCAGTCAGCGCTGACCGCGGCGTGTGAAGGGTTAATCCGCCGGCATCACTGCACACAGCGGCAGCAATATTTAAAAAAAAAAAAAAAAAAAGAGTTTTCCCCAAATAAAAAAGAAAAAAGTTCTCTAAAAAACCATATTAATAAAAATTCCTAGGTCTAAAAAAAAAACACAAAAATTATGATAATCCAACAAATAAAAAAAGGTTGTTAAACTACCACATGCACATTACAGTGTCTGGTCATTAAAGCATTAAGTATTATTTTATAATCCAATGACACTAATATACAACCAAAAATACAATAAACATAAGAAACCCAGGGCAGTTCAGGAGACTATGTTGGTCATTTACTAATATGAAATGCGCCTAAATTACCGTAGGCGTATTTCAGGTGCAGATGGTGGCGCAACGGCGACTTCTCCCCACTAATGCCAGGTCTAAAATTGTGTGTGGGGAAGGAGGCCTGTCTCATTCATCACTTTCTACGTCTGTTTTAGGCGTAGAAAATGGTCTAAATGTGAGCCAGCTCGGAAGCTGTCTTACATTTAGAACTGGTACTGGTTACGTCGAAGTTATGGAGAGGCCTGCGACTCATAACTTCAGTGGATCCACCAGCAGCTATGGGCCTTTATTATGACCGACATCTAAACCGCTGGTCTTAATAAATGTGCCACTATGTTTGGATGTTTGATACACATTAATGAGGGTCTTCCCCATACACAAAAATGTCCAAAGGTTGCTTTTGAAAGAAAACAGAGAGAGAGAGAGCAGCGCTCATTTGAAGGACCGTAGTACAGACAGGGCTGTATTTAGGGTTCATGCTGCCCTAGGCACTCTCTGTGATGACGCCCCCCCCCCCCCCCAACGCGAGCCATCATTCCCCCACACCCCCAAATTTCATCCGCGCCACCACCCCTCAGCAAAACCTGACCCTATGCACTTTAGTCGTCCAGTCACAGGGGTCGGCCCTATAGGCGGACAATGGAGGCTATTGTGCCTGCATGTATTTACTATATTTCTACATAACTATCGCAGCAATGTACCGTATCTATAGCTTTCCAGCAAACTTAATGCAACTAAAGGAGTCATGATAAACATACCACATACCAACTATGCACCCACCAGACCTCAGATCAGCAGAATGTACCCCATCAGACCTTAGATCATTAGAATGTGCCCCCAACAGACCTCAGATCAGCCCACTGTACCCCCATCAGACCTCAGATCAGCCCGCTGTACCCCAATCAGACCTCACATCAGCCCATTGTGCCCCCATCAGACCTCAAATCAGGCTACTGTGCCCCCATCAGACCTCAGATCAGCCCACTGTGCCCCCATCAGACCTCACATCATCCCACTGTGCCCCCATCAGACCTCACATCAGCCCACTGTGCCCCCATCAGACCTCAGATCAGTCCATTGTGCCCCCATCAGACCTCACATTAGCCCACTGTGCCCCCATCAGACCTCAGATCAGCCCATTGTGTCCCCATCAGACCTCACATTAGCCCACTGTGCCCCCATCAGACCTCAGATCAGCCCATTGTGCCCCCATCAGACCTCACATTAGCCCATTGTGCCCCCATCAGACCTCACATTAGCCCACTGTGCCGCCAACAGACCTCAGATCAGCCCATTGTGCCCCCATCAGACCTCAGATCAGCCCATTGCGCCCCCATCAGCCTTTTGTGCCCCAGCCCCCATCAGACCTCAGATCAGCCTTTTGTGCCCCCATCAGACCTCAGATCAGCCCATTGTGCCCCCATCAGACCTCACATTAGCCCATTGTGCCCCCATCAGACCTCACATTAGCCCACTGTGCCGCCAACAGACCTCAGATCAGCCCATTGTGCCCCCATCAGACCTCAGATCAGCCCATTGCGCCCCCATCAGCCTTTTGTGCCCCAGCCCCCATCAGACCTCAGATCAGCCTTTTGTGCCCCCATCAGACCTCACATCAGCCCATTGTGCCCCCATCAGACCTCAGATCAGCCCACTGTGCCACCATCAGACCTCAGATCAGCCCATTGCGCCCCCATCAGCCTTTTGTGCCCCAGCCCCCATCAGACCTCAGATCAGCCTTTTGTGCCCCCATCAGACCTCACATCAGCCCATTGTGCACCCATCAGACCTCAGATCAGCCCATTGTGCCCCATCAGCCCGTTGTGCCCCATCAGACCTCAGATCAGAACATTGTGCCCCATCAGAGATCACATCAGCCTTTTGTTCCCCACCCCCCATCAGACCTCAGATCAGCCCGCTTTTCCCCCATAAGACCTGTCCCATTTGCCAGCCTGACAGGTGCCCCTCCAGATGTGCACAGCCACAAACACACACAAAAAAATACTTACCTGTTCGCTCCGGACTTCAGCGCGCACCCTCTTCTCCTGAGCAGTGTGATCCCGCGAGACTTGTAACCCAACTCCGGGTCTCACGGTATCACACAGCCAGCCCAGGAGAAAGCGCCGGAGAGCTGCATGGGGCATGGGGACGGGTGGCCATGGCAGGGTAAGGGTTTATTGAAATAACTGTGTGCACCCTGCGCCCAGGGCCGCTTCTAGCTTTTCTGCTGCCTGAGGCGAAAAATGAAATAGCGCCCCCTTCCCTTGCCCCCATCAAACCTCAGATCAGCGTCTTGTGCCCCCATCAGACCTCAGATCAGCGTCTTGTGCCCCCATCAGACCTCAGATCGACACATTGTGCCCCCATCAGACCTCAGATCAGCATCTTGTGCCCCCATCAGACCTCAGATCAGCATCTTGTGCCCCCATCAGACCTCAGATCAGCGTCTTGTGACCCCATCAGACCTCAGATCAGCGTCTTGTGCCCCCATCAGACCTCAGATCAGCGTCTTGTGCCCCCATCAGACCTCAGATCAGCGTCTTGTGCCCCCATCAGACCTCAGATCAGCGTCTTGTGCCCCCATCAGACCTCAGATCAGTGTCTTGTGCCCCCATCAGACCTCAGATCAGCGTCTTGTGCCCCAATCAGACCTCAGATCAGTGTCTTGTGCCCCCATCAGACCTCAGATCAACACAATGTTCCCCCATCAGACCTCAGATCAGCGTCTTGTGCCCCCATCAGACCTCAGATCAGCGTCTTGTGCCCCATCAGACCTCAGATCAACGTCTTGTGCCCCCATCAGACCTCATATCAGCGTCTTGTGCCTTGTGCCCCCCTCAGACCTGCCCACCCAGCCACTTAAAAAAAAACATACTTACCTGTCCTGCGCTGCCGCTGCCCTCAGCTTCCGCGCTCCACTGTCTTCCCTTCCAGCGTACACTATGACCTGACCGTCAGGTCATAGTGCGCGCCAGAAGGGAAGACAGTGGAGCGCGGAACCTGACGGCAGCGGAGGACAGGTAAGTATGTTTTTTTTAAGTGGCTGGGTGGGCTGATCTGAGGTCTGAGGGGGGCACAAGAAGCTGATGGGGAGCGCCCCCCCACTCCCCTCTACAGAAATAAAAAAAAAATTCCATGATGGTTTTTGAAAAAAAAAAATTTTTTCCCCAGAACCCTTAAAGATTCTCCCGGCGGGGTGCCGCGACCCGCCGCCCTAGGCACCGTGCCCCTGGTGCCTAGTTGCTAATACGGCCCTGAATACAGATGGTTAAGTCTGCTGCTAGAGAGGCTGTAGGCTGTGCTGGGAGCACAACACCCAAATCAGAGGTGGAGTTAAATTCAAGTTGCTGGTGCAGCTAGGCTTCCTCCTTCAAGACCCGGATGACAGGTCAGAAACTGTTGAGCAGAAGATACAGGATCAGCAGGGGTGCACCCAGGTAAGTCCAAAGCTTGGTTAATCAAGTGTAATCTTTTTTGGAATAATTTTGTTAAATAAATTATTCCAATAAAGATTATACATGATTAACCAAGTTTTGGACATACCTGGTTGCGCCGCTGCTGATTCAATATCTTCTGCAAAACAAAAGTTCAGCATCAGCAAACAACATCACCATTTGAGATTTCATGCACACGACCATGGGGCCGCTGTGCCCATGTTGTAGAACACAAACCATGGTCCGCAAAACATGGGCACCAGCCGTGTGCACTCCACTTCACGGTGCAGGCCCATTGACTTCAATGGGTCCACAATCTGCAAAATGCAGCAAAAGATAGCTGACTTCATATCATAAACCTGAAATTCCTGAACGCCTTCATAGCCTACCGATGATTCACATTGTAGCATATCAAGTCGATAATTCCTTTGATAAAGAAAGGGGAGGTTAAAGGGATTTTCCGAGTTATATATATTGATGACCTATCCTCAGGATAGGTCATCAATATCAGATCGGCGGGGGTCCGACACCCGGCACCCCCGCCGATCAGCTGTTTGAAGAGGAGGCACGCGCCGTATCAGCGCTGCCTCCTCTTCAATGTGTACATGCTGGCCAACACGGGGATAGTGGTGAGTGGGTGTAATTACACCTCTCCACCCCATTCATTTCTATGGGAAGGATCGCTTCCATAGACTTGTATGGGAGCGATTCTTCCCATTGAAACGAATGGGGCAGTGAGATGTAATTACACCTACTCACCACTACCCCCGTGTCGACCAGCATGTAAACAGTGAAGAGGAGGCAGCGCTGATATGGCGCGCGCCTCCTCTTCAAACAGCTGATCGGCAGGGGTGTCGGGTGATATTGATGACCTATCCTGAGGATAGGTTATCAATATATATAACTCAGAAAACCCCTTTAAGGCGACCTCAGATTTAAAAGATCCTTACTATTATCTGTTGATTTATTCAGCATATCAAGAATCTCTAATGTTTGTGGTTAAAAAAAAGCATCAGAATCACTTCACTACCAGGTCATAGATCTACCCTTTGAAATGTCTTCCACATATAGGAAATATGTAATAAGTATTAGCAGACGTTGTCACCTTTCTCAGACTCAAAATTAGAATTAAAAATTCTACTCAAAATTTTTAGTTCCCTCCAGACATCTTGCACTTTGTTAGAACATCTAGGTTAAATCCTAAACCCCAAAAAATCAAACTTGTTTCAATCTCTTGTAAACAGGCTTCCTGGTGAATCTCTTGAATACATACAAATAATTTCCTGAAACAGATCCCTAATATCCTTGTATAGGAATTATGGATGAGTGAAAAAAGTTCAGATTTTAGCAAACCCAAATTTTTTGCAATTCGTTTCAGACAAATCAGAGAGAGAGAGAGAGAGAGAGAGAGAGACTAGTATGCTACTGAGGGTACCCTTTCTCATTATGTAGAATTAGCACATCTCACATCTGCTGGCATCAGACAGGCTTAGGAAAGCTAATTTGAATATCTTTCTCAGAAACCCAGAGGGGCATTGTCTGGCCTACAATACTCTACACATATACTCTGCATACTAGGTGCTCTCTGTAATGAGAAAGAGTACCCCCAGACAACGCTTAAATATATATGAAAGGAACTCAGAGTACCATACTAGTCTCCCTATCCCTGTAGAATCAATTTACATCTATTTAAAAAAAAAAAAATAAAAAACCTAAAACAAACCAAATCTGGGATGGTTTGCTCATCTCTAATAGAAACATGAAACTAACCAAAGATGTTAGTTTTCTGATGTTAGTTTCCTTAGCAGTGGAATAGGCTGTCATCCAGATGCCAAAACTGTGGTCTGCAACTGCTCAAAGTTAGGGCTTTCTAACAAGTTCTAAAGGCATTGAAGGGGTTCTGAGTTGGGAATGAGTTTTTAACAAGTGCCCAAAGCCATACTTACCTGCTCCCTGTCACTCCGGTCTTCCACTGTGTCCATGTTCCAGTCGTCACAGTGTTGACATCTGGTGCAGTATGGGCATGGTCAACTAGCATGACTGGCTTCAGTGGTGATGCAACCACAAACCAACAATTCCCGATTACCTACATTATAGTTTAATTCCATTATATAACACTCCTAGGTGAAAAAAACACAGGGATGTAATTTATAGTCCTGAGGATGCTCTTGTGAAAGTATGGCCCTGACATCCACTTCAGAAGCATCTACCAATAAACTGCAGCTCATCAGGATTTCTCCAGATAGCACCAGAAAAGAATAATGTCTTAAGGTTATGAAATTAATAGCTGTATTACACAGACCCAATCTACAGGCGATTGTTGGGGGGGAAGTGCTCCTTCCCAGCGATCGCCTGCTCGATAACGGAGGAGACCGCTGCTATTATATGCAGCGACCTCCTCCACAGCATAGTGAGGAGAGATTATTATGCAATCACTCATCCCCATGCTGTCTATTTATTTGCCGGCAGCAGACCGTGATTATACAGCGTTTGCTCATTCAACGGGTAACCGGCAGCAGTATTATTTAATTGTATTAGATGAGCAGTATTAGATGATCGCTAATGAGCGTTACTATGAACCCTTGTTAGCGATCATCTGACAGTACAATGAAGTCTTATTCCTCTTAGACAACAAATAGGAGTGTTCCTGCATATACATTTGCCAAAAGACACAGAACTGGAAAACCAGAAGTTGTTTTCTCCCTTAACCCAAGAGCAAATCCTACAGTGGATGCACTAGCTCAAAACTGGTATTTCAAGCTGGCCTATCATGTTCCTCCTTTTTCCAGCTTATCGAAAAAGGAATTATATGGACCTGGTCCATTCTTCTCAAGAGATCTGCAGCCAGAGAAGATCTGTTAATGGAGGGTCCAGTGAAATGTCCAAAAATCAAAACCATACACTTCCTGGTTCTGATTATAAGCGGTTAATTTTAAGGGGGAAGCGACTGTTAGACCAAGTCATCTCTACCCTTTAGAATAGTAGAAAAAACATCTAAATATCTTTGGGGAAAAAAATATATCTTTGGGAAACATTCTTGTCCTGGTGCTGTGAACAGATAGACCTTCTGTGTCCGAATATTCTCATTAAAATCTGGACTTTCTCCAAGAATGCTTTGATGAAGGACTTTGCCCTGGTAACTTAAAGGGTCAGTTTGTTGCCCTAAGAAGTTTCTTTGACACTCAGTTATCAGAGCAGCATTGGCTTCTATTGTTGCTGCACCTGATTATTGATTTTGACATTTTAGACATATTTATGTTGAAGTTAGCCTGTCCATAGAAGGAGTGTGGATTAGCAAATAAGCAGTGTGGCTTTGCTTGCAAAGGGCATGGCATACATTTTTGCACCAAAATAGGCAGGATCACATCATTACCATTAGAGATGAGCGAGCATGCTCGGCCGAGCGTACTCGGGAGCAATTTTCGAGTAGTAGCGTACGCATGTGTATGCATTAGTGTACAGATTAGAAGATGCGTATGCATTAGCGTATGCATTAGCGTACAGATTATAAAATGTGTATGCTACTACTCGAAAATTGCTCCCGAGTACGCTCGGCCGAGCATGCTCGCTCATCTCTAATTACCATCTAATATAGAGCAATGTAGTAAGACGCCATCCCCTCACTCCCCTAGTCAGTTATGCAAGTGGAACGTACCAGTTCTGCTTACAGTCTAAGACAGGTAGCTGCAGCCATTTTAAATTATTTCTGGAAATGTTCATTAATGTAATACATTGCATTCAGAAATTCTTCAGACCCATTCACATTTTGTTATGTTGCAGCCTTGTGCTAAAAAAAGTTCACATTTTACCCCATCATTCTGCACTCAATACCACATAACATTATAATGAAAACAGAACTTTCAAAATCTTTGCTAATTTATTGAAAAGGAAAAACTAAAATATTGCATTGACATAAGATTTACACATCTGGATTTGGGGATTTTCTACTATTCTTCTATGCAGATCCTCTGAAGCTCTGTCAGGTTGGATGGGGACCATTTTGAGGTATCTCCAGAAATATTCTATTGACATTGTCTTGGCTGTGTAGTTAGGGTCATTATCTTTTTGGAAGCTAGACCTTGTGGCATCATACCAGTCCCAGTCTGAGGTCCAGAGCTGGATCAGGCTTTCATTAAAGGGGGTTATCCGAGCAATAATATTGATGACCTATCTACAGGATATAGGATAGGTCATCAATATTGCATTGGCAAATATCCGAGTCCTGGCACCCTAACTGATCGGCTGTTTTGGGAAGCTACAGCGCTCACCAGGCACTAACCAAGTATTGCACTATACATCATATAGCGGCTGTGCTTGGTATTGCAGTTCAGCCCCATTGACTTGAATGAGGCTGAGGTGCAACTAGGCCATGTGACCAATGTACGGTAATGTCACATGGCCTAGGAAAAGGCCGCAGCGCTCATGGAGTGTCTGGCCTTTTCAAACAGCTAATCGGCAGGGGGTCCTGGGTGTCGGACCCCTGCTCATCTGATATTGATGACCTGAGGATAGGTCATCAATATGAATTCCTGGATAACCCCTTTAAGAATATCTCTGTACTTTGCTCCATTCAGCTTTCCTTCAACTCTGACCAGTCTCCCTGTACCAGCCTACTTTTACCGGCATAATGCTACAACCACCATGCTTGCCTATAGAGATGGTATTGGGTGATGATGAACAGTGCCCGACTTCTTCCAAATATGATGCTTAGAATTGAGGCCAAAAAGTTCAACCTTGGTTTAATCAACATAGGGAATCTTTTTTTTCACAGTCTGAGATTTCTTTATGTGCTTTTTTTCCTAACTTTCATGTGTCTTTTTACAGAGGATATGCATCTTTCAGGGCAGACTGGTAATGCTGCAGTGATGGTTGACCTTCTGGAAGATTCTCCCATTGGGTTCTTGGTCACCTTCCTTACCAAGGCCCTTTTCCCCTTTATTACTTAGTTTGGTGGGGTGGCCAGCACTAGCACTGTTCCAAATGTCTTCCGTTTAAGAATTATGAAGGCCATTGTGCTCTTTGAAACTTTGAGTGCAGCAGAGTTTTTTGTACCCTTCTCTAGATCTGTTCCTCCACACAATCATGTCTCTGATTTATACAGCTATTTATATCCTCCTCATGGCTTGATATTTGCTCTGATATGCATTGTCAGCTGTGAGACCTTTTAGAAACATGGTTGTGAGAGAAAGAGAAGAGAAATGGGAGGCCCTCAGAGGTAAATTTCACGTGTTGTAGCAAAGGGTCTGAATACTTACATCCAAGGAAAATGTTAGCTCTTCTATTTTAATAAAATTCAGTTTCTTGTTAAAGGGAACCTGTCACCTAAAACACGCCTTTCAAGCCACCCATATTACCTTAAAGTAGCCAGCAGTAAGTTTCTAAAGATGTTCTTCTTCCTCCGATCAGCTGCGCCAAAATCTTAAAAATAAACTTTAATCAAGTCAAGGGGGCAACGGCCTCCTCGCATCAAGTCAGGATAACTGCGCCCCCTTTGCCTCTGATTGACAGCCAATAGCTTTTGGTTGTTCTGCAAAGCCGGCTCAAGGCTTGCGCATGCGCCCGACGCCTCTATTCCCATGAGCGTCTCGATGTGCATACATGTCACAAACATTCCTGCATCAGGTTGCTGGCGTTCGGCTAGGCTTTTAAAAGTGACATAATTTGACATGTATTCCTCTTGGTTTGGTTGCTGTTTACCACACCCCCTCCCCTCAGCTGTTGCGGGTGTGGTGATTATCTTTCCCCTATTTATCCCTTCCTCTCCCAGTATTCCTTGCGATTTATACTTTCTGCTTACTTTGTTGTGTGTGGTGTTGTTCTCGGCTGAGATCCTGTTGCTGCAATATCTGCATTAAGATAAGTGTCATTTTCCCTATTGTGTTTATCCTACTTTTCCCTGTTGTGGTTTTGCCGTCTGGAGTCTCCTGTTCGACTGTCCTCTTGGAGGAACGGGTTGACTCTTTCCTCTGTCACTAGCTGCAGGGTTCTATAGGGTGAGTTTGTTATTAGGTTCCTGTGTATGAACTCTCCTACAACTAAGGCCTGTTCATACTGGTAGTCAGGGCCTAGTTTCAGGGTTCCCTGCAGGAGGTGACCGTTTCCCTTGTTTGTTTTTTTCCCTTCCCTCTTACGCATGGTGTGGCTATTCCCTCCACACCAGAGCCTGACAATACAGCAATGCGCAGGAATAGGAAACGAGATGCTGTCAGTCAGAGGCAAAGGGGGCGCGGTTATCCTGACTTGAAGCGAGGAAGCCGCTGCCCCCTTGACTTCAAGCTCTACTGTTACATAGCGCCTGAAGGGATTAAAGTTTATTTTTCAAGATTTTGGCGCAGCTGACCAGAGGAAGAAGAACATCTTTAGAAACTTACTGCTGGCTACTTTAAGGTAATATGGGTGGCTTGGAAGGCGTGTTTTAGGTGATAGGTCCCTTTAAGTTGTATTGTGTGCAGATTGATGGGAGAAATCTTTATTTATTTATTTTTTTTAGCACAAGGCTGCAAATGCACCTTGTAGACTACTATTTTCACGATTAGTGAGCTATGGAAATGAAAAAGAACTGTGCCTTTAATCTGACACGTGTAATGAATGCATGAGTGACACTTGTATACGTGTTATTAAATATGCAATGGCTGAACGTTCTTAGCTGTCTTATTGACACAAGCTGACAAGACTCAACAAATACGTCAGTAGTTAATGTGCAGCCAAGTTAGACGACACACCCATCACTGAATAATGCCACATTAGTTTCCCTTAAATAAGTGCCAACATGTAGTCTCTGTCATGTGTTAAAAACTTATGGTATATTTAAAAAAAAAATTGATATTAATTTAAAAAAAATGGGACAATTGTACAAGGGTGGGTACTGTGAATACCCTTGAAGATTTGTGGGCATGGAAAACATGAAAATTCTGTCCACATCCCAGCTGCTTAAATAAAACTGAAATGATATATTAATTCATACAATGAGGTTTATAACATTGTTAAAATCTGGGAATCTAGGGCTAATACTGTGTTCTTCCAGAAAGTTATTCACAGGAGAGACTAACTGGATGTGACTACCACCATGACAAAATGGATGAATTGTAGCACCTTCTTCTAGCCCTTTGGTGTGTTTTGGTGAAAAATAGACCATTTATGCACGCTAAGCTCTATATATAAGCTTTTTTTTGTTAATACTGGTTACGTGTGTATTTTAATTTGCTGATATTCATTTACAGTTATTCTAGCATTGATGCAGTTTTAACTTTAGTGTGGACAAATGCCATTATAGTTCAATTATTGACCATTGCTTACAAATTATTGACCATTGCTTACAAATTTCAGGATGTAGAATATATTCTGTCTTAATCAAAGCAAAATATGTTGGTGGATTTAAAAAAAATTGTTTTTGTTACCTGACACTGACAAAATAATATGTGATGAAATGTTGCTGGAAGTTAGGTGGCATTGGGAGAGACTGCCAAATGTTATTTCACATAATTTTTCTGTAGAATAGTAAAGAATTAAACAGAATAAAACATCTATATACACACACAGATAGGTAGTGTTATTTTGATACCAGCTGCACCAGGTTGGTCACTTTAACCCGATTGTCATATTACTGTAATGTGTTTTTGTTGCTAGTCAGCATAATGGTGGCTAAATCTGTAGAAGTCCTTTAGAAGTTCTCTTCTGTCAAGTTGTATACCTATCTTGTGGATAGGTGATATATCTTTTTCAGACTCTTGCCCAGTTCTTTTCTGGCCCTTTGTTTACATGCAGTTGCAGAGCTGTTGGGGTGTGTAAGAACAATCTCTGAGGTTTTTCTCATGAAAATTTGTGGGTGTGAACAAAGACTGCCTATCCCCTCACCCTGCTCTGCAAAAGGAGTGAATAAAAGTGCTGCCCTGTCTACAGTCTGACTGCTGGGATACTGATGTTGTATGTGTGGGTCTACAAGTCCCAGCTGTACAGTACAGTGACATTGCTGATACACACAGAATCTTCCCCTACCTGTTCTTGTGCAGTGGTCTGCAGATACTTCCTCACAGCCAGCAGAAGAGTACAAGAGAACTCCTCCTCCAAGAGAACTCCTTCAGTCTTTATCAGATCTATGTTTGCAGGGTGAGGAGGGAGGGAAGATCCTGTGCACAGCATTTATCTCTTCAGTGTCTGGAGAAGAGGAAACCCTGCAGCTGCTCAGTTCCTGAGGCTGAGCTTCCAACCCTGAGTCTGTGCTGCTAATGGTAGAAGGGGTTAAACTTTCCTGAAGAATCCAGTGAGATGGGAGACACAGGGCAGACAGCTCAGCCAACAGATTGGGCAGTGCAAGGGGGCGTGGCATGTAACTTCAATCAGCACAGCCTTCACAGTGACGTTTTGTGCACCGAGGAAGAGCTGCTCAGGCTTGTGCACGGAACGTCATCAAAGCAGATTAAGAAGCTGACATCACAGGTCATGTTTGTTTAGAAACATACAAAGAACAAAAAAATAACTTGGACAATTCTTTAGGGAGATCTTCAGTAGGCTAGGAAAGCTGAGTGACCACTTACAACTGTGTATTTGTAATATTGGCTGGTGTGCAGTTTTCCAGTAAAAAAAAAATAAAAATACATATATTAACAAGTTTACATAGTAAGCACAATTCAGGGTATTTGCAGGTGATTTTCTTTATTCCAGAGATAATACCCCGACCCCAGACATACTAGCACTGATAATTAAAACTGAAAAAAATCTTTGTACATTGAAATGTTCTACAAAATATCTAACTAGTTTTTCTTGGTGTGTTAGATTCATCTAATGGCTTTTAGTGCCATCTGCTGGGAAACTGTTGCAGTTGGTAAAGTATGTATCATTGTACCATTTAGCCTCATACAGAGAGCAATAAGGAACAGATAAGGAACGCACATGCAACTGGACATCCACATGAAGTGAAAGAAAATGTGATTCATCATAACAGGCCACCTTCTTACATTACTCTATGGTAACGTTTTGGTGCTTACATGCTCATCTTAGGTACTTTCTGTGGGGACAGTGGTCAGCATAGGCACTGTGACGGGCTGTGGCCTTGTAGCCCCATATGCAGCAAGCTGCATTTGTTTTGTGGCCTGTCACCTTTCTATCTAGCATTAACTTTTTTGCAATTTGTGATACAGCAACACTTCTGCCATTTTTAGATTCTCTGACCTAGTCATCTAGCCATCACAAGTTGGCTTTTGTCAGAGTTACTCAGATACTTATACTTGCCCCTTTTTCAGGCTTCCAACACATCAATCTAAAGAGCTGACTGATCTCTTGCTGCCTGCCTAAAGCCTCATTCATACGTCAGTGTTTCACGGACGTGTTCTGTACGTGTTCTCCACGGACAGCACACATCCCCATTCATTTTAATGTGTGTATTCAGACATCAGTGTTTCATCACGGTCCGTGGGTCAGTGTTTTCAGCACGGATGCATGTCCTATCTTGATCCATGTTCCCGGATCCCTCACGCCCATTATAGTCAATGAGTCAGTGAAAACCACGGATCCCTCACAGATGCCATCCGTGTTTCACGGATCATTAAGAAGAGATGCTTTGAAAATTATTTTTCAGCTGTTTAGTGTCAGTGAAACACGGATGGCAAAACTCGGACCCAACACGGATCCTTCACGGACAGCTTCACTGACCACCTTCTCACGGATTTGAGCACGGACATGTGAATGAGGCTTTATACTGTGTTCCTCAACTCCAGTCCTCAGGGCCCACCTTCCGGTCATGTGTTCAGGATTTCTTTGGTATTCAGCAGGTGATAGAATTAGTTTCAATGCATCAGGACTTACCACAGGTATTCATTCTGTGTGATATTCTCAAATCATGACCGGCAGGTGGGCCCTGAGGACTGGAGTTGAGGAACACTGGTCTAATATATCCAACCACTTGACAATTGCCAGTTTAATCACCTAATCACTTTTTTTTCAATTCACCTGCCAGTGGTCCTAATATTGTAGTTGATTAGTGCAGAGTCATTAGGTAACAGGGGCACTACCACCGTAAAACAGCACTACCACCATACAGTTTGTTAGATTGAATGTAAAGGGCGAAATTAATAATAGAGTGCTGTGGGGTAAACTACTAGATATGAAAGGGCCATTAGTTTAGTAATTGCTTACCATGACACAAAACATGTAAAGTGTCATGGACATCACCACTAGTCTATTACTTTATATGAGACATGCAGCAAAGGGTTGGTATTTAATTACTTTCAGCCAAATGTATGCCTGTTTTGTATCACAGCTTGTGTCTCTCTTCTTAGTCTCACTCTAACTGCATACAGCCGACAACATGAAGAAATTTGTTACTATAAGAAACTGTTCCTGTAAGTGGCACGATTGGTTTTCATGGGGATTATGTGATCAGGATCCATGATGACACCAGGAGCAGAGGCTGTTAATATACAGTAGGTGTTGGAGTTGCAAGTGGGGGGCACAGAATTTATAGCAGAAAAATCTATGTATATTTATGTTGATGCAAATAAGGACATACATTTATGGCAGGGTGGTCTTAAAGTCCTCAAAATAGTAAAGCAAGAATGCAATACCGTACTATACATCATGTAGGATTACAATAGAGCATGAACATATCCTGTTACCACTACTGAAGAGCTGTGATGCCAACAAGCACATCACTGATTGTGTGTTAGCTGAAATAAATATTTATTACGTTAATTGAATTAAACTTATAAAGGCAAAAGTCATTTAAAAGAGAGATAAATGTATATTTTTTTATACAATTTTTTTTATTACATGCAATTACAAAGTATTAAAATCCAGGTGCTGTTTTTTAATTCATGAGATAAACCTTTTAAAGAGGACCTTTCACCACTCCTGACATGCCTGTTTTAATAGCTTCATGCATTCCACATGTAATAACAAGTCTGGAGCATCTATTTTTATGTCTCTATGTTGTGCCATTCCTTTATTATTTGCACTAGAAGTTATGAATGAATTGCTATTTGTCTCCAGTAAGGGAACAGAGGGGAGGTAACAAGTTGGGGGTGTATCTGCACAGTCTGAACATGGCAGCACTGATTGGCTAGAGTCAGTCTGTGCAGGTACACACCCTCAGTTGGTCACCTCCCCTCTGTTCTTTTACTGAAGGCAAATAGCAATTCATTCATAACTTCTAGTGCAAATAATAAAGGAATGGCACAACATAGAGACATAAGAATAGATGTTCCAGAATTGTTAGTACGTGGGGAATGCATGAAGATATTAAAACAGGCATGTCAGGAGTGGTAAAAAGTCCTCTTTAACCACTTCAGATCTGGGCCATTTACCCCCTTCCTGACCAGGCCTAATTTTGCAAATCTGACATCATGTGGTAATGACTTTGGAACGCTTTTACTTATCCAAGCGATTCTGGGATTGTTTTCTCGTGACACATTGTACTTCAAGTTAATGGTAAATCTAGTCGATAAGTTGTAATTTTATTTATAAAAAAAAGTCCAAAAGTTTACGAAAATTTGAAAAAATTCACTGTTTTCTAAATGTTAATCTCTCTGCTTTTAAGACAGATAGTGATACCCCATAAAATACTTTTTAATTTACATTCCCCATATGTCTACTTTACGTTGGCATCATTTTGGTGATGTCATTTTATTTTTTTAGGACAGTAGAAGGTTTAGAATTTTAGATGCAATTTTTTGCAAAATCAACTTTTTAAAGGACCAGTTCAGTTCTGAAGTCACTTTATGGGGTTTACATAATAGAAACCACCCACAAATTACCCCATTTTAGAAAATACACCCCTCAAACTATTCAAAACTGGTTTTAGAAATGTTGTTAACCCTTTAAGTATTCCACAGGAATTAAAGCAAAATAGATGTGAAATTTCAAAATTTCAAAATTTTTTTCAGATTTTCAATTTTAATCATTTTTTTTCCCTGTAACACATCAAGGGTTAACAACAAAGCAAAACACAATATTTATTACCCCGATTCTGCAGTTTGCAGAAACACCCCACATGTGGTCGTAAACTGTTATTTGGGGATACTCCAGGGCTCAGAAGGGGAGGAGCAGCATCTGTATTTTCTAACATGGAATTTTCTGTCATGGTTTTTAGGAGCGATAACTTTTTAATTTTTTTGCGGACTGAGCTGCGTGAGGGCTTATTTTTTTGCGGGACAAGCTCTGCTTTTTATTGGCACAATTTTGGGATACATCCGGCTTTCTGATCACTTTTTAATCTAATTTTTGGGAGGTTAACTAAAAAAAAAAAAAGCAGTTTAGGGGCATTTTTCTATATTTTTTTTTTTACACTGTTCACTTGATGTGGTAGATCATGTGATATTTTTGTAGAGCCAACGATACCAAATATGCCTATGTTTTATTTATTTTTTTTACGTTTTACACAAGAGCAGTTTTAGAAAAAAAATCATGTTTTTGTGTTGCAATTTTTTAAGAGCCATTTTTTTCATTTTTTCTGGCTATGATCTTGTGTGGGGGCTCATTTTTTGCGGGATGAGGTGACGTTTTTATTGCTACCATTTTGGGATGCATACGACTTTTTGATTGTTTGATATTATGTTTTTTGGTAGGTGAGGCGACAAAAAAAAGCTGTTTTGGCATAATTTTTATTCAATTTTTTTACGTAGTTCACTTAATGGGGTAGATCATGTGATATTTTTGTAGAGCCAGTTGTTACCGATGCAACGATACCAAATATGTTGTAAGGGATCGTACACGCTCCGGGGGTCACATCACACAATTTCTTCATAAATGCGAGGTTTTCCAGGTCCAACTCTATTTTATTGGTACCAGCACTCAACACAAAACAAATCATAAACCAAAATACCTGCCCGGCTAGGCTCTGGCTAGACATAGGTTTCCCTATCTCACCTTTAATAAGACGCTGTTCACAAGCAGCTTTTGTTGCGGCTTCCCTCAGCCCGCCTGGGTCAGCCGCTTCCAGGCCGTGACCTCCACACAAATTCAGTCTCGGGAGAGATGTGGCTATACGTAGCCCGTGGTCCCCTTCAGCCCGCCTGGCTGAGACCACACAAGCCTCACTGGCTTCACCCTCTCTCAGGGTCAGTGCCTCTCCCCAGACTGACACTGAGGGCTGGCTTATCACAGCAGTAATTACACCCAGGTGGCCTCACCTGTGGTGGAATAGGGATGTGGACTGGAATATCCACCCCCTCCAGACCTCTCTGAAGCGTGAGGCCTGTCACTGCCTCACATACCCCCCCCCTCTGTTCAAACCCGTGGGGGTGAACACTTGCACCAACACAGGATGCACGTGACAGAGCATCCATATTACCTACAGTTTTCCCTTTGTTCTGCCACACCCAGGCCCGCAGGGCTTGGTTTGTTATCAGCACCAACTTTCTATCCCATAGGTAGTGTCTAAGGGAGTCCAGTCCCCAAATGATATCAAGACCCTCTCTTTCTATTCTCTTATGAGCGATGACACGCTCCTGCACTTTATCTCGTTCTCTCGGTTTCTTTGGCTTTTGCCCTTTCCGGGACTGCTCCAGCCCTTGACTGAGCCGTTTGCACAGTGGCTCCCACCCACGGACGTTTCCAGCCACTTTCTTCTTTGCTTTGCGGCGTCTCTTCAGCTGCGCACGCTTGTTTCTGCTTGTTCTGGAACGATTAGACGCTCTATTTCTGTGCTCGCTCTTCTACGTTCAAGTATACATGCATTACATAGTTTAGTGGCCTGCTACTGTTCTGTCGTGCTCCTTCAGCAGCTATGTTCCATTCTAGTGCAGCAGGTTCAGATAGTCCCTTCTCGATTTCTTCAGTGGGCGTCTTTACGCGACTCTTCAGTCTAGAGACCGTTTCATAGTGCAGATCTTCATGTTTCCTATATGCGCCTATTTCGCGTAGTGCGCATTTGATGATCTACTTACTGCATTAGCCTTGGCCAACCTGGGACTTCTTTACTCCAGTCATTGCCTGATGTGTGACTGGCGCTTACGCCTGTTTTTCATTCCAGCTGCTTTTGCGCTCAGTTGTTCGCCTTCTTTGGACATGGCACCGCGTCTGAACTTGACATAGCGTCCAGCACTATTTGTGACATAATTCCACTCCCTCGTCTTCTCGCCCTATCAAGGTTCGCGGGGTTAGGTCTACTAAGATAAGATATGGGAGCCCATATCCTGACTCTTCAATCTTCTGGCAAATCTATCTATTGCGCAGCAGTCTTCTACCTAGGACTGCGACGTCGTCGCATGGTTGTGTTTCTGTTGAATTGAGTCATTCTATGCTCTGTCTTCGTTCAAAGCATGGCTCCAGACGATCTTGACTGATTTTGAGTAGTTTGGATAGTATCGGCAATACCGTGGTAAGCCAGCCCTGGTCGCGTTTCTTTATGGGTTGGTGGCGTAGGCGGTGTACCTCTATATGTCTTTTCAGCAGCCGTTCTACCAGCTCTAACGTCGAAGGTTAATTCTTTACCCCCCAGAAGGCTGATCATGGGGAGCACGCGGAATCTCTGGCCACAAGTACAGGTTGATGTCATACGCATTATTTAATAAAGGCGAGCTTAGAAACGGTCGTATCGTATTCCGACACCGCGATCGTGGGATATACCTGGCTACTCCCATACCTCCAGCGTGGCACGGTTATTTCTGCACTGTACAATCTACGTACGATCATCAGTCTAACATTCATAGGTGGCTTAGAGTAGTTAAGACTCATCGATGTAGCATGGTTATTATGTATATCAGAGTACATTAACGAGAGGTAATATGAGGGGGCTTGCTATTCAGGGTGTTGCTCTAAGGAATCTATACTCTTATCTCCTGACACTTCACGGCTGATCATACCATATATGCCTGGCTGGGCTTGCTGGAGTTTGTAGTTCTCTCTTTTCTCTGTAATGTTCTGCATATTACATACAGGAGGTATGGGAGAGAGGCTACATACAGCATTTTCTTGCTTACATTGTTTCTTTCTTCAGTTTTCCTATGCATACTGGTCCCTTCCTTTTTTACCTTTACTGCCCCCTGCCTGAGCTCCCGCCTCCCTGTTCTGGTCGCAATGAATGGTGATGTCATGCGCAAGAAAATCCTTCCAATCCCCTCTTCTCAGGCTGAAACTCGCGCCTCTACCGTGACATCAATGGCAGGTCATGGTGTCCAAACAGCTGTCAGCAATGTGGTAATAATTTTCTATTATCTTTACCAGAGAGGGGACGCCTGCAATTTGTAAGCGTGCATTTCGGATCAGCTGTCCCGCAGCGGCGCAGATCTAGCTTCCACGGAACGTTCAGCTGGAACAGGCAAGCAGCTGAAGGGCAGGGGGCCCGCTTAGATGAATGCGAGTTGGCACCACATGCTGTGCAAGATACCTGAACTCCTCCTCCAGCTCTCCCCGGCCCTCCAAAGAACCGCCTCGAGAGCGACTCCTTGCTTCACTCTTCAGCTTGCTGAGGCTGCACCAAGTCATTTCTAAGTCTGAATGCTGAAAGTAATTTTCGCTATACTTGCTTGTGAGACTTTCAATCCGTAAAGCGTGCTCAATTCTCGAACATCGACATTGAGTGAAGCGATCTTCTACACTGGGTCATGAAATAGACCTGCAATTTTCAAAAATTGAAAATCATTTGTAGTTGGCAGACCGGCCCGTTCCAGCTTTACGTGCCGACGGGACGGTTATCGACGCTTCCCTTTCATACGTGCAGCAGTGATCTCACCAGCGACACAGTCTCACCTGGTGGCATTTATCCATTTGTCTTATGATAGTCGCCCGGTAAGGGTTAGAGACCTAAACAGGGCCATATGTACACTCAACGTTTATCCTTCTACCTACGTGTTTTCCAGATATAGGTTAATGTTTAATGTGTGCAGTAGTCATGCATAAAGATTCAGGTCATCACAGTCTATACAGTGTGGTTTTAAGTTGTTTCTATATCCTATCAGAAAACTTGCCCCTTTCGGATAGACGGGCAGGACAGGTCGGAGAACCTCACATCCTCTTCGCTTACGTAAATGCTCCCAGAACTATGCTGCATTTGCCCTCAGAGAAATTGCAGCGACAGCATGTTGGGGCAGCACGAGAGCCACGCTCTCAGGTGATACTCCAGAAGTAGTGTAGTCATACCTGTAGAGTATGTTAATCAGATACGCTATAGTCGCGCCCGTGGCCTTTGTTCCTGTCAAGTATAATTATAAATTCCAATATAATGAATAGGCAGCTTCATAGCTTATCTACATTTCTCTCAGTTTGGTGCACGATCCGTGGGCCTCTGGTATTAAGGCCTGTTATTCAGGGGACTCTTTGCCTTTGCCATTTAATAATAAACCGTTCCTACCCATTCTGAACCGCTGAGAGTTCCTGTGCCCAGCTCCCTTTTGTGTACTCCCTGTACATTTCCCAGTCTGTTTATTCATTATGAACTCTTGTATGTTGTCCATCTCGTTTGCCCAGCCCTTTAGATTCCAGCCGGAAATAACGGGAAAGGAAAGTGCCATCATCGACTATAGTTTCCCTGTCATTTATCTGTGATTTCCTACTTCTGTATATTTGTTGGCTTGCCAGTGCTAATTACAACTCGCTGTAGTGAGAGTGTAGGTGTATATTAGGGAAGCGGTATGGACTTAGACCATGCGTGTCCACCTGCGAGACCTCAGGAGTTTGTACTTGGCGGCACAGAATTTTCTCTTGATGGTGCCTCTCGTCGAGAGCATGGTGCTATATGCCTTCCTTATCATCTCGCCGCCACGGATGACTGGACTTTGCTACGGGGGCCCACCCAAGTTTCTTGACCCGACTCTGCCATAGGACCCGAATGTCCTATTCCCAGTAGGCTTGCCCTAACCCCAGCGGGTAAGAGTGAGAAAGAGCGTGTCATCTCGGCTCGTAATGGGCACGCCTGAAAGTCTCAGGACATGCAGTAGATCATTTGCGGGAAAAAAGTATCTGATGCCAATATAATAAACAGGCAATAGGTCAGGGCAGACGGGTCATACAGTAAACAGGCAAAAGTCAGATACACATTAAGCACAACTTTGCAGATCTAGACAGATAGAAGCTCTGTGAGGAAGGCACCATAGATACCCTACGAACACTGCCATAAGCTAGGGACAGATTAGCCAGTGAAACCACGCTGGCCCTTTAATGAAGACCAGGAACGTAGTGGGCATGCCCTAATACGGAGAATGGCTCGCCAGCCACAAAAGCAGAAGTTGTTGAAGCATGAGATGTAGTAGGAATATAAGCCAGAGTGGCGCTGCAGCATGGACATGGAAAATAAGAAGTGCGATTATAGCGTGTTATTCCTTTCTATGCAGAGAGTCTATGCGAGATCTGGCTTTCGTAACGAGAGAGAGAGATGCACGAGTATTTAATGATTGGCTATGTCTTGCTACAAATCATTTCTTGTATTTTACCACAGCACACTCTCGGTCCCACGAAGTGTCTCGCATTCATTATTTACACTAGTCCCTAAGAACGGTCAGACCTTCTGTACGCTTAACCTCCTATTACGAGATGTATATCGTACGTGGTGTTTTGCGCACAGGAGTGTAATAAGCTGCCGTGACAGGGTTTTGCTCATGGACGCTGACGAGACCAACACGAGTCATCCTCGCAGTGTTTTCCTGTGAAGCACGCTCTATACGTAGGGCACCTCGATCTCACATACTCGGTAGGAGCACTGATCATCCAGTCCAGAGGAACGTCCATATTGCATCAATGTCTGACCTACATATGTTGTGCTTCAGTCTCTTACCAATGACCAGTGTGATGGGGCACATCTAATTCCGTACTGTTCCCCAGTACTAATGTGACCTCTGTCAAGAGCCAGATGCCCTTAAGGATCAAAAAGAAGACTCAAAAAGAGATGAGAATCAATTAAATTGGAGATTATTTCGCGATTCTAAAAAAATGCCCCCTCACAAATAATTCGGCCCCCTCCCCGACAGTACTCCCCGGATCCCTGCATGTCGCCGCTGCATCTCCGCATCAAACGCAGATCAAACATCCAGCAACATCTTGTATCACTGGTGATTGTCAATTATCTGGCTGGTGGACTTTAATTTACCCCTTTTCTTCTGAAATGGTTTGAATCCTAATGTAGGAAGTGGGAAGTTATCAAAGTTACAGGATTAAGGAGTTTGGGTGAATAGTTTGAATAAATTTAGATTAGTGGATTCATGGAGGGAAATATAATGGAGTTTCTAGAGGTTAAATCCATATTTTTTTCTCCATGTTACGGGCAACAAATGAGAGGAACAATTTAATTTACTATAGTGTACTCTAGGATCATGTTATCTGGATCTCTATCTACGCATAGATCTCATTTGCACCCTATATAATGGTTTTTAGACACATATTAGCAGAGTTTATTCTTACCGCATGTGATTGTGGTCAGATCATGATGCGTGGTTGGCTGTGTTGAATTTAACTCTACAGAGGAGCAGATCTTGTGATTGACGCGTTGCTAGCCGAGAGTCTTCAGTAACCTATGGAGCACAGTGGGAAAACTGCTTGAGAAGACTATATATCGCTGGGTTCGCTTGGTTTACGGAGTGTGGTTACAGAAAAGGCACTATTCTTTATAGCTACTCGCTCATATATCATGCTTTCTAGCTCGTACATATATATCAAGGGATGGGAAGACTTCGCGATGGCAGTCTTTCTGTGCGCTAATTCTATATCGGTTTTATGCATGGGTTACAGCATTCTTCTTTACTCTCTAGAGTGTAAGCAATGTTACTATTTTGAGCTATGACAGGGGAGCTGTTATCCCGGAGCCCATCCACCTGTAGCAGAGGAGAAGGAGGGATGGCGCGATACGAGAGTATCATGTGCATAAATGTCAATACCAATGAATGACGAGGTGTTTGCATTATATTGCGATTATATTCAAGGTATCAAAGGTTGATCTTACATAAATTTACTGTAGCTCTTCACTCCTCATGCACTCATTTTGAGCGGAATTAGCACTTAAGGTATTAAGTTGCACGCAATTATATCACAGATTTCGTGGTTAGCTCTATATTTTGGATTCAGCAGTCAGACAGAGTGGAGGTCTAATTAGCTGGACTCCCTAGCAGTCCGATGTGCTATTCATGTTAAGTGGGACAGAGGTATTACGCATAAGATAGGGCTTACGTGTGCGGAGAGATAGATCTCCATTCATCCTCCACATGAGTTCTCCAGAACATGGGGATAATATCATAGGCCGGAGAGTTACAGAGAGTGCTCATGGTCACTGACTATTGAGCCGCTATCAGCGATATAGTATAATTCATAAGTCCAGTTGCCCACTGGATGCTCGTCGCACTCGCGCGCGTCTGCACTAGGTTAATTTCAGACCAGAGATAGTCTCTGCTTATAATTCGCCGCCAGTGATTGTTCAATGTGTAACAGTGAGGGTCACACTACTCGCGACGTTGGTGTGTTGTGTTCCACAACTATAGATCTCACACGCATGCAAGCTCGCAAGGCTCATATGATACTCGCAGAGGAGACAATACTACAGCGTGGGAAGAAAGTGGATTGTTATAGTCAGTTGCACATAGGCATATCAGCATGGAACTTGGTAGCTAGAAAAGTCTCTAGGTACTGGCATGGTATTACAATTATCACGATTCTGAATCTGTCTCGTCTAGTCTTCTCTTAGTAGAGAAAGATTCTGGGGATATAATGGAGCAGTCTTCATATTTAGTTAAGCTGTACACTTTTTTTTGAAGGCGTACCGACTCGGCAGGTAGCAAACTGCCCGCCCGACCGTCTCACCATAGTCCACGGCTTTCTGGAGGCATCGCTATGTGCACCTTGAAGACAGGTAATTACTACTACGAGAGGCTACACAACCATCCAGAAGCCCTCTCTCTTTATCACATTGTCTACATGGCTGCAATAGACAGACCATAGGCACAGTCCTGTTATCCAGTGACTAGTCATATATAGGACATTGTCTCGTGATGTGACGCACATTCCACTTTTATGTAGTGACGGGGCCTGATGTGCTCTCTGCTTCGGGCGAGGAGCAGACTTTACTCGAGCGTCGCTCTTCGGCCTGTTCTGCTAGGGAGCAGCCTTCAGGCCGATGATCGATTGGCGCGAGAGTTCCCAGCCCGTGCTGGTTCCTGGTTCCAGCAGCGTGCGCGAGTGATCGCTGTATCTCGTGCGGCCGGAAGCTCCATACTGTCAGGCGCACATCGCCTGTTTACACAGGCCGATGTGCGCCCGACAGATTGGATCTTTTGTAGAAACCAAAAGATCCAATCAGCCGACGAACGAGCGTTTTGCTCGTTCATCGGCTGATTAGGGCCACTTTTACACGGGCCGATTATCGGCACTAGCGTTCCTAGGAACGATTTTTCGGCCGATAATCGGCCCGTGTAAAAGGACCTATAGACTTGAAGCTATTAACCGGAATCTTAGCTGAAAGGTTAAATGGGGTTGCGGGCTCTTTAATTGGGCGTGAGCAAGTAGGATTTATTCCTTCAAGGCAGGTGCCAGACAATGTTAGAAAGATTGTTAATTTGATTTCTGTAATTAATGGTGAGAGGTGCCCTTCAGTAGTTTTGGCATTGGATATAGAAAAGGCGTTGAATTCAATTAGGTGGGATTTTTTTTTTTTTTTTAACAGGGGATTCTTTTTTAAAGGCCTTGAAGGCACTTTATTCTTATTCAACTGCTAAATTAAAGTTGTCTACTAATAAAAGGGAGGAAATTGTGATTAGAAGAGGAACTTGGCAGGGATGCCCCCCTTCACCAGCCATATTTACACTAACCATGGAGCAAATAGAAAGATTATATTATGGATATCTCAGGAATTAAGGTCAGGGAAAAGGAATATAAACTGAGTCTCTTTGCAGATGATATTCTGTTGACTTTATCTAGACCTCTTACTTCAATCCAAAATGTATTTACGATCCTGGATTATGGATTGTTATCAGGACTTTGGGTCAATGTCAAGAACCAAGAAATTATGTATTGTAATATGCAGGAAAATGTGCAGAAATTGATAGAATTAAACTATAGGTTTATTAAAAAGGAGACATACTCTTATTTGGGAATAAGGAAAAGACCTAAATGAATTGTATCAGTAAAATTATAAGAGGTTGTTTAAAAAAATAAAGGGAGATTTATTTTTATTTTGGGGCAGATTTATGTTTGTTGTTTTGAAAACTAATACATTATATGTGAAAAAACAAAAACAGAGAGTTAGTGGATAAGGCGAGAACAGAGCAATTGCTCCAGGAGTTTAGAGATGAATAGGAGATTAGAGACAGATCTGTGTTTAGTTGTGCAGGATGGGTAAAAGAGATGTTTTTTTTTAAATAATGAGTTTATGACCGAATGTTTAAAAGAGGAGCGGAAGATACCAGAAGCGAGAGAGAGAGGTTGAAAATTTTGGTTAGGTGGGTAGTGACAGCTGGGGAGAGAGACTTAAGGAGGTGTGAAGGAATAGGGTCAGTAGTGCATGTGGTAGAGCGAGAAAAAGAGAGGAGCCTGGAGACTTCTTCTGTGACTGGGTCGAATGAGGAAAGTGGACCAGGGGAGTTGCAGTAGGAAAGGGGATCAATTAGTGTCTGGGAGCTAATTTTCCAGGATAACTCCAGGCTACATGTTGTTCATGCTACTGTGAGCAGCCTGCTTGGCCTAAACATGCTACCATGGCCTGCATCATCTCTGGCTGGAGGTAAGGGGTTTGGTCAAGAATTTGATATGCCAGGGGTGGGTGCCGTTTCAATTTCTGCCTCAGGTAGCACAAATGCTATGTGCTTCCCTCCCCGCCGGCTACAAAGCAATGAGGGAAGAGGGATTCAAGCTGAACTCTTCACCAGGGCCCATAAGCCATTAGCTACGCCCCTGCATTATGCCCTCTGGACTTACTATAAGTTATGCCAGAAACTGGCATAAGTTATAGCTGAAATCCACTCTGGTCTCGAGCTGGCGTACACTTCAGTTTTTGATGCACGGACTGCCAGTGATGCAACTCATTTATTAAGTGACATTTGCGTCTTAATAAATTAGGCATATCTCACTCGCACAGGGATCAAGACTGAGGTATGGGAAAACCAGTCATGATAAATGTGCCTTAGTGTGTCATTGTGTAAGGTTAATAGGATTGTTAGGCTCTATCTTGCCTTTGTATGAAGAGACTGAAAATCAGCCTGGACCCATCTAGCTCCGGTCACCAAATGGATTGGCTGGAGAGCAGGACACATCTGACAACATTATCTGTTTACCATCTGAATGAGTAAAGAAAATATAGGTTGTGTTTGCCCTGGAAGTTTTAAGGGTGGGTGTCTGTGAGTGTTTAGCTATGTTATAACATCAGAATGTGGGTGTGGATCAAGTTAGACTCGTACAACTTTTGTCAGGTGCTAAGGAAACTTGTATGGCACTTGTATTGGACTGACCATGGAATGCTGTGTGACACATTATCGTGCTCCTCTGGAGAACTAATTAGAGATAAGCGAAATTCACAAAATTTGTTTCTGGTCTTATTCAGATTCAACTTGGTTCATGCAAATTCAGTCAGAATCAAAAGACCCATGATTTCCCTGAAATGTCGTGTATATAACACTCTGAGGTCTCCTAGGACATTATCCAACATCTTTCAATGTGACAGTGACATATATGTCCATGTGTAAAATATGGTTGCCACTGGTAACAAACAGCCTTTTTAAAAACAGACTGCACTGTCAGATTTTTTATACGCTTTAAAACTAAACAGCAGTCCAAAAAGTATTCCTTTTTAGGGTCAGATAACTGCCAGTTCCTGCAACTGGTGCAATAAACTGTCCTAGAAGTCTATGGGGTCCAGGTAGTACCACTGAACCTGGTTGTTCAGGCAGTGCATATCCTCATGTTGGTGTATCAGAGGATTAAACTGTGTCATCATATTCAGTGAACTGTATTGGCTGCTGCTGGTGCTCCTGCTACTTGGTAGCACTGGCAGGGGTACTGGAGCAGTGACTCAGCTAGGAGTGTAGAGGGGCCTTCTGGCTAGACATGGAATCTTCTCAACGAAAACTGCAGCAAGCTTCATACAGAGCGTGTCCTTGTAACTAGCCAATTTTGCATCACTTTTAGAAGCAGGAAAACATTTCCCCATTTTGCTTTTATAGCAAGGGTCTAAAAGCATGGAAATTCAATAATCATCTCTTTGCTTGATTCTAATGATATGCACATAAGCAACCAATTGTGCAGCTTACCATGCTCACCAGCATGTACAAGGGCACAGTTGTTTTGTTCTCTACCCCTTACTGCAATGGTTGATCATAGCAAGTATTGTCATCAACATAAACATATCTGCCACAATGAGTGTCAGCTTCATCCCCTAGCTGTGCCTGTGAAAACACCATGTCCCCCTTCACCACCAACTCCTCCTCATCACCTCCACTTCCTTGTGCAAGCAGCATTATCCATTCAGGTCCCCAATAGACACAGTTTAGGCAAGCAAGATGTGGAAGCTATCCTTCTTCCACCATCCCTTCATCAGTGTGAGTGTTTGCTCCATTATAAATATAAGGGGGATGACATTGTTTATGCTGCTGCTGTTCCTACTCACAAAACCTGGTTGCTACTTCGAAAGGCCTTATTAAGTCCTTCATGAGCTGCCACTGCCTGAGCTGAAAACAACACATGCTCCTTGCTTTGATCTTCTGGTGCATGATGTGATCTTTGACTGCTTCACACTGCTCATATAAAAGGTTCATCATATGCACTGTCAAATTCCAGCAGGTTGGAACGTAGCAACGTAGCGGATCAGTGGTGCAAAGGTAGATTGTTCCGTTGCGGCAAGTCCAGGAGGGCAATGCATAAGACAAGATGAAATTAGTAGACACTCTTCTGGACATGGTCTGCACCACCAAATTTATGGTGTGCACCATGGAGGGAGCATGTGTTACATTCCCAAATGCAGTGCAGCCTAAATGTTTCTTATTATGTTGCCTGTTACAGAACTGGGTGTGGAACCACTGTGGCAACTAAACTATTTGAGTTTGGGCTAAATCTAAGGGCATTATCCTGGCAATCCGTTGGTATTTACTCTTTTACTCCTTTACAGGAATCGGGACTTCACTGCAGGAGAGCCATCAGGCCACTCCTTCCTGGAGTAGCCCCAATATGGTTGACAGCTGACCCATGGGGTGAGAGACACTGTGCAGAGCACCAAATGATCAGGCAAAACTCATAGTTAGTGCCTGGTTGAGGTCAGGGCAGGCAGAGTTCATGCAAACATGAGAAACAGGTCTGAGGTCAGGGCTGGCAGCAGATAATCACAACAGTAAACAGGTTCAGGTCTGTACACTGGCAGACAACAGAGAAGAAAAATACAGAGAGAGAAGAAAAATTTTTACCAAGGAACGACTACACTAGGAACCTAATTTCTCAGGTAAGGAAATTAGGTCAGCAGGCACAGTGTTATAGGCAGAAGCTGAATAGCATTTAGAAGCAGCTGTGCAGCTGCGCACAGAGCAAGGAGAGGATGGAAGTGGTGGGAAGTGAAGGCAAAAATAGAAGTAGTAGTTGTTCAGTGAGTAACATTCCTAATAAATACAGTGAGGCAGTGACAGGCACAAGATGCCAAACATAACAGTGCCCACTGGGGAGACATCCAGCTCTAAATTTGCTGCTCAATGCAGAATAGTAACTGATCCACTGTGTAGCTTCTCTCATCGGTTGTAAAACAATATGACTGCGCTTCAGCTTAGACATGAAATGAGGAAGAGTGGAAGCAGCTCTCTGCCCTGTTTCTGTTCTGGTTTTGAAAGCAGAGCTGCTCAACTGTGAAGATGTCTGTAACACCTTACTTCATTACAATGGTGCATTGTTGACACCTAGTACAAAATATTAACCCAGAGGACTGTGAAAGACATGCACTGTCCATAATCGCTGCTCCACATGAGAGTAAAGGGTGAAAACAGCTAGTTAAAAATAATGGTGGTTAGGTGTTCTTCATCAAAGTTGAGCGCATCAGTTGAGTCATCAAGTTGCCTAATCGAACCCACTAAGTGGCACAGGCAGCAACTGCACAACCAGCAACTTGGCCAGGTGAGAGTTCAGTTGGCACACAAACAGATTACTAGGTACATGTTGTTGATTCCAGCACAGGAGTACTGTAGCTACAGTAGGAGACGCAGTTAGCTGATGACTGGGAGGAGGATCGGGCTTGTGCTCACATTGCTGACCAGTTTGATTGTTCCTCATGAGCAAAATGATGCTGCTTCATATGCTAAAGGACAGCAATAGTTTCCACATTTGTGTCTTATTCTCTGCCAACAGAGCTTGTACACAGCAATCGTTTTGTCCGCTGGCAATATAGAAAAAAATTGCCAAATGGAGATGCCCACACAAAGCCACCACAAGCAAGGCTTGTAACATTTCTATGACTACCCCTGCACCACCCAAGCTTGACCAATGTCTGACAGCTATTGAGCTGGCAGTAACAGTAGCTGCGGCATCACCTTCTCGCCGAGCTGCCCACAGTAGAAGCTGATCTGCCCCTTGCAAGTTTTGTAATTTTGACCCTACGTTGGATCCATTTTTTATCACATCACCATTCTCCTCCTCTGATGTCATCCTCACCACCTTTGTCAAAGTTGGAAAACCCTTTTCAAACCCTTTAGTGAACGCCCATATGCCTTTTTTGCCACCTAGTGTAAGACCCCACTTACACTAGGTGGCAATGAGAAAGAGCTCAGCTGTCACATGACAACCGGGCTGCTGCTCTAATAGCCCAGACTAGTAGAAGGGCCAATAAAGGCTGTGCAACCCCTTAAATGCCGTGGACAATAGCAACCGCAGCATCTAAGTGGTTTAGAGGGAGGCAGATCCTCCTCTCAAGCATAAGCACCCTGCTGGGTGCTGATGTTTTAGCATGGCAAGCCCACAGCCTAATGAAGGCTCAGTTTTTTAGGAGCCTAAAAAAGGATCCGTCACCCATTGACTTTCAATGTATGTAGTGACAGATGCGTTTTGTTTTTTTGTTTTTTTGATTTCACACAACCACATCCTAATGGAACGGATTGCATTCTGATGTGAAAAATCAAAACAGATCTGTTTAATTGCGGTATTGAGATCCTCTGTCAGATCTCAATACCAGAATTACAAATGTATGTGTTAAAGTAGCCTAAGCTTATGGAGGACAGTCCATTTCAAGTATAAAGTATGACAAGTCCGATATTGCCTCTGCTCCCTATATATCAGAACTCATTACTTTTGTTTGGTGGTTAGTGATTTCCTGTTCAACTTTAAGCTGAGTTCTAGAACATCTTTGCTTCCCGCTTTTCACCTCCATCAACTGAAGTTATCTGAGTTAGGGGCCGTTCACATGGCCGTGGTATTGCGGATCCGCAAAAATACAGATCCGCAATACCCTGGATGCCGAACTGCAATTTACGGAACACATGGCCAGGCACCCCGTTCAAAGTGCCTGTTCTTGTCCGCTATTGCTGACAAGAATAGGACATGTTCTATTTTTTCTTGCGGAGCCGTGGCACGATCCCATGCCGGCCATTAAAGTGAATAGGGCCGCATCTATTCCGAAAAATTGCGGAAACAAGAAATGCGGACCTGTTTACAACAGTTGAACTGGCCCTAAATCAGGTCTTCCATTTCCTGACCTCATTGATTCTGAAAGACAAAACTGTAGAATATATCTTTTCAGCATCTTTGTCATTACTGATTGTTGGATAAGGGATCTCTTTCCTTCATCTACTCTATTCTTTCCACTCTTTGTCATACTAAATTGGCTTTTGTGTATGGCTGGGAACTGGATTTAGGGGAGACCCTTACACTGGAGCAATAGTATGATTGTTGTATGTTGACTAGCAGTTGGCTGGTGACAATAATGGCGACATCCCTGAAAGTACTTTGTAGAGTATATATGGTTCCCTCTAGATTACATCTAATTTACCCAAACAGTCTCCCCTCTGTTTTAGAGGTTGCCCAAGAGACTAGTAACACCTTTAAACATATGGTGTACCTGCCCTATAGTTAGGCAATTTGGGACAAGGGACAATTTTGATGTGTTTTGCAGGATTTTTCCTTTGTCGGCACCTGTTTACCTAATTAGGTTTTAACCCTTAGAAGATCGGGTGCTTTTCCATTTTTAACATTTCGTTTCTCACTCCCCTTGCCATTTTTGAGTGTTTGTCTTTTTAATCACTTTTTATAAAATTTGGGGAATTGAAATAAAAAAAAATGGCCATTTTTTTTTCCATTACAACATCTTCCATAGTACGGTGTTTTTATGTGCGGCAATGCCCATGATGTTCATTTATTTATTTTTTACTGGTTAAAGGGGTTATCCAACGTGTAATGTAAAAAATGAAAATCAGATATGATATAGTACATGGGGACCTCTTTTAACAAGCTAGAACCAGCCCTGTACCCCACATGGATCCCAGAGATCTCCACATTCATTGCTTCTGCTAGATTGTATCAAGTTGACAGCTCGGGAAGTGTCTTTTGTGTGCAGCTCAGGAGGCGTGTCCATGCTCTCCCTATCACAGCTCAGGAGGCAGTTACAGTTGAAACTGAGCATGTGCGGCCTGCTCAGTCAATAGGTCAAGAAATAAGAACTTAAGTGGTCCTATACAGATACATTTTATTGAATAACTCAGTAGCTATACAAAATTTTAATGACATGCAATTACAAAAGTAATTCAGCTGCAGGTGCTGGTTTGAAAACTGTACAATATTTTTCGTGGGACAACCCCTTTAAGTATTTTGATTTTGGAGTTTTTTTTTTAAAACTTTTTAAAACTTTTTTGAAGTTACCCTGGGTGACTATAATTGGCAATCATTAGATTGCCCATTGTGTTCATTGATGGCAATATAGCCATCATTGAACGCTTCATTTTCAATATAACAATACAGTGCTGCCACCTAGTGGCCTGTTTTGGTCTATTCCACTAATAGAATAGGCTTTTAGTATTGTGTAACAGGTTCCCCAATCTCAGCCAGGGAACGCTGTTACAGAAGTCCTGCTTCTGGACTGCTCAGATGCCATGGTCATATGGTTTGAAGCAGCAGAAACCTGGCGGCTATGATGCCCCACTGCACACGCTAGTGGGCGCCATGGTTAACCCCTTCACGCTATTTGACGTGTATACTCGTCATGGAGCACTGCTATTTAGTGCTCTATAAAAATATCACATGACCTAATCCCTCAGGTGAACACTGTAAAAAAAAAACAAAACTGTGCCCAAATATTTTTTTGGTCACCTTACATCACAAAAAGTGTAATACCAAGCGATCAAAAAGTCATACGTAACCCAAAATAGTACCAACCAAACCGTTAACTCATCCCACAAAAAAATAAGACCCTACCTAAGACAATGGGCCCAAAGAATTAAAAAAATATGGCCTTTCAGAGAATGAAACACAAAAACATGATTTTTTTTTCAAAAATGCTTTATTGTGTAAAAACTGAAACAAACAAACAAAGAATGTAGACATATTTGATATCATCGTGTCCATAACAACCTTCTCTATAAAAATAGCACATGATCTAACCTGTCAGATGAACACCGTAAAAACAAAAAATAAAATCTGTGCCAGAACAGCCATTTTTGGTTACCTTGCCTAACAAACAGCGTAATATAAAGCAATCAAAAACCATATGTACCCAAAATAGTATCAATAAAACTGTCACCTTATCCCTTAGTTTGTTTCTACTGTAGGGGTGCATCAGGGGGGCTTCAAATGGGACATGGTGTTTAAAAACCAGTGCTGCAAAATTTGCCCTCCAAAAACCATCTGGCGCACCTTTCCTTCTGCGCACTGCCATATGCCCAGCAGTGTTTTTGTAAATCGCAGAATCGGGGTAATAGTTTTTGAGTTTTGTTTGGCTGTTAACCCTCGAAGTGTTACAGGAAAAAATGAATTAAAATGAAAAAAAGTGAAATTTAGAAATGTCATCTCCATTTTCCTTTAATTTTTGTGGAACACATAAAGGGTTAACAAAGTTTGTAAAATCAGTTTTGAAAACCTTGAGGGGTGTAGTTTCTAAAATGGCGTCAATTTATGGGTGGTTTCCACTATGTAAGCCCCACAAAGTGGATTCAGAACTGAACTGGTCCTTAAAGGGTTTCTGTCACCAGAAATGACGCCTATTAAACCAAGTGGTCATTTGCAATGAGCAAATGACACTTGATGCCAGTAGTGTTACTATTATAGTCCTCAGTAACGCCGTTTTGCTAAAAATTACGATTTTATAATATGCTAATGACCTCCCCTAGGTGCAGTAGGCGTGAACCTGCACCTAGGAGAGGCCATAATTATGCCTCTTACCACGCCCCCGGTCGCGCTGATTGACAGGGCCGGGCAGCCAGCTCTTTCGGCTCCTGGCCCTGTACGATCCGAAATCCCGCGCCTGCGCAGTAATGAAGCCGGGACCCGGGCGGGCGCCGGCTCTCTAGGCGCGCTGATCGCAATGCGCAGGCGCGGATCAGCGTGCGTTGAGAGCCGGCGCCCGCCCGGGTCCCGGCTTCATTACTGCGCAGGCGCGGGATTTCGGATCGTACAGGGCCGGGAGCCAAAAAGAGCTGGCTGCCCGGCCCTGTCAATCAGCGCGACCGGGGGCGTGGTAAGAGCATAATTAACGGCCTCTCCTAGGTGCAGGTTCACGCCTACTCCACCTAGGGAGGTCATTAGCATATTATAAAATCGTAATTTTTAGCAAAACGGCGTTACTGAGGACTATATAGTAACATTACTGGCATCAAGTGTCATTTGCTCATTGCAAATGACACTTGGTTTAATAGGGTCATTTCTGGTGACAGAAACCTTTAAGAAAATGGTTTTGGAAAATTTCTTAAAAATTTGAAGAATCGCTTCTAAAATTCTTAAGCCTTCTAACGTCCTAAAAAAATAAAATGACATCTACAAAATGATGCCAACATAAAGTAGACATATGTGAAATGTAAAGTAATAAACATTTTGTGTGGAATCACTAATCTGTCTTAAAATTTTGAAAATTACAAATTTTTCCAAATTTTCTGTAAATTTAGTTTTTTTTTTTTTTAAATAAATTACCACTGTCATGAAGTACAATGTGTCACGAGAAAACAATCTCAGAATGGCCTGCATAAGTAAAAGTGTTTCATAGTTATTACCACATAAAGTGACACATGTCAGATTTCCAAAATTTGGTCTGGTCCTTAAGGTGAAAAATGGCTATGTCATGAAGGGGTTAAAGATGCCGTACATGTATGATGGAGGTTGCAAAGGGGTTAAACGTCCAGTTCTTACTAATGCAGGTATGTAAGCTGTATATGTATACATATTGATGGCCAATACATGTCTTCTCCATATGGAGATGCCCCTCTCTTATCTATCTCAGCAGTTATCTGAGAATCATCCGAATTCTACTTTATGAGAAACTTAATTCCACTCATTCAGTTTCTGGAGAACAGTTCTCTAAAATATGTAATCCATGGAGGAGCATGCTACATCCCCTAATCTGACATACTTTTTATCTTTGTGAGCCTGGGAGGGTGGTGTCTCAGGTCTCAGCTTTACTTCTTATTTCTATCCCTTTTCTTTCCATACATCTAATCGACTGGGAGAGCCATGGGGGTTAAGCCCATTTCTACCAATGATTTCTCTCATCTATGTTATAACTGTTATGTAACAGTTTATCTGTTATACTAAATGTGGATTGGCTTTTTACCTTTTTTTTGTTATTTTCATGCATATTTTGTACCTATTTGCAATTTTACCAATAAATAACATAAAAACTACAATTTTTACCAAAACAACAAACTCTCTTGCTGCTACATCTATGGAAAAATAAAAAACATTATAGCTCTTTATAATGCAACGATGCTAAAAAAAAAAAAAAAAAAAAAAAAGAACAAAAAAATGCTTGGTCACTAAGGCCTAAAACAAGCAGGTCACTGGTCACTAAGAGGTTAAAATATATTATTATAATATATAGTTTTTATCCTGTACATTAAAGGGTGTAATGGAAAGAAAAGAATCAGAAGGACTGATTCACCTATTTTTGTTGCTTTCAATTCGCCAAAAAAATGTAATTAAATTGAATCAAGAAGTTATACGCACCCCAAAATGGTATCAATGAAAAATAAGGACTGCTCGGCAAAAAATGATCCCTCACACAGCTCCCTAGATGTAAATATAACTGGGGTCAGAATATGGCGATATATTTACTGTTTACTGACACAAATTCACCATCTTTCTGTCTGACTTCCTACTTCTCCCATGTTTATCCCCACAAACCAGCAGCATTTCCTGGTTGGATTGTATTATAGTCGCTATGACTGAAACAAGTATACTGCTGATTGGCTGACTGTGGTAGAGAGAAGGCTGCCTACAAGGCATTATGGGAAAGCCTGCTGGACCTTCTGCCGGAGGTGATGTGATCCTCTATCTTCTCTTTCTTCTGATCTGTAAAATGGCAGCTGCCATTTTCATTTATTTGTGTGGGAGGAATCCCAAAAGTTTATGATTCACCAAAATCCAAAGCATTTTGAGATATTTGTGACATGCAATTTGTACAAAATTGATTCACTCATCTTTAGACCTAATCTCTTGCTTGGTGCAGTGTGATGGTGCCCACTTGGACTGACAGCTGGGATCTGTGTTCCTGTCTTCTCACCCTTTACAGATGGGGCTGCATTGGATGGAGATCAGGTCTACTATGGTCTTTGGATACATCCACAGTGTACCTAGGAGTATAAATATGCCACTAACATAAAAGCAACCCAAACATTGTTAGACACCAAGAATCACATTTTTTGAAGGGTAAGCACACTTGGCTTTTTTTATACATATGACTTATAGTTGAAAGAAGGCAGGGGTTCATCAAGTTCAACCTTTCTCAGATAATTTTTTCTGCATTATGGCTTTAGCTATACTATTATAACTGCAACATGGTGTGAACAGATGCTAGGTATTGTGCACTTCAGTATTTCCTATGCCACAGGGAAAGCAGGGATGGGGGGGGGAGGGGTGGCTATAAAACCATAAGAACTGTATATGCAACTCTGAGTTATAATAAAGATAATAAAATTATATATTTTTACACACACACATTTTGAGGTTTGAGGTAAAAAAAAACAGTCAGAAGAAAATGGAATCATGTTAATTCCTGGTGACTGGCACAGGTTACATTTCCAAGAACTGATACAAAGAACTGATCTACAATAAACTATTCCTAAATGGAAGATGCTGCTACTTTCCATCCTAGATTAATTGCTTTTGTATTTGACCATCCTATACAAGACAAAAAGTTATGTTAAATGATTAATGAATTGAGTATTCTCAATTTTCCCATTTCATTTATCAGAGACGGAAAGTGTTAATATATATCTTATTGAAATTCTATTCCCCTTAACCATTCCAATTTTTAATTACAGAGAGCCATAGGATTAGGTGTACTCTCATGAGACTTTAATTGCATTGGTTTTCATTAGTAAATTGATCTGTGGTCAATGTAATGCATGGTTTCCTGATTTCGATGAAGTCTTGGTCAAACTTCAGTGATGAGTGAATGTTCTGCATCTGTAATTTCAAGAGATCATCTTGCAATATTAGTTTCTGCATAAAAGGGAGTGTTTTGCTACATATCCAGCTGACCAGATCTCCTGTTATCTTGTGGTACGTGTACATCTATGTGAGTGTCCTTGCTTATTTATTGATGTTGCAAAGAATGCACTAGGTTATGCACCAGGTTATGGATACAGCGTGATTAATACTTTCTTAATCACTGTGAAAGACGCCTGAACCCTTAAACCACATAATATTATGGCCCCAGCTGTTGACTATTCTGGAGACTATGTGGTGGCTGAAGACTGTAATTGCAAGGATCTTCTAAGAAAACTGGACTATGTGTTGAAGATTTCTCTCCAAGCAGCAACTCGCAAAGCTGAAGATGTGTTCAGAAATGAAGTGAATGGACTTTTATCTGGCTTGCCATTTTCCGAGGTGACAACTAAGCCTGATTGGCCTCCTGTTTCTATTCTAAAGCAGAATCCACCAGAAGTTAGAACTACTGCTGCTGTTCATGCGGATGACAGGATTCATTTTGCTCTCATAAGAGCCATTGTGTTGGTTACTGTTATTGTCATTGTGCTGATAACCACCTGCAAGCTCGTCTTGCAGTTTGTCACAAGAACCTACAGAATCTCTCACTGATAAAGTTTGTTATTATCTACATCAGGAAGTTACATATTTGTGTGCCCTTTATGCTCTATTGAGAGATGTCAACATCACTGGAATGAATTTCATTTTCATGGACAAGTCAAAATGTATATCTGGCATGGGCTTATGCTCAGGCATTGATGTAAGTTTTGTGTTACAGCATCAGATCCTCATTTGTATAATAAAACCAAAGAAACATTATTTGAAGGAATTTCAGGACATAACATACTAAATAACTTTCATGCAAATATTTTGATATTTCATGTTGACTCTTCAATTGATATAATTATGGTAATATGATCCTATAACACATTTACCTTGGCACAGATGATATCAATTTGTAAATTTACAGCTGAAGACTTATTTTAGTGCATCATAATGTAAGCTTAGTCATGAGGTCCACCAAGATTCCAGACCATGTTCCTCTAACTGTAAGCCTAAGCTATCATAAGTGATCAATGAAGCTATATACCTACTTTTTGGCTAAAGCATCTATTAAGTTCTTTAGGAATGTTTAATTATATTACTTCCCACAGGTCATATGGTTTAATCATTTATGTAGTGCATCATGTCTTACATGTTAAATTGAGTCTGTCATCTCATTTTCGCTTTGTGTCTCTATTCCATGTCCAGGAAAAGCACTTTTAGGCTACATTCACACGTCCGTATGTGTGCACATCCTGGAAAACGGTCAGTTTTTTTTGCGGATCCGTTGTTCTGCAAAAAAACTCCGTTTTTGGCAGGTTTCACACAAACGTTGTGTTTTGCAGTCCGTATGGCATCCGTTTTTTTGGGGGATCCATTGTAACAATGCCTATCCTTGTCCGTTTTGCGGACAAGAATAGGACAGGTTCCATCTTTTTTGCGGGGCTACGGAACGGGCATACAGGTGCGGACAGCACACCGTATGCTCTCAGTATTTTTTGCGGACCCATAGAAATGAATGGGTCCGCATTTTTCATGTGAAAAATGCGGATCAGAGTCCGCAAAAAATACTGTTGTGTGAAAGGGGCCTTTCCAGGACATCTGTCCTGTCTTTCCGTAAAAAACGGAAAGGATGAATAACATCTTTTTTTTTTCACCCCTCCTGGAACGGAATCCGCAAATACGGATGACATGCGGATGGCTTTCCGCATGTCTTCCGCATTTACGGATGTCCCATAGACTTGTATTGGGCTACGGACCGCAAAACAGGAGGAAAAGTAGGACAGGAGGATTACTGTTTGCGGATCCGCAAAACGGAATGGAACAGATTAACGGATACCGACAACATACAGTCCAATGTCCGCAGATTATCAGGACCCATTGAAATGAATGGATCTGCAAAATATCTG